>VXBB01022671.1:162911-173320 GCA_013399915.1 Illadopsis cleaveri
AAGAATTTCTTGATTTCCACAGTCCCAAAAAGAAGAGTTATCTCTCTCATGCCAACACAGGAGAGCCTTTAAACTACAAGAAAGATTAGCATCACTCTCCTGAGATGGACGGCCTCATCACAACCAATTTGTCACAATGATAGTCTAATTAAATGCATTATTCTTCTGCAGCAAAGAAGTGAACACTTGACATGCTTGAGTTAGACATACAAGTCTTCCCCTCTTCTTCAATCCATACCTTTCTGTGTAATGGCAGCCCCACAGGGAACACTCTGGGCCCTCATTTACAGTGAAATTAGGGAATGTAAGAGTCGTTTTGGTTTTTTTTTTTTTAAACCATTTTCTGCAATGGTTGGATGGATAAAGCCCATGTGTTCACAAGGATCGTGCTTCAGGGTAAACACTGGAGTTAGCTTTGGCTGGTCCCTTCAATCAAAACATTTCTGTTACTCTACATCAAGCAAAATGAAAGCACCAGTGCCTCAAGGAAAATGCAGAATAAAGACCTGAGATGTCATGTTGAGCTGGAAGGGAGGAGCAGCTAGCTGGCTATTGTCTTCAGTAAAAGCAAGGGCAAATGGGCAATTTTCCCTCAAAGTTATGAGAGGGACAGTGCCTTTCCCTAATATAATTTTAATACCATAAATCAGGCAGCAAATCAGGGAAATTTTGTCCGTTTGTCTCGGAGAATTTAGTTCCAAGTTGGTGAAACTTGTGTGTGATGTTCTAACAAACCAACAGAAAATATGGTCTGTGGAAAAGTCCTTCTCCTACAGGCACCCACTGGGAATCCCAAATCCAAGAGAAGATGAGGAGCTGACCTCCCAGAACTGGTCAGTCATTTTAAAAAAACAGTCACCACACATTTGGCTGCTGCAATCACATGGACAATAGAGAAGCAGCAACACGACTTGATCAGACTTCTGCTGGCACCAAACTTTTCAATTCTTGTGCTCATTCCAACAGACTTGTTCGATTTTATGTGACAAAAGATTACAAGGTCGAGTGTCCTTTGGAGCACCAGCAAACCTGTGCCAGCTTAGAGAGACTGCTAATGAAAAATAGATTAACTTATCATAAAAGTGTTTCAAGTATTCATTCGATGAGCCATCCTCACACAACATCAAACAGCAACAACTTCTCCAGGTAGAACGCCAAAAACCCCATCAACAGTAAAAAAAATCAATAAATGTTTTCTTGACAGCTTTTTGACACCTAGAAGGTGCTCCATGGCTTTTCCCTTAAAGCCCAGGAGGAAGCCAAGCCTGCAGTTAAATGGAAATCCCCATTGTGACCACCCCATTTTTAACTGTAGGAATCACTCAGGTGTTTTTGCACTGAGTTCAGAGTGCTCAGCATCTGCTGGATGGAGCCCAACATTAGAGGCTTAACCAGTTTGAAAGAAAATATAACATGCAAAGATAAGTAATGAGGGAGAGGGGGAAAAAAACAAGAAAAAAGAAACATTTTTCTATTTTTGCCCTGGCTCCCAAACTGTATATACAGGCCCAAATCTGCTCGAGCTATATCCTCATTTGCCAACACACACACACACTGAAAATAAAAATTTAAAAAAAAATAGAAATCACATTTTGGAGTCTGGGGTAGCTAAAACACAAAGGAAAATGCAACCAGCCAACTGTGCCTTTCTTCCCAGAAGAATCTATAGAAATGTCCATGGCTGTAAGTGAATTATTCCTTAGCATATTATATTTGTGCCATCTGCCTGCCAAGCCAGTGCCCCATCAGCATTTAACTCATTATTGTGGCAGTTCCAGGAGAAATAAGGAGCCTTTCTTAGTCGGTCTAAGCCAGATCCCATTCTTTAGCAATTTAAACTCAGACTTTTCACTTCAAACATGGGTATAGCCTTTTACTACAGATACAACATAAAGAACAGGCATCTCTGTGCTTCCTGATCTGCCTTGTGCATGCCATAAAAAGTACACCATGGACTCTAAGGAAAGGTCTCACACATTGCTTCATGATCTTTAAAAACTATTTTGTAATAAATCAATGTTATAGTGCATCCCTCTTTAGAAGGGCAAAACTTCAGTAAGCCTGGTGTGTGAGGAGCTTAACCTACATTAATGGGTAAGGGAAACTTATTAAAAACTGATCAGCCTGAATTCCTGGTTAAAACTGGTAGCTGGAGTGTATAACCATGGCCAAATCAGAAGGGAGGTGGCAGAACCTCCCATCTTCATAACCAGATCCCCACAAGTCAGAAAACATCTCTATTTTCCATGACAGGATCACACACCTTGCATTGCACGATGTCATTCACTGGCTTATAGATGTAGGATTTTGAGTGGCTTCACAGGGAGGAAAATGTAAAATGATGAGTGTTTTCCCTGAGCATCCCCCCAGCAGCACCAGAACCTGTGCATTTTCTGTATCTGCTCATCAGGGGTTTGTGCAGATTTAGGTGGAGGCAGCGAAGGATCCGTGTTAATCTGAGAGAGAACTCACAGCTCTGGGTGTCCCTGGGCCCCCACAAACATTTTTACAGTCAGCACACTCTAACATGCTGCACAGCACTGCAATACCTAAAGAATGGTTAAATATTGCTGATATTCAATATTAATTAAAACTAAAGGCATTGCCATAGCTTTACACTTTTTCTTCTTCGCTGATTCTTTCTTTAAGTTGCGATGAAAAAGGCAATTTTAAGCTACATTCTTCTCTGTCACTCCAGACTTTGCTTAATTTATCACTGTAGCACTTCATGAACAGAAATGCTGAAATGCTGACAATTTTGAATTTAGTGTTTTAATTGAATTCATTTATTTTTATTTAAATTGTTACCTCTTATATTTGTTTAAAAGATTGTTTAAGCTTTTCTGGAGCCAATGTTAGCTTGCAGGGAAGCCTAATTGAAAACAAAAACCCAACAAAAACCCCAACCCCTAAAAAACAACACCAAAAAACCCAAAAAAAACCCCACCAAAAACTAACAAACAAAAACCCCAAACAAACAAAAAAAAGCCACACAAGTTTGGGCTATATCAGGACAGAAACATGAAACTTTCTCCTCCTTGTAAATTCTGATTAATGCCTCACCACATCAGCTAAATTGAATGTAGGTTTCTAAATTCCATGCTGCCTTGTTTCAGCCACTGTTTCTCTGTTCTCAAGTAATTATTTGATTCCATTAGAAACTGATGAACAAAGAGGAGTGGCACATTGTTTTCCTTAATCCTTAATTTTGAATTTCCAGTGTTTCCCTGGGCACATCCAGATCCACACCTGGATGTGGCACCCTGTGTTTGACTGACCTGGTGCTGCCCAGTCAAAGGTTGGGCTCCATCCTGGAGGAATTTTCCAGCCTTAATGATTCCATATCACACCTTATGCTGTGAAAGATCAAAGAGCTTTAGGAAGTGGTGCACTTTCACTAAGATTATTGCAGGTGTCACATCTGGGCTGGTGCAGCAGCTTTGCAGGAATTCTGTCCATCACAGGCTCATCACAACAGGGGGAAAATTCTGCACAGCAGCCACGAAATCCAGTGTGATCTGTGGTGCAAGCACATCTTACACAAGCTCAGCCTCTGAGGAATAAGGTGTAAATAAAGCTTTAGCTTGCTGAACACACCTGACTTGGATTGGGGCACTTTCTGTTCATGCAGATTTTCCAGGGGTCTTTCAGTGACCCAAAAGCTGCAAAACTCAAGTTCTACAACTCCCCCAAGAGCCACTGATACTGGCTGTCAGTAGTAAATAGAATTATTGGCTAACAAAGCTACTTAAACCCATGCCAGAACACACTAAGGGATATTTTAGGGGGTTCATTTGCTCTCTCTCTCTACAAGAAAAAAAAAAAAAAAGTGCTCTTTAGTGTGCACAGCATTATTCCCTCAATTAAAAACATTCTTGTCTGCAACAGACATGCCACATTAAGAAAGGTTAAAGCCAAAAGGACCCCATTTTGTTCGATTACAGGAGAATTAATTGATGTGTTTAATCAAAGAGATGCTTCTTGGCAATAGCATAAAGCTCCTCTTCTCCGGGGATGGTCCCAACCTCGCTGGCAGAATGGGGGATTTTAAATAAATACAAAACAATACCAGGAAGTGCAGGCTGCTGTCTGAGCCCTGGGTTTGTGCAGTTCCTTCTGAGAGGGGAAATTCATGCAGCTCCTCTCTTTTCCTTGCACACACTATTCATCTTCTCTTAGCAGGAAGCAAATCAGTAAGAACTATTATGACAGTAATTGTAAATTGAATATGCTAAAAGCTCACCAATAAAAGAGAAAGACAAGTTATTTACTTGATTATGTTAAAATCAGTGTTTGCAATATTGTTCACAATCTAGTGCCTGTCCTATATGAGGGAAAAAAAAAAAAAGAAATAAAAGTGATGCACATGAAAACGAGTTTTGGCCAAATCTCATCCTTTGCTTTCATTTCCTCTTGCAGAAATCTTGTCTTGAGTTATTTCTGCCAAGCACTTTTTGGAAATTGACGTTTGTGTTCTTGCAATGGCTATTTCTAAACTAATCCATCATTCACCAGCAAATAAATGAAGAGTGATGATAAATAAAAAGATCCCTAATGCAATATGAGCACACATCACCATTTTTATTAGTGGGTTCCAATAAATCTCTTTTAAAAACTATGTATTGACCAGAGAGGAAAAACAAACAAACTAACAAACAACCCCCAAAAAACCCCAACAAAACCAAAATTAAACAAACCCCTAAACTCTTCATGGTCTTTGGCTGGGACTCACCAACCATAATTGCCAAAACCTGAACTTCACGCTCCCCCAATTCATGTAAGTTTGAATGGGTCAGAGTGTTTGGGGAATTGGATATAAATGAATCTGAGAGTATTTCTGAAGAGAATGACAGAATGCAGAGCAAAGCATTTCATTACAAATAAGAAGTGAAGTTCATTGAGCAACAGCTCCTATCATTATCTCGTGAATTTCCCTACTGCAGTCACATTGCAAAAGCAGCTGCTGATATTCTAATTACACCAACTTTTGGAGACTGAAGTTCCTAGAAGGGACTGAAATTATCAGACCATATATTTCTTAAGAAAGAAATTCTGATTCCTGCGCCATAAATAGAAATTTATATTGATGAAATCGCCAATAACAACTCAGCAGAGCAGATCAGCCTAAACCAGCAAACTCTATTAAGAAACCATCTCAGGATGCCAGCCCAGGGCATTCCCCATGTAACCCCAGATAACTCCCTCACAATAGATAGGAACCCATATTTGGGCTTTTTTTTCCTCTTTTTTTTCTTTCTTTTTTCTCCTGGCAAGCTCTCTGCTCTTTCAGTTTCCTTTTAAGCTTCAAATCTCCCTCTCCTTCACAAGTATGTAAATTCCTCCCTGGAAATTGCACATGTCTCCATGCCAGGGGCCACCTAGGAAATACTCCCACATGTTCATCTTTTCCAGCATCATTTCTGCAAGGACAGATGGACTCACAGGGATCCTGTCCTGGAGTGGGCCCTGTGGTAGGGGGTAGAACTGAGGGGATTTTTTTTTTTTTAGAAATACCCATATGATCATATTAGATCCAACTCCAAGAGCTGTCTGCAGGCAGCAAATATATAGAGGGATAAATTTAGGTTCCTGTGTGCTCAGAAGACCTCAATAAAGAACAGTTTAGATGCAGCCACAAAAAAAGTACTTCTCTTTAAAAGTGTCTCTCCTGTTAGGCTGCTTCCTGGAAGAGATGGATTAGAAATGCAGAATAAAAATATCTGATTGTCTTTTGTCCCTTACAGCAATGTGTTTCCTTAATTGGGTATCATCACTTTTTAGGAAAAGAGGAACAATATTGTTTCCAACAATTTCCTACGTTTCCAACAATGTAAAACATAAGCAGCAGAAACAAAAAAAAAGGCATTTTTTTCCATTAGCAACAGCCTTGCAGCATTGCCTGACTCTTTTATCTGACACACAGCACACAAGTTCCATCTGAGATGAGAAATGTTCTCATTACTTAAAATTTCATACTGTTATCACACAACTTCAGACTCCACAGCAGCAATTTTATGCCCTGTGAACATGTAATTTTGATCCTAAAATAATGCAAAAAGAAACTTTCCTCAGGAGATCCTGCCTGGGACTGAACAATCTCCCTTCCAGCTCTAACTGTGGTGTGACTCTGCGACTTCCCTCCCAGCATACACGAGACTTCAGTGAGCTGCATGTGGCTCACGGCATCTTCCCAAATTTGTTTTTTTTTTNATGTGGCTCACGGTTTCTTCCCAAATTTTTTTTTTTTTTTGGATAAAATTTCTCTGGCACCCATCCCACAGGTGGCCTGAGAATGACACCTGCAGTTGCTGAGACAAACCACAGCTGTGGTAAGGACAGAGTGACACCTCTTTCTGAGGAGGGAGGGATGCAGGGTTGCACCCTTTGGCCATCACCCTGCTCTGGAAATTGTCAGGCTGAGAATCCCAGCCCCTTCAAAAGCTCTGATCTCCAGAGAACTTCTACAACAGCTCCTAGAGGAGTTCCCCAGCTCCAGCAATGCCCCAGGCAGAGTTCTTCCACCGAGCACAGCCTTCTGGATCCCCAAATTAGCACACCAATTCTGCTGGAGCTCGGCTCCTTCCCATTCCGTATGGCTTGGAAAGGACGGGGAGGGAGGGAAGGGCTGCCACTGCTGCTGGTTCCATATGGCCCAGCTGGCCCAAGCTGGCTCTGGATTTGGCTGTTTGATGGGAATCCCTTGCCAGAGTTTCCCTTTTCAGAAGCACAGCGTGCATCAGCACTCACACACAGCTGCCAACGTGGTTTCCAAGCAAGGCTCTACCAAACTCCTCAGCTGCTAATGGGGACTCATTCTTTGCAGCTAATTGTCTGCTGCTTCCCAGTCTTGCTCTCCTCTAAAACTAATTATAAAACTTCCATGCTTTGTGCGAGCTATAAAATTCCTTCCAGAACTTCAGTGAGCTGTAACAGAGCCAGAGCACTCGAGGGAGGAAGCAGTAACCATGACAGTCCCAAATGCTGCAGAGCTTCACTTCACCATGTCTCCTACACTGGGAGACAGTCCTTGGGATCCAGCATAATTTCATCCCAAAGCATTCAGGTAAGCCTGACAACAGTATATGCTGTGCTAGTGGGCATTGAATTCCTTTTTTAAAAAAACCCCACATTTTTAAATTATTTTTTTTATACCTCAAAGTTCACAACAGCACAAAGAAAACAGCTGAAGCTGTTTATAAAGTCACTATCAATTCCTAAGATGAAGTTAGTCAAGGTATTAGAAATTAGCTTTTTTAGCCACTTAAATACAAGTCTTGGGAGTTTTTACAATCCCACCAAACATGAATGCTTGGTTCAATTATTTTTGTGCTCGCTTTAACAGTACACTGAATAATTTGCCAACATGAATCAAATCAGGAGTTTCAATCCTTCACTCCTGAAGGTACTAAAGCAGATTAGAACCCAAAAATATGGCCCAATGGCCTGCCTATACTGTGGTATTTAGCTAAGAGAAAATACTTGAGATGTCACAGACAAAAAAAAAAAATCACTACATTTGTAGCAAGAGGTAAATAACTGTCCAAACAATGAGACTTTTAGAACTTTATTCAGTCTGACACGGGTCCACCAGCAGATGTACACTCCAGCAAACTGATGTAGGGTTGGACAAACCCACAGGAAGCCACTTCCTAATATTTTTTCTGCTGCAGTATTCGCTGGATAAACCGGATTTGGTTGTGCCACAAACAAGTTACAGCTCGTGCAGAAGCTCTCCTGCCAAAGCAGCTGATCTGAGTCCAGGGCTGGGAAATGCAAGGGGTGCTCCACCCTGCTGGGAAATCCCAAGGGAGCTCAGCATCCCCAGCTCACGATTAAACAAATGAGGCAGGGTCAGTCTCAGGGTCAGAGGGAAATCACCAATTTAGCCTTTCAATACAAGACTTGTTCCTCCCAGGGTTTAAGGAGAGATGAAAGTTGTGGGTCAAGGATCTCACTGTGAAAGTTCCAACACTTATGAGAGTCATTCACACCACGGGAGCAGACGAATAAGATAGCAACTGATGAAGACACAACTAAATTGCCTGCTTGTTACCTCAATGCCATTCTTTCAATAGGAAGCAAATCATCTTTTCTTCAGGTATTTCATTAAGCCTCAAATGTTGCTGCTTTGAGTAACAGACCCTGATGAAGAAATTTTCCCTGTTCTTGCAGGACTTTTTTTTTTTTTTTCTCCCACTGTCCATTATTAATCACCCCTATTCTGATTGCCTTTTTCACAAGGAGCAAACTTTCAGGCAGGGCAAGCTCCTACATTCCAACATTTTGGTTCCTGGTTTTTGGTACCAAATCCAGCACATCAAAGCTGTGCGTTTGCAATGCTTATTTAAACTTGTGCCACCAGTGAACGAATGAATCACAGTTATTTAATTTCCCTTTACCACAAGCCTTGTCCTTCACCCTCCTAAAGAATGAAATTCTGTGTTGAATTTAATTTGCTTAAAAAAATAAATGCATTAAGTGTACACAGCGAGGAGTTCCAATTTAAGGGCAGACTTCTGAAGGCACCATGGTTTTTAGCAGGAGCCTGGGGACAGCATCACTGCTCACTAGGGAGTCTAAATTTCAAATGTACCTCTGAGCTGAACCCACAAACTGAAAAGGGACGCACAGAACAAGTATACAGAAGTTCTGATAATGAAAGTTATCAGCAGGCTTACAGGAGGAATTTTAAAGAGAAAACGAGTTACACATTGCACTAGGAAAATTTAGGCTTCCATTGTTATCAGGAATCAATGTTGTTTTTCAGTGAGACACCTTCTGTATCTGCAATGCAAGCCTGAAATTATCTTTATCAACGAGTTACCACATGAATCACAGCTAAAATTATTTATTAAGGGCCACTAAAGCAGCAGGAATTATTTCAGATCATCAGGCTGGCTGAATGAACACACCACGGGTGAAACAACTCATTTTTACCCAGACATTTGCACAGGAATTTCCATCCACGGAGCAGAGTTTAGGAAACCAAACAGATGCTGGTGCTCTCCAGCTGAACATCTGTTTCCCTGCAGACAAGGAATGACCTCTGGCAGCTGCTGGGTACCTAAAGTAAATAAATCCAACTTCTCTACCAGGGGTTCTGCTGGTGGAGTTATCACCAGAATGACTCTGGAGTGATAATGGGAACTGAAATCATTATTCCTGTTACAGGACCTGGGTTTGATTTTTCTTTTTTTCCCCCTACTGGAATACAAATTACTTCGGAGGACTCTCCTTGCTCCTTGGTGAAAGTCAGAACACTCTGGATTTAACTGGGTTTTTGTTAAATTAATAAACATGGAGCATCCTGAGTGAATCCACCTCCACTAAATGTTACAGAAACTTTACAAAATATTTCCCTTGATAAGCAAGTAATTTATGGGGGATTCACCAGTATCTAAGTTGTTTAGAAATGATCTTTACAAGTATTTCCATGAGTTAGTGGGGAGTTAAAATTTTGACAGTTTTGGCCACAGACTTACTTTGTCAATGATTTGTAGTTATTAGAATTAAGAAAAATTTTACTAGGTTATTTTAAAATATTTGGAATTAACCTAGAAAACCTGGAAGACTGTTTTGCATTTCACAAATTTAACTTACACTCTGCTTATCTTCTTGAAAAAAATCAATAAATAATCAAATTTATAGTTAGAAATAATTTAGAATATTAAATAATGCAGGGTTACAGAGCACAAGTTATCAAAATCCCATCTAGAATCAAATTCCATCCTTGACAGCTTTTAAATTCTTTTTCAGTCNAATGAAAAAAGAGATAAAGATAGGAGAAAACTCATTCGTTGGGAATGCAGCACTTATCAGGCCTAAGAAAATAAAATAATAAAAAAAACCTCTGAAAATGTCTTTTTGCATAAGTTTGGTGAGAACTATAAATAAATACGACCCAAGTAATGAAGAGTAAAAGGTTTGGAAGAGACACTTGAATTTAATTTGTGTAGCCTTGATGAGAAATTTATCAGCAGAGAAGATATTAATTCTATTCCACTCTAAAGGCGTTTGTTCCCAAACTGCCAGATAAAGGTGGGCTTCAGATACAAATATGGTTTTGATGGTTTATTTTTTATTGGTATTTCTCTCTGAAAAAATATCCTTGTGTGCTGGGGGAAAGCAGCTGACTCCAGCAGTTTGATCAAAGAGATAATTAAAAGAAAATTAATCTTTTATGTGTTTCAAAGCCAGCTCGGATAGTTTTGCATATTTGTACTGTGGGATACCACACAGTCCAAATCTGTGGAGGTTGAACCTTTTACACACTTTTTGAAACAAGGCTCTTAACAATAGCAGTTATGAAATGCTTAAGTAGCTAGAAAATAAAAGGAAAGATCTTGAAATGGCAGGTGTCCTTTGGATAATTAGAAAAAGATGTTTAAGCATATAAGAAGTCAACTATC
>VXBB01022671.1:191057-210739 GCA_013399915.1 Illadopsis cleaveri
TTTTGAAATAGAAATTATATTTGTGTACTTCTTTTTTAGCTGTCTTACAAATGTAACTGAGAAATGGAGACTTTCTTCTGGAGAACACACATATTTTCCATTGTATCATTTAGGAATGATGAAGTATCAGCCGTGAAATTAAGGGTAAACACAAGCTAAAAAATCTGGTCCAATGTCTTTGCAATAAAGAAATTCTTCCAGAAGTAAAACAAAGTTCTAAATTCAATACACCTCGACCATACCATCACAAATGCAAATAGATTAATAAATAAAATTTGCATTTGTAAAGTAGCAGATATGCTGACACATAAAACAGGGATGGTATTTTTCAAAAATGTCAGTCTCTGGTGGGTGCTGAATATCTACTACCCAGAAATGGATCTGAACTGTGTGCTGCATCTCTCTTCTTTTTTAAGGGAATAAATTCTGCTGTAGCCATTAACAACATTGTCTTTTTTGCAAGCCTCAAACTCACAAAACTGAGAGGAAGCAGGAATACCCTGTGAAAATACCACTTCCCCACAGAGAAAGAAAGAAGTCTCAATATAATTGAAAAGCACTTTGGTAATTTCACAAACTGTACCTAAACATTCTGCTCTGCTGAGCACTGTACAGGAGTTTATGTGATTTTATAAGAGATTTTGTTAATAGAATGTTCAGCAAACAACTTTTAACCTCTCACCTTGGATATAATCAGACTTTTTTTCCAGAAAAAACAAACAAACAAACAAACAAAACCTTTTGGAACACTATGCGTGAAAAGAATAGTGTTTCCAGCACATCTTCAAAAATTCTTGAAAGATGGAATATGTCTGGAAAGTTGTGTCTGAACGTACTCTTGGACACATCAGCCTTGTCTTCATTTTTTTTCTGTTTGACTGTGGCATCAGATACTTGAGCACTGAGAATTTTTTTTTTTTTTTTTCTGTGTACAATGCCTTTAGCTGATATGCTCATGTCACAGAGATGTCAGTGTGAGCAAGGAATAAACCACTCAATAACTTTCTGATATCAGCATTTCAGCAGAATGACTCAAAATAAGAATCTCAATATTACTGCCATTGAAGAACATTGTAAAAAATTTTATTTCTTTCCTCAAACAAATGCAAAAAAACGCCCAAAGTTTCTCCTTTTGACTGCACAAGTACATATCCTTATCAGATTCTTCTAATTTTGCTTTGGATTTAGTTTGTTCTTTAATTGCAGTGGCCCAGATTATGAATCTATTCTATGTGAGATTGCAAGTTTATTTCTCTAGCATACATATAATCCAAATACTGTCAGTGCTGAAAAATTAGCCTTTTTTTGTTCAGTCAGCTTGTGAAGTATCATCAGCTACACCCATTTGACAATCCTCTAGTGAAGGGAAAAAGGCAAAATAGCAATCAGAGACAGATGATATTATAATCTTATGCTGGATGTTTGACTAGCATGAAAAGAAACATCTTCCAAGTACTTGTGGAAGTTGTAATGATGAAAATAGGAAAAATCATGAAAAATATTCAGGATGAAAAACCATTTGACATTGCACAAACTGCACTGAAGTGCTGCTTTGCTAAGTGCAAACAGGAATGTTTAGCGTCTGTGTGTTCCCAGTATATTCAAATTCAGTTCAGTGGGAAAGTCAAAACTTGATATTCTAGTAATGGATATTCTTAAATGTCTGGAAAATGTTTAAGGTAAGAGGATCTTTTTCTGTCACAGTAAATTTAGATAAACGCTACCTGTCCATCAAGAAGATTGAGCAACACTAAAAATCTGCTAAAACCCCAGAATGTTTAACTTGTTTTGAAAAGCTGTTGAAGGAGATAAAAAGGAGAGAGTGGGGAGAAAACATTCCAGGGGTCTGGACATGCTGGGTGTGTAGAGCACACCTCTCACTGCAGCAAGGCACTCTGATGCAGAACACAAGAAAAATGTAAATTTGAAACTTTTATTCTCATGATGAAAGCATCAGCTTGGCAGGTGAATAAATCACCTGCACTCTGTGTGGGCATTCCAGGAGCCAGGAGCAGCCACGGGACACCACCACCAGACCAAGCCATCTCCTGGGAACTGGATGAATAGACCTGGAATTGTGCTTGTCCAAGGTCACTGCTGGTGCTGTGGGCACAGGCAACACTTCTCATCAGGAGGGAAGGGCTGAAGTGCAGAGAGTAAGCAGCTGGCATTCTGAAATTCCATGTTTGGGTAACAGCCAGTGGAGTTGGGAAAGGGGAAGGTTGCAGGTTCATTGTATCACAAGGTGGAAGAAGCCCTGCAGAGACTGGACCTCTACTCAGGGCTTTCTTTCAGCCAGGAGAGGTGCACACATCCAGTCTCTTGCTCAAACCCAGTCTTTAAATTCCTTCACATCACCATGTTCCACATCTCATGGATGATGCTTTCATACCCATATTTACTGTGTCTGAATAAAGGATCTCAGCTGCCCAATTTTATTCCTTACATGCAAGTAAGAGGCATGTTAAAAAAAAAATCTAGTTTCAGTGACACTTTCAGAAGATGTATCTAAATCCAAACTGGCAAAAGGAAAATAGAATTTTTTTTATTTTTTTTTCTGTACTCTGAAGTGGGTCCTTTGCTTACCCACCCCACATACATTTACCTACCTGCTGCTCTCACCAGTACCTCAGTGGTATCTGCTTCCCTTTCAATATTGAGTTCCTTTAAACTAGGCTAAATTAGGAACTATTTGATGTCTCCTGAATGAGCTATTTCTACCAGGACCCTCATCCAGAAAGAAGCCTTGCCACCTGGGAAACTCTGTCAAAGGCAGCAGACATCAAAGGGGGAGAGAGAGAGAGTGCTGCTGCCATTCTCTGCTCAGCTCAGCAAGAAGCATTCCCCCACCCTGGCTTCCCTTTCCTAAATCTCTGCCTATTCCAGCATCAGAAATCAACAGCAAAAGCCAGTATAGAAGGTTTTCCTGCATGCTGCTCTTCCCTTTGGAAAGCTGACAGCCACCAGGCTCTGCTGGAGAAAACAAATCAGGCTCTGGCACGCAGCAGCTCTTCCAGCAATGGTCACAATCTCACCACAGAGGGGTTTTTTTTGCATAGTTTTCTCTTCTGCAATTCTTTGGCAGTCATGTGAGCATCTTCCCACTTGTTATTGTCCAGCACGTGGAGATCTAAGCACTGCTGTGGGCTGTGAGGAATTTTTAAACTGCTTTTCAAGCTGCAAATGGATATTGAGGGGAATGTTGAGGGATATTTCTGCAGCCCAGGCAGCTGAAATAAATGCAGGTTATCACATTCCCTCCTGCTGGCCAGCAGGTGCACTGAGCACGTTTTTGTGTGCTCTCTTTACCATTCCTGTGCCCTACTTTCAGACACTCCATAGGATATCTTGGCATCTCCCTGATTACACCTCCCTGCTGCTTGCAGCCTCACCAGTCTGGATTATCACCATTATCTGAAGCAGCCATGGCCTCTCCTAATCCTGTCAGGAAGTTTGTACAGGCTCCTGGTAATCCTGGGGCACTAATCTTGCAGCAGTTTGGGGCTGACGTGAGCAAAACTCATGGCTTTAACAAAGAAGAACATTGAACAAACCCAAGTGTTTCTAAGAAACTGCAGGGAGAATATGAGATAAGGAGGCAGGCATCAGTGTACAGGATAGACAAAGTGATTAAAGGAAGGGTGCTTAGCAGTAAGAGCAGTAATAAAACATATTTCTCTTTTTTTTTTTTTTTCATTCAGAAGTAATTCCAGGTGTTCTATGAGATTTTCTGCCGTACAAACCTCACACTGCACCTTAAAATTCCCATTTGGTTTCCAAATGCATCCAAATTTTGTCCAAGTTTTAATTTTTTGGGTTTCCAAAAATTCTTGTATTTTTCAGTCTAACTGGCAAAAGACACACACAAAAAAAAGATGGTGTAAGTCCTAGAGCATGAAATAAGAAATAACAGGTATTTCTTCCACTGTAGTGTTTGAAATATCATGTTCTCATGTTCTGTAAAATTCTGATGGCTGCAAAGAGGATTTGAATAGTTAAAGGGTACAACTAACCAACTATTCCTTTTTTTTTGTAATAATCTTGTGTATGCATATGTAGAACAACAGAATGTCATTCCTTTGAGTAAAACAACCAAAAATACTCTTTGCTATCTAATTGTAATGGTTTCTGCATATGCAAGAGAAACATAAACTCAAGTTTTTCTTCTGGAACGAATGCTCAACCTGTCAAGAAGAGCACTTGATGTCAGGATTGTGAAGTGTGGATGAAATGACAGACCAACAGAGGGAATCTGATAAGAGATTAATGAGATGTGCCCCATGCAGTCAGAAACGTACTTGAAATAAGAAAGAAGGAAATGGGGGAAAAAAGAGAGAGAAACAATAGGGGAGAGAAAGGAGCTGCTTTCTGAGGCTTCTGCTGTGATCCTGTGGCAGATGAGGGATGCAGAATGTTACTGGGAAATTTCAGAAAGTCTGTGAGTCAAGAGCAGATGGAGTGAACGGGACACACCTTGAGCAGGTGAATTTACCTTTGCAGAGCTCACGAGCTACAACCTTTGTTATGCAATATTTGGGGCATTTTATTTTGGCCTGACACCAGCCTTGCATCCCCTTTTCCACACCTACAGCACCTCCAAATGTGCAACCAACAGCATCAAGTGCCAGAAGCAGAGTTTCCAGCACCTAATGCTTGGCAAAAGCTGGTTTGCCATTTTTTGGACATTACCCTGATGCTCTGAAGGAAACAAACAGGACCAGGGCAGAGGCTCCACCAAGCACAACTAACTGCAGAGGAGCAGAAGAAACTCAAGTCACAGAATGAGGGTGAGGAGAGTCAAGGATTTCTGCCCCTGTAAGAGGGCTGAAATATAGATATAAAGCATAATTCCATGTATTGCTGGGTCTTTACCAGCACAGAAACCCAGCAGAACTTCAGCCACATTTCACTGTTGAGAAGCAGGCACGGGAATCATCAACATCAGCAAAAGATATTTTTCAAAGGTGTTTTAAGAGGCAGTTAACAGGTGTCACACATATACCCCCCACTTCACTTTTTGACCCATAGTACAGGTCAAATCAGTTTAACCCCCCAGCAGAATGTGTCCTGTCACAGTTGGGATAAAACCCAAAATGCCAATCTTGTGCCTTGAATATTATACATTGTGTCTATGAAGACGCTGAGACACAATGGAATAATAGGAGTTTATCCTGAATTTATATCTATTAAAAAAAAAAAAAAAGAAGAAGAAAACAAATTACATTTTAACATTTCCCTATTTCTATGAAAAATCTATTTAATTTACATTTAGGCTAAGTTTTACTTTTTTTGTTAAGAAAATTGCAAGAATTATGATATAAATTTTGTAAGTTAGAACAACTCATTTGGCTTTTTAAGACACTTAATATGAGAACGTGAGGTCTTTTTCCTCTGGGAGATGTCAACTGCAAAAATTTTGTCACGTCTAAAGAATTACTCTAGTATTTATCAACTCAGCCTAAATGTGAAAATGAAAAGGGATAATTCACCACACATAATATAGAGCAACAAGAAATCATACAGAAAATAAGAGTCTGGTGTGAGATTTGACAGTGTAAACAGTACTAGACTGTGAAAATACAAGAATTAAAGAATCAGAAACCAGAGTGTTTATATTTGGAAGTCTTTACCTCTTCCAGCTTTTTTTAGGTATCTTTAACAACTTTTCCTGATCAAGAGTCTTAATTTGAAAACAAATACAAGTTCTGTTCCATGAATTACCAAAAAAATGCTTTTATAGAGGCACAGTGAAGGGAACAGAAATATTGTTCAAGTACAGGAAATAAAATACACCCCCTTGGTGAGACTCCTGGTAGATTCTTATTTGTTGCCATTGTTTTTCTTTCACATAAAAATGGCCTTGGCTGTAAACCTAAATTTTAAAAAAGGAAAAGAAATAGCACATTTGCTGCTGTCTTGCATTTCGTACTGGTTTATTTATGGATTTTTTTTATTTTTTTTAACCTCATAAGTTTAATGGAATTTTTACTGTGACTTTATAGCTGTGTGATTTATAATACATCAAACAAATCAAATCAATCAGTAAAGGCTTAAAAATCAGCACAGGTTCAGATGGCTCCTTTAAAACAAATCATTACAGCTGTTAGAACTCAAACATACATAACAAGGATTGACCACTAATGTGAGTTATTTTAAAATCTCATTTTCTTGGTAAGAAATGCTGCCCTTTGTATATAACTTTTTAACGATCTGGTAAAACCATCTGCAGGAGTACAAAACAGAGTTCTGCTGTATATATATCTGCCAAGCAGCTCCTTAAATACTCTATACCATTCTTTAAAGGAAACCTACCCCTGTCCTCATTGATATGGAAAGTAAAATCTCTTTAAATGTTCCATACAGTTATTTAAATATCTTTAAATATGCTGCAGATAAAAATATATACATATTCTTTTTAAAGAAACCTATTCACATTTTCATTGCTGTGGAAAGTTAAATCTGCTTTTTAATTGATACACTTCTTCCATTAGGCTTAAGAAATAGTTATTCCTGTTATACTCTAAATATAATCACATATAGGGAAGGCTCTCTCACCTTAAAGATAAGGAAATCTTGGCAGAAGGAGAGGTTTATACACATTATAGAAAGGAGAGCAGTTTAAACAGGAATAAGAAAAGCAGCAGGTCATTTTCCAGCTTAAGGGTACAACTACAGGAGTTTGTGGCCATGAGTTATACACAAGAACTGAGCTGTTTTATATCCAATTGGTGTCAGGATCAACGGACCTCTGAATGTTTTGTTCACTTTTCATTTGTTTCATTCTAAATTAAACTTTTTCTTGAGCTGGAACTACATTTTGATTGTTATCAATTTAATGTAATCACCCAATAAGAACTGCCAATTTGAATAACCTTCATAATCACGAATATTTTATAGATGTCCTTGGAAAAGACCCAGCTGAGGTCACCTTGAGAATTAACAGCATTGTATGATAAATAGCAAAATTATCTATTTCCAGTCCCTCCAGTACAACAGATTCACTTAGCCATCCATTAGAAAAAAGAAATAACATTTCCTCCAAAGGATCTCTCCCTTCACTCCCAGCAAACATCAATCTGTAGCATCCAGCTCCATTAAGCTTGCTACAAAATCACAGTACTTCCTTGCCTTTTTGGCTTTTCTTGCAGTCCAAGGGATTTTTAGATTTGGTGGTTAACCTTTTTCCCCAATTAACTGAATAATCTGAGAACTACATCATCACCTAGACATGGTGACTATGAACTTAAGGACAGAAATGTGTTTTGTTGTGCTTGGGCTTGATCAGTGTTCAGGGGTGGTCCCACAGCTACAGCAGAACATTTACAGAGCAAGTTCACAAAATTCTTTTTCATGATTCCTTTCTAGGAAGTTTTCATTACATCATTACATCATTACATTGTAAGTGCTAGTGAATGCTCCAAGCTAGGATGGAAACAAAGTGCAAAAGTGACTGAAGGAAGGATTAGAGCTAGTTATGTGACTACAAATGAAAGTAAACAACTCTTTCATTTACTCCATTCTTTACAAAAAAAAAAAAAAAAAGGAAATAAAAAGGGAAAGAAAAAAACACATAACCCCCCTCATCCCAACCAAAAAATCCTCTGTAATTCAAAGCATTTTTAACATTTTTCTTTGCCTTTTTTCTCCTTTTTCCCTTGAAATAATTTAATGAAGCTGAGGGGATTACTGCAGTGACATTTAAGAGCTTTGCAAACAACAGGTTCTTTCACACTGCTCACTGAACACTAGGCTCTGCTAAAATCATATTCTTTAGAAAGTCACATTTTCTTTTAAATGTCCAGCCTCTTGTAACTCTTGCCCATCAGAGGATCAGGACACACATTCTGCAGCGCACTTCCCTTTCCACAGACACTTGTGGCAGCTTCTGAAACCACTGATGCTCCTGATGTCTCCTCTCACCCCTGATAACTGTGATAAAGCCCTGCCATTTTCACTGTGGCTTTTAACTTTTCATTTCTAGATAATGCAACTTTTCTGAACCTCTTTGTTACAGGCATGAAAGCTTTTAATGCTGTGAGTCCATTATCGTGGCGAGCACGCACACCAGATGAAAAATACGCAGAGAAATTTAAGAGAAGGTTTATTAATAGTTTGGTTTAGCACATTTTCCCCAAATGTTGTTCATTTCTGTGGATTTTAAGACTGGACAATAAAAGAGAAAGAAGAAAGAAGAACTTTAACTCTCTACAACAACCTGGGACTGTAGTGAGGGGGGATTGGTCTCGGCTCTCAGGTGACAAGTGACGGGATGATAGAAAATGAAATCAGGCTGTGCCAGGGGATGTTTAGATTGGATTTTAGCAAATAGATTCTTAACTGAAAGGGTGAACAAATGTTGGAACAGCATACTCAGGGAAGTGGTGGAGTCACCATCCCTGGAATCATTCCAAAAACATGTGGATATGGCATTTGGAGATCGAGTTCAGGGGTGAGCACACTGGTGTCAGGTCAATGGTCACACTCAAGGATCTTACAGGGCTTTTCCAACCTTAAAAATTCCATGATAAACTCTAAATCTGCTCAGCTCATTTTCCTAAGATGTGTCTTTATTTTTACCAAGTGGGGTGAAGTCAAACACTGAGTTAAATGCAGCTTAGAATTAAGAGATTGGGCACTCAATTAATCAAGACACAAAATATTTAAAATGTACAGAATTTTATGCAAGATATGATGGATCCTGGTTTTTGCCCTGTACTTTTTCTTTTTTTCTTGAAACACTCCTCACTAAAAGAAAAGCATGGGGAATCAGATCTTATGCTGAGGATTCTCTGGACAGGTGTGCAGCGGGGCAGTGAATTCTACACCACATGAGGCTTTGGTCATGGAATGCTAATGAACTTGGAACTGAAGACTTTCTTCCTGTGTTGGATGTGATAGTGTAGAAGAGAACCTAAAGAGAGAGAAAAATTAATAACATTTTGTGTCATTGGAGCCAAGATATTCTGCTGGAAAGACCTAAAGAGCATCTAATAGTCAGAGAAAATTAAGAAAGTCTTTTTCAGACTATTTAAAATCTCTTTCAGACACCCATGCATACACAAAGGAAAATCCTATGATTCCCTTAGGAAGATGATTCTTGTGAAGTCATTGGAGGCAGCTTTACACAAGGCATCCCCCTCTTCAGTCTCTGAAATCCATTCCTTGCCTTGTGGTTTGATTCCCTTAGCTCATTCTCATCACTTTTCCTCATGGCAATCTACAACACAAATTACGAGTGTTTGTCAAGTTTGCCAGCGGAAATCTGCTTGGAAAGAGGCAATGCCTGGAATTCATCAACTTGCCATCTTATTCTGTAATTCTCTGTAATTGTCTTCTGTAATTTAGTCTTGGAAGGAGTTTCAGGAATTTATCCTTCCTTTTCCACAGAGGCCGTCCTGCCCTGTGATTCCTATTTAGGATTTCCTATTCAGGTCTTTGTCTTGGTTGTCCCCTTAACTCGTGACAGCCATCTCACCATGAGTTTGCACTTGTCTGTGCATTCACCTTGGGAGGGAGCCTGTAACCCTGGTTTTGTGCCTGAGATGTTTTGGTTTTCTGAAATTCTTTTCCCAGAGAATTTTCTGTAAACAAGAGACACGTTTTGGTAATTGTACTATGTTTACATTCTTTCCCTAGGAGGGACTCCTTCTTGATGTCCCTCTGCTCTGACCAATGTGATTAAAGAGGTTTGTCTTCTTGTCACCAATCAAATTGGTCTGTGTAGAATAGTATAAAAGGGAGACACATCCCAAAAATAAAAGAGTCATTTTCAGCCTTCTGAAGTCAGACTCTGGGTTGTTGTGGTGTAAAACAATATCAGGAGCCAAAGCTCGGGGAGCGCAGAACACGCTGCTGGTGTTGAGGGATAAATGGCCTTGCTGCTGCAGTTGTTTTTGGGGGATAGATGGCATTGCCTGGCCATGCCTGAGCCAGACCCACTGCCTTGGAGGTGGCTGGCAGGGAGCTGAGAGCAGCCACTGCCAGCTCGTGTCATCTCAGCTGCAGCCTGCACCCTGCCCGTGTCTGAGAGCCCTGCAAAACAGAGCACGGGCAGGGAAGAAATCAGCTTAATTGCCTTGGGGTTGCAGACAGCTGTAGATCCCATGGACCTGACTGATGCTTAGATAAATATTTCATATTCTCTCACTGGGGAGACAAGAAAATGCAGTTCTTTTTTCCCTCAGTTGCAGCTTGTTTTATACTAAGTCTGTAGGCTCCTGGGTCTGTCTTACTTTGTTTTCTCCTAGAGGACACAGGACTCTGGTGCCCTGATCTAAAGAGGATTTACAGGTAGTGAGGATAATGTTACAACAACAGCACAACTCTCCCAGTCTCATGTTTCCTTCTTTCAGGTCCTAATGCATAATAAAAGATGTTTTATGGCTCTGATCAAAAGCTCAGAGGGTTCCACGCTAAAATCCAGTGACTGCAGGTGAGCCTGACATTTCAAGAATATGCCATGTTATATTTTTCTTTCTCTATTAGATTAAAGGAGGAGCAACTGTTTGACCGGAAATACATAAATTAGGAAAATTGGGCCAGAACTGATATTTAAAATAAAATGTATTTATTGTTGCAACGTTTTAAATTCAATCAGTTAAATTATTCATGCCCACCAGAAAACTATCCCAATTCAGCACCTGCAGTCTCTGTGTTTTACTCATGACAGAGAAAGAAAATATCCTTTCTTGTGAAATATTCAAATACTTCAGATGCCTAATAAAAATGCAGGTATATTATCTCCATGTTACTTATCTTGAAAGGAGGATGATGTTGAGACAATAAACTGTTTAAAAATAAATCCCTTTCTGACAATCCACAAAACAATGGGGAATGTATTCATCTCTGTTTGCCTTCCTTACTGGCAGTAGAAACTAATAGACAACATAGTCATCAGAATGACTCTGTGACAATTCCACAGAGGTTTAGCTAATTCTTTTCAAGTCCATTTTATTAGTCAGGGAAAAAAAAAAAAAGTCAAATCCTGATTTAATAAGTGGTGGATTTGAATAAATTACTCTAGTTCTGTGTTCATTGAACTTTAAACAAATTGTTCCACAATCCATTGCCAAGCAACTAGAACATATCCTTATGAAGTTCAACAACATACTCTGATTAAATTGGTAGGGTGAACAAACAGTTTACTGGGAACTTCAGGCTTATAAAATGAAGATTTACCAAAGTGGAGCTTTCCTCATTAATTCTCTAAAACACCTATAAATAGAGGCTTATGCTTAATAAATTGACAGAATCACATTCTATCTGAAATCATTTGTATTTCTGATAATGTGTTTGCCCAGGATGCTGGTGGCATTTTAAGACTGTTGAAATACTGCAAACCTGTCTTAAGCTTGAGACAACTACAAGAATTAAAGTCAACCTTGTTTGTAAACACATATGTCCTGAAAAGCTGTAACTATAATAGCCAAGAGAGACTGGTATCCAAAAAATTACATTTGAGGACATAAAGACAACCATAGCTTCTTCCTAGAATTGTATTAACATGCCTTAGGTTTATTATCTTGGGTCTTTGAGCCACTGGAACATGAATAAGAGAAATGACTGCACCCTGAGAGTGTCTTCATTAACCTGGATAACAAAATTACCAATCATTTTAGGTATTGAAGACAAGGGTTTAGATATTACTATTTTTAAGAGGAAATCTGGTGAAATTCTAACTGTGTTATGTACTTGGAGCAACCATTCTAACTCCGTGGAGAGTTTAGGAGATCTCCAGATCTACACGTATGAAATGATTATAGACTGATTTACCTAAAGTTTTCATATTTTGGATAGTGCAAGAAGTTTATCCTAGTAGAGACATTTAACATCCCCATTTTCTACTGCTTTCTGTTGGGATCTTTACTATTCCTGCAGCACAGTGTCTGGGTTTGAGTGCCAGGCTTGGGACGGAGGACATCAGGAAACAACAATCCTTCAGCCCTTCCCAGTTACAGAATCCTACATGCAGGAACAACGTAAAAAATTACACTTGCATCAGTTCTCTTAACTCTGGATTTTAAAAAGCTAAACAGTTAATGCCATTCCACATTACTTTTGGTAACCACAGGACCACAGAAGGGTAAAAAGTTCAAGCTCAATCCAGCGGACCCACTCCATTCTGTGAAAATAGCCAATTTAGGGCTATTATGAGAAAATAACTTTCATTAAGCTTTCATCATTTGTAGTCCACTGCAGACCATCTCAGCTTTCTAAAATGTCAACATCTAAAAGTATCATCATTCTTCATTATGCTGGAGGGGGGGAAAAAAAAAATAGACCAAATGGAAAGGAAGAACTATCACTTTCAGATAAGCAGAGAACGCTGAGTGTAATTCCATAGTGAAAATGAGGAGCTAATGCTTTAGCACTTACACGGACTCTAACCATTTATAATAATAGAAGCAAGAAGATACTTGCATAAAAAAAATTGTCTGTATTTGATTGCTTCTCTCTCCTGCCATCATTCATGGGAGCCTTGACAGGCTGTCATTTTGCTCTGGTCAAGGACTAGGTCATCATTTATCACCCTGGACTATCCAGGCAATGCTCAGGAAAGAGTTCTGAACTCACTGTATGACAAATAGAGACAGTTTGAAGCATTATTGGGATCCTGATTTCCAGCTGGAGATGGTCAAACCTGTAACTTCCACAAAAGATCCCTACTACAGGCTCAGCACTCGTATGATAGTCACCAAATGGCTGGAAACTGCAATGAAATGCAATCACAAAAGTCAAAAATCAGTGATTGTTCCACATTATCTGGGATAAATCGTGGAAGTTAAGCTGTTGATTCAAAAGGATGTGAATGCTAAATGAAATGACAGAGAAGAGGAGAGGAAAGGAGGGGAACAAACTATTTTGAACAGAAACAACACTGAAGTGATTCCTGCTCAGGGCTCAGCCCTTCCCCTCAGCTCTCTGCAGTCACTGACCAGTGAAATCACTTGCAAGAACAGATTTGCTAAATAAGACCGAGAAAACCCCAATTCCTAAAAAATCTTTCTCAAACTTTTAAAATTAATTCAGCCAACTTTGTGCAATGCAGAGGAATTTAGAAAGAATTCCATCCCCCCTGATTTACAAAAGTTTTAAAATCTTACCTCCAAATAATTTATACTGAACGTTTCCCTGAGTAGGGACAATAACAATAGACAGGAACTGAGTTTTATTTTCATTAGCCACTGAAACCATCAAAATCTCTCCAAAGATCTTCTAGCATCTAATATTTGAGTTTTACACAAATTTTAAGTCCATCCATTGAGTGTTATTCAAATGCAGAGTGTTTGGTTGTTACATTATGTGATATACCTCAGCTTCAGAAATACATTGCTGTAATATAGAAATAGAGCCTTTTGGAAAAAATTTCCACAAGAAATCCTCTACTAAGCTTTAATGCTGTTTGATGCAAGGAGACTTATTTAGGGTATTAAAATCTGTCTGTTGGAAAGATAACTTCAAATTTCAAACTTTAAGTATTCCTCAAACTCTATAACTAATACCTCTATTTAAGAAAACCTGAAGATTATGCCAATTCTGTGACTATTTTGTAAAGCCGAAGGAAAGGTTTAAATATTCACTCAAGTGCCAATCACAAATCCAGGCTGATCCACCCAGGAAATGCATTTCCTATACCAGTTCCCCTTCAGTTATCCTGGAGATGTAGCTCTCAGCCCATGGGTTCAGCTGCTTGGGATCCAAGGCTTATCTTGGATGCAGCATGGCCAGGTGACCTCGGCTCAGGTTTCTGAGGAAATTGAGAAGTTGTTAGGAGGAAAGTGGGATAAAAGAAGCTGGAGTCAAGGAAAGGAGAAAAAAGCAGGGTGAGATCGTAATTACTGCAGACTCAAGGGTAGAAGAAGAAAAACACTGATACAGAAAGGAATAAAATCCAAAGGGAGGTGGGGAAGGGGGACAAAGGGGTGACAAACTCAAGAGATGGCAGCTTTAGTGTGCTTTAGTTTGCCCCAACAGCAAAGGTGTCCTTCCCTATCCAGCTGCTGACTGGTCAGGAAAGCCTCACCACTTAGACTAAGGATATTTCTGAGATTCATCCAAGTCTTCTGGAAAAAAATGTTACTTAAGGGTAAAAATGTGGGAACTCAAGACAATTCTCAGCAATCTGTTCTGTAAAGTCAAGAATAATAAGTAGCTTTCTCACAGTACTTTATATTTTAGCTTGATTAGGCTAAAGAGCATCTTCAAAAGTGTTTTCAACAGGGAATGACTTGGACACTGAAGAGGGAGCTGGGTTTCCATACTGAGTGGCCAGAGAAGAACGTCACAGAATTATCTTCTTTCTGAACTGGGAGCTTTATGAATTACACGGAAGAACATGGAGCTTTATCAATTACATTTACATTTTAAGTTAATGTCTTCTGGACCTATTTGGTAACAAACATATAGGAAATATTTTCAGGGTTCTTTAGCTCTTTGGGCTTCAGATCTCCCTAACTGATCAGTCAGATTCAATTTAGGGATACTGTAAATCCTGGAGTGAGAGCTCACACTTGCAGCTATAGTTTCATTTAAAAATTAACCCATTTTACATTATTTTAAGATGCTATTCCATATAGAACTGCACTACATAGAACAATCCATCTTACCTACAGCAAAGGGAGTTTTCTTGACAAACAAATGCTAACAATTATTTTGCTGTGCACTGGGTTTACAGGAATGCTCAAACTCTTGTCCTCTAATCTGAATTGTCATCAACCATGGAAGGTTTTATCTTGAAGCATTAAACACTTAGATTGCAAGACAGTCATGTTTCACTTCAGCTGTGTGCTCCTCTCTGCTGGTTAGATGAGCAATCAGCAGTGCTGCAAACACATTGCTGTTCTAACATCATTGTGGAGGGGGAAAATGTCCATTTCTCAGCCAAGGTAAAGCATATGCATTTGTTTAGCTTTTTGTCTGTTAACAAAGAACATTAATTATAAAATCTCTCACCAGTTCATTTAATCAAATGCAATCTGGTCTCTGATCACTTGAACGCATAATCAGCCTCACCCTTCTGCCTGCTTGAGAATTATTGATTTTGTCTCTCAAGCCCAGTAGAGGTCCAGGTGATGCAAATAATAATTACCAGAGCTAATGCGATTATTGCATGTGAACTGATTACTATAATTAGGACGTGTTTGTTTGTATTAAAAGGAAAAGTAAATTGCCTTGCAGGTTTTAAGGAGAAACAATAACAACAAATCTGTAGTTGCAATTATACAATCCTATATTAAATTAAGGCAAGAAGTCTACTGTCTGCTCAAAGTTAAAATATTCTTTTCCAAAGAAGTTATATTCAGTAACATGCTGTTAGGAATAAAATATCCAAGAAAGGGAAGAAGATGCTCTATGTACATCTTTCCCATGAATGATATCGAATGAGGTATCTTCCTAAATTACTGACATAAATAATTTTCCTCTTCTATTCCAATAGATATTATTTCTTAAATCACTCCCTCTGTATACTCTGTTTCAATGTCTTGGATAAGCCCCAAGCACCTTCAACTGTGTTACACCTTGCTACTCAGAGAGAACCATGGGATGTTTTCAGATGTTACTGCTGAAGGATCAGCACCAAAAATCTGAATGATGGAGCTTTACACAACATATTACACTAAGAATGGAATAGGACATAAAAGAGATTTGCTTGGGACACACTCCCACACACTCCCAGAGGATAAACCAGCGTCCCACAAGCATTTTATACACAGGGTTTTACAATCCCATGCAATTTATCAAACAACAAACCCAGCGGAGAACTGTGAAAAATGGCAATAGGAAACTCTGCACTGCTCATTTTGGAGGCAGGAACACTCCCACAGCCAGGGTGCTGAAAAGTGCCCTCAATCACCAAGGATTTGCCTTGGCAAAATGACCGATGGCTCCGTGGGGCTGAAAAATTTGCTCGTGCCTTGGACGTGTTCGCTAACCTGCCCCAGGTTTACAGCAACCCACCCAATTCTGGCACACAGGAAGAAATTCTGCTGTTGTATCAAGCTGCTCCTGTGTGTGTGTTCAAGAGATTTCAAACGAGAGACAATGGAAGTGAGGGGAGACAGCAAAAGGGAGAAGGCTCAGGCAGTGCTGGAGCCTGATTTGCAAAGTGATGACAAAGCTGCTTCCTTTCTCCCACCATGTCTTTATCTTGTAAGATTATAAGTTAGCTGGAGAATGGCCTTTCTTTTGCTTACTTTGCATGTCTATAGTGTCTGATATAATTAAACACTTATTCAAAGCTTCTCAATGCTTCTGCAGTACTGATAATATGCAATCATAAATAAATTATAATGAATTTAAAAAAAAATTGCATCAAAATAGGAATTGAAAATTAGGTTTTTTGGCGTGGCTTTTTTTTTCCTTTTCCAACTGTGCCATTAACAGTGTTTTCAAGTACAGCAACAAGAGCTAGAGGATACAACTGTGTGCTTCCAAAAGAAGTGGAGCTGTTCCGGTCCTTGAATTTTTAATGGTCATTTCTATAAGTGATTAGCAGGAAACATTAGGAAAAAAACAATGAAATATTAACATACTTCTAATATTATTAGAGAATCACCAAATGTTTCCAAATAACTGAAGATATTGACTGAATATTATAGCAAGGACATAAATCTCCTAGGAGCTTAGACTTTTTGTTTGACTTCACTGCCTAAGTTCTACTTTTAGAGGACAGAACACTCCAAAGAAAGGATTCCCCCCCCTCCCCACAGAAAACTTGCATTTACTGTCTGGAAACTTTTCTACTTTCTCTATTGTTACAGAAGGAGAAGAAGGGTGAAAATATGTCTAAGAGGAAAGCAGCCTAAAAGGTATGAAGACTTCCACTCAAGTTTAGGTGCTGTTCTCCACCCTCAGCACAGGATCAGAACATTGCAACTCCTGTAAGGAATGGAGAGGTTGTTCTTGAAGAAAATTACTCTAAATTGGCTCACTCATGGCCATGAAGTTTCACTGCAGCTTTGGATAAAGTTATATTATTGTTTCCATTGCATCTCTAAATCGATATACAAGAAAGGACAAGCATTTCCTCCTCTTCTTTGGTGTTTGGCCATTCCACTGTACAAAAGACAAGATGTATGATCTTACACGAAAACATATTTTATTTAAGTGGAAAGGTGATTAACCTAAAGGAGGAAGGGAAATATGCAGACAATAAAGAAAAATATCCACGTAACAGCTGCAAATTTTCTGGGGAAAATATTACTGTTTTCTAAGCACACCTATTTGTTGTGCATCTGTTTAATACAGTTGATAGCAGAGAGAGCAGGGACCAAAGCAGAAACCTTGTTCTTATTTTATAAACTAAATGTTGGAAAATAAAGTGCACATATTAAAATCTAGCGCTGCACTCCAAAGGGAATTACAAGCACATGCCACAGCCCTCTTGTCAAAGGAATGTAAGCAAAACTAATTAGCCGAACGATGTTTTCATTGTAAATTTTGTCAGGAAGTCATTAAAGCTGTTTTCACAATAATACATTCAGATCTGTGGAAAACTCAGCTCTCCCAGTTCATTACCACTGCAGTTGACAGGGCTGCATGTTTGGGATATTCATTGCCTTTAATGAATGCAGGGATCTCCAGCACTGACTGACTCACACATCCTACCCTGAGAGGGATCCCTTCCCTTTCCAGTGGCAACCTTCATCTACATTCATCAGTAAAAGCAAGAGTCACTGCAACTTTAAATATATGTCCAGATAACAGAAGGAAAAATTGCCTTAAAGTTTGGCTCTATTTGATCATATTTATATTTGCAGAAACATCTGAAGCAAATACCTGACCACAGCAGAACTCAAAAACTTATCTAAGAAACTGTGGAGATGGTAAATCATAAGGAAGACAAGATAATATTTGAATTCAAAGTTCAGCTGTATTTCTTGATGTGTAAGAAGCAGGTACTGAACCAGGTCCTGTACATTTGACATAATTAACAGCAACCTGACCCAGCAAGGGCTGTGTTCCCATGTTTGATTAAGGCACAAGCATGGTCTCAGTAGGTTTAGTCCATCAGGAAAAGGCACTGTGCCATGGGTTTACAGTGCAAAACTTCTGTCAAACACCTGAAGAGAGTGTTCTGGCTCAATCATAGCCTTATCCATCTGTCTCAGTGTCAATATTCCTACAGCCCTCAGTGGTATTTTGGCTGTTGGACTGTGCTGGGGTGCTCTTTACCAGTACCCACACCTGAGCACACAAAATTAGAGGCAGTGATACCTTGAGAGGCTGCCTGGAACAGAGGCTAGACAGTGTTAAAGGAATGAAGTAGGTATTTATTAAAAACGCCTTCAAAGGATATACTTTGGGTAGTACAGGAGCCCAAGATGGACACCTGGTCACAACTTTCACACTTTTAGAAGTTTTGGTCCATTTACATATTGGGGTTAATTGTCCAATTACAGCTTCAGGTTATGAAGTCCCATCCTCCCAGTTTGCTCTCCTCAATTCTACTTTTTTAATAAGTATTCGTGTAAAAGTATATACTTTTTATAATTTTTGGGCCTGAAGTTGCAACAGTGTCCTTGGTTCTGGGTCTGGAAAAGGATTATTTTGTCTAACTACACTGTGAGGATAATTGGCTAACACTCTATATGAAGTTCAGAGTTATATGCCAATGCAGTACAAAATCTAGAAAACATGAAATTTAAAACTTAAGGCACCAGCAGCAGCCAGTGTCCTGGAGAGCAGAGCTGCTTCCCCACCTGTAAGCAGGACTTGCTGACTTCTGAGGGAACTGCAGCATGGGAATGCAAATTTTCTAAATGGCATGGCTACTTAGCAAGAACTAAAAAAAATCATCCTGTGTGTTTTGTAGTTTTTACATTATATCGAGGGTTAGCTGAATTCAGACTTAGGACAATTTCAGACTCTCATAGAAGAGGTCAACCTTCTAAGACAAAAGTAATTTTGAAATTACTGGAATGCTGTGGGGACAAAGGAAAAAAACTTATAGTGGCAATCCTAGCTATGAAAAGATCACTTCATAAATCTTTCTTCTTAGTAGCTTATAATAGAAGCCTATAAATTAGCACAAAACCAAAACTAACATAAATCCATTTTTCTCTCAATTCCCTCCTTAAACAGAATACTGCCTTGGAGAATGAAATAATAAGTGATATACATAACTTTATAATCCTCTAACTGTGATCCATATCCCTCCCTCTGGTCAGATACTTAAATAAAATGTGAAGAGGAATCACTTCTTAAAGAAGATGCATTTTTCCCAGCTGCCACATACCTCCAAAGTTGATTTTGCAGAAGTAATGAACGATCTCCTTAGGGCTATCCATTTATTTACATAAAACCGTCACGTCTCACAGCCTTTGTAAAAGAGGTCTCCTAAAAGTTCCTTTCCCAAGATAATATTCACTGAGCAACGGTGATTTAGTGATTGTTAACATTCTACAGACAAGCTTATATTTCTCTCTCTCTCTAAAAGGCCTGAATTCCTTCCACAGGTGGGACAAAACTCAATTCTTTCTTTTATTGTCATAAACCCAGCACTGTCCCTGCTCTCTGTTTCAGCCAGCACAGGGATAAGTGCTGTTTGTCATAGCCCTTCAGCTGAAGGAAATCTCAGAGGCATTTCCCACCACCTTCTTCATTCATCTATTTATTTGAAATGTTTCCCTTCATATTTTTACCACCTTTTTTTTTTTTTTTTTTTTTTTCCCTCTTTTAAA
>VXBB01022671.1:213113-230199 GCA_013399915.1 Illadopsis cleaveri
CTATTTTTATTTTTTTGTTTTTTTTTTTGTTTTTTTTTTTTTTTTTTTTTTTTTTTTTCTGTAAGTATGTTAAGTTGCAAGCCTTTGTTTTGCTATTATAACCTCGGGCTACAGTAAATGAATTCTCTGCTACCTTTGAAGGGAGAGATAAAGTAAAATTCCCCAAGTGCAAAATCAAGCAGAGAAGAAAGCCTCATCTGGTTTGCTTGAAATATACATCTTGTCCTGCTTTTCCTTTAATGTTTTCTTTTATGATAAGAATCATAAAGGGCAGGTAAAGGGGTGGTTTTCTTTTTTTTTTTTTTTCCTTCCTCCCCTACAACCACCAGTTTATTACAAACACATATTGACGACTGCAAACCATTGTAACTCCCATTAATCCACTTGTTTACGTCAGATCAATCCACTTATTTATGTGTCAGATCAGACAAAAGTTGGGTTTCTTCTTTGACTTCCCACTCTCTGCTAACATTTTAACACATTTTTGAGCATCCCTACCAAGCAGGAGCCTCCTGTGGTTACTTTGTTGGTTCTGGGTTCTTTTTTCTTCAGCTCTGCAGTCTGGCTGGCACTGGGTTGAAGCTAATGAAGAATGATTTTTAAATTGCCAATGTGTCATTATTTAAGACAAACACTTAAGACCAAACCAGGTCTCTGCTTTCAGTCACTCGTTTTGCAGCCCAAAACTGCTCCAACCACTTAGAACTCCTTGACATGTGGAAGCATTTGCAAATGCCCACAGGCATCCAGAGTGTTCCTCCCCAGATCAAACTAAATCTCAGGCAACAAAACAGCTCTTTTTTTTTTAATAGCAGCCACTCTCTAATCAATCCTAAACACCCCCACACCATCAGAGCTCCCTCCACAACCCATCTGGAAAAAATCAGGACATATATTCCTTTAGGTTATAATAAGAGATCTGATAACTTCCAAGCTAAGAGGTGAAGTTCACACAATTAACGAAGTGAACTTCAATGCTTCAAAACTCAGGACCAGATTTTTATTTTTATTTTTTTAAATTTTTTTTTTAGTATGAAGAATACTTTTTGTGCTTTTGTTCAGAAAACAAATGCTGTTGTTTGCACTTGAAAATCTCTGCATAAGAATCCAATGCACCTGAAAGAAGCATTTGAAGCCTTAGCAAAGGCCTTTAAGAATATGTGGGATGCATCTGAACAATTTTAAAACAACTGAGAGTCTGAGTGGATCATAGACAACAACCTGGGAAATGTGAGAACTTTACAAAACATGAGGTTTTCCCATCCTGGGAGAATGGCACAATGATGCTGTGCTAACAAAGGCAATTAGAAGGCATAAACAAAAACAGTGACCATTAATTAGGGGAAAAATAAAAAAATCCAAATGTGCCTGGAGTCACACAGTGTTAAACTGTGAAGATTACACATCAGAAGTGCTACAAACCATTATCTACCACAAGCAATAACTTGTGATTTTCCAATCTTTGCAATATTGAAGATATTTATATTTTCTTAGAATCAGATGTGAGAGCTTTGATTTACTCTCCCCAGAAGCCCACTCAACTAAATGGGGTTTTTCTGCCTATTTTAAAAACAAAGCTCAGAAAATTCATGTTTCATTTTGAGCTCAGTATCTGACATTATATTCAAAAATGTGTAGGAAATAATGATGTTAGTATTTTAGTGGCGTTAAGGACTTCAGGAGTTTTCCTAAATTCTGTTTTGTAGCCATTTGCATGGCTTGACACCTGTAGAGCAAGGCAGGCAGCCTGCCGATAAAAAAGGATTTCTGTACATTTTTAATTAGTATTGGTGTACCTATTTAAAGCTTTCTAATACAAAAATAAATTATGCTGGTTAATATAGCCTGATATAACTAATTAATATAATTTGCAGTACTAATTTTGCTTGACTACAGTTTTTAGTAAGCTCTTGACATTTCTATAAATAAACAGACTGCAGGAATTTTGATGACTTTGTGTCAATCCACAAATAACAGCCAAACTGTTGATTACTTCTTGGAGTCACATTTATTTAATACATGTTTTTGGACACTGAATAATGAAAATGTTCACTTAGGAAGAATGTCTCTTTGTACAGTGAGAGAAAGTATCAATAATCAATAAATATGTAATAAGTTTATTGCTTTAGAGCATTGTATTATTGAATACAGTCATATTTTAGAGCTTACACTCATCTGTACTATAGTATAAACAATTATAGTCACATTTAAATCAATAGTAAAGTTACTATTTGCAGTTAGTTGCTTGGTTTTAATTAACAATCCTCAGCTGACACTCTTCTCTCTTCTCCTACCAACAGCAACATCTTGCTTGTACCAGCAGCCAAGGTGATGGGAAGTTCACAACACACATTTCAAACTGGAAAAGCATCAACCTTCAGCCTTCCAGTCCCCTCTGCACTGCCCTGAGACAACTTTCAGGCTTCCAACACCCTGAGAAAATTTCCCTATTTTCCTCAAAAAGCTCTAAAACAATAGGAAGGATGTCTCTAATAGAGATGTGTTAACTGGTATGAAATCCTGAATAAGCCTTTGTGCCAAACCCCCACAAAACTCCATGGCTGCTTGGAGAGGTCTCTCACTGAGATCAGCAGAGTTTAAGGCATCTACCAGACAGCAATTCCTTGCTCTTGTCTCTTCCCAAACTTCACTTCTCTTTTCCTCACTTCTGGCTGCTCAACCAACACCAGTTCTTTTCTCACTCTCACTGCGGGGGACCAGTCAGGGGGAGATGAACTGCCCTGGAGGGGAGAGGAGCAGTGAGCTCCCCTCCCTCTGGAGAATTAAACAAGGGAATAATTTATAATGGCTTTCAAGTGACAGATAGCAGGTTGGTATAAGATATTAGGGGAAAATTGTCCCCTGTGAGGGTGGGGAGGCCCTGGCACAGGNGCCCAAGGTATATCCTAAAGGCCTTTCAATAAATATCTACTTTATTATCTAGTTCTGTCCAGTCTCTGTTCCAGGTCAGCCTTCCCAAGGCTGACATGAATTTTATAGGAAGCGGCAGTCAAGTATTCCTAGGACTCTAAATATTCAGATAAAAGTAATCTTCAGTAGATGCTGGAAATTCTCTATGGTTACTATTCCCTAATTTCTTGCTTTTTCAGATAAGCAGCTTTTCAGCTGTTATGTTTATAAAATGTGTTGGGTTTTTTTTGTGTGTTTTTTTTTTTTTAATTTTCCGTATGTAGATTTATTTGGGAAAGAGTCTAGTGTTGACACAAAGCAACATTCTTACATGTTTCATAAACTCCAGGATGAAAAGCAATTATCATTTATATTTCAGCTTTTCTCATTAGTCAGTGTTGAGAGCAACCACACACACACATGCAGAATCTCAGAAGTACAAAGATTTGTGTACTTTCACAAATCAGTTTTCACCCCATCTCATTAGTGCACACTGTGATTTGTTTCTGTATATGTTGATTACGAAGAAAGGGTTTATTTGTGTTTTGTTTTCATTCAGTTTTTTAGATCTGTACCAGGACTGAGACAGAACACCCCAAAAGGATAGTTCAGAAGACAAACACAATTTGTATTTGCTTTCATGGTGATGAAAAAAAACCACTTCAAGGTGGACAAATGCTAAAATGCCTTCTGGCAAAATCAACAACCTTCAAACTTAGCAAATTGTGCTGTGTGTTTGATCAGCTTGTGGGAAGGAAGAGTGATTATAAACAAAGAAAAAAAGAAAGAAAAAAGATTTCCCCCCACTTCTGAGTATTGTGAAAGACTGTTACAGATTATTTACATGATGTGCCTTCAGTTGATCACTTTCTGTAAATTCAGATCTCAATACAGGAATCTATTTTTAGAGCCTGGGAACATTTGATCACAGGTACCCAGAGTTTTCCTCTCCAGAACAAATAATATATATTTGCATGAATATATACTTGCATGAAAGGATCATTGAGCAGAATGAACCCCATAACAGGACAAGCAAAACACACCAAGCAAACTAAACCCAAAATTTTCCTTTATCAGATGTTGACTTGTGAAAAGTGTAAAAACTCCCTCACAAAGCAAGTCACTGCTGGATAAATCACTGTAAGAGCAGTAGGGTTGCATTACAGATTGCAAAACTCAAGACTCATTACTCTGAGGTGTTCAATCCATCCTGTTTCAAGAAGTTTTAATCATTTTCTTGTTTAGTCTTACTGACAAGGATGGATGTGAGGACACTCCCATGTATGGATAGCCCACAGACCTCAGCCTCCACCTTTTTCTCTGAAATATAGAAGTTGTTTAAATTAATGGATTGTCACCAGTGGTCACCTTTCTGGTCCCAAAAGAATGAAGAGCTGGAAAAAAATAGAAAATCTATTTGACCATCCATCCATGAAGGGAGAGGTTAATACTGGTCTGTTCAAGGTAAATAAGTTATGGATATCTAACCACAGATTAATAACAATTTGAGGTGATTTCCTCAGAACAATTACTGTTTTTCATTACCCTCCATATTTTAAGTTCAACTATATTTAGTAGTGAAACCAGGACCACTGTCTGCAATTCTTGCAGAGCCGGAAAAGTGTCAATTCCATGCAGGAAAAATTCAGCTTAGCAGCCACAATAAAAACTTCCTAAATATATTTAAAAAATAAGATTAAAAATCAGATACTTGGATTTCATTTTCATTTTCTTAGTATTCACCTAGGATGGCAAAGATGCTTTCATCTCAGAAATGGACACAGTTGGAACCACAAAGGCTTTCTCTCCCACGGCTGAGGAAAAATCATCCTGACAGATATTGGTACTCTGAGTACAACTGCTGCCCTGCTGTTTTAATCTGATTGCAACAGGACTGCTGCACAGAATCCATGGAAAAGAGCTGCTGCACTTTGCTGCCTGTCGGATGCTTTTTGTTCCAGGTGGTTTTGCTGTGAGTTTTCTGATCCTCTCTGCCAAAGCTGGAGTGCCAGTGAGAGCCAATCCAGCAGACACTCGGAAAGGACACAAAGCACAGATGGTTCCTCCCTGCTCCTGCCTGGACAGTGTGCAAGATCATCCTGACTACAGAACCAAAATGCCTCCAAAAGTCAGAGAAACTCTCTTTCAGGAGTGTCACCATCTCTCTGCTGGTGTGCCTGCACAAGTCAGTGACTGCAGAAAAGAAGGAGGTGCATAACTCTCATTAAATTCTCTTAAGTTGGCATTAAATCCTCTTAGTGGATCACGGAGCTCCTTGCAATCCCAACTTACACGTGTCACACTAAAACATTGATGCAATGTTGGAGATACTGGGATCCTTCACTGTGCTATTGATGTTCTGATTTTCAATCTGAGATGTAAATACTTTAGAGCAAGAACAAATCTGGCTACTTCGCACCTCAAGTCAGATATTTGAAAACCACATCAAATGACATCCAAACATCCACCCCAGACCCATCTAGGTGTCAGGTAATCTCAATCTAAATATTAAAGATACCTTGACTGCTTGACCACAGATTGCAGCTGTAATTTTCTGACAGTTAAGCATGAAACACCTTCTAAAGCACTTACAGATATTTCAGTACTGTGTCGAAGTACAGTACAAAGTACATCAAAAAATATGCAAGTGACTTGCAAAAGCAAAAAAAACCCCAAAAACAACAAAACCAGAGACAGCATAATCAAAGATAAAGGAGGCTTTGTGTAGGAGGGACAGAGAACAAACAACTCTTCTCCTGTCAGAAGAGTTGACTTTGGGTGTATGACACGACTCCTTTGCACTGAGTGGCACAGAGGAGGCAAAGGTTGACTGTTCACTGTGTTTTCTGGCTAACAAAATAACTGCAGTGAAGAAGCCACTCATTGCCAAGGTTGTGTTTTTATGGCTTAATTGTATATCATGGAGATATCATGTAGATTTTGGTGTTGTTTGGGGTTTTTTGGGGTTTTTTTGTGGGTTTTTTGTTGTTGTCGTTTTTTGTTTGTTTGTTTGGTTTGGTTTAGGTTTATTTTTTTTTTCTAATATATTATTATACAGTAAAAGAATCAAGAATTTCCTTCTCTCTACCCAGTGCCTCTCATTCTACAGGGGTGTTGGGAGTTCTTTGTCCTCTGCCTACAACAATTCCTCATTTAGCTACACTCTAGAGAAAATAAAGTGTCATTACATGTTTTCTATCTACAAGGAAGTTCATAGGTGTTAAATTTGCATTATCACATAGTCATATTCAAAATGCTGTTTTGGGAGCGAGGACAACATTTTATTCTTCACTCAAGGATGTTTCCCTGATTTAAAGCATTGAGGAAATTATGCATTCTCTTGTTCAGACACAGGTAAAACAACCATGCCACAGGCAATCAGCTTTGGAAAACAAATGGTTGAAGGAGGCAGGTCGTTTCATGAGAGACTATCTTCAGAAATCAAACATTATTTCAGGGACAATCACATATTGAAAATATCTACTATTGCAAAAGCTTGGGAAGGCAAGTATTAGCACAGGGTTGAAAGGACAAAGTGATTCCTGTGAGAGCAGCANGGAGGCAAAGGTTGACTGTTCACTGTGTTTTCCTTCTGCTGGAATAAGAGTAGAAGAACTTACAGGATGCATCAAGGAAAACTAGCAGGAAAGAAGTAGGGGGGAAAAAAAAAAAAGTCAAAGCAAGTTACTTTTCCAGACACTCTGTAGTTAAACTTTGGTGCAGTTGGGGAATTCTTTGTTGCAGAATGCCATGAAGGCTGAGGGCTCACAAAAAGCTGGACTAATTTGTAAAGGTAAATATATATTTACTGCATCTAAAAGAATCAAAGATTCAGCAAAGACACAGACTATCATAAACTGAGAATAATTGCTTCTACCTTTCCCACTTTTTGTCTTCTCTAGAAAGATGCTGGTCTAGGAAAAAAAAGATGAGAAAAGCCAAACAAGTTCAGACTAGAAGTAACATCCAGTTTGCAGTGCCTGGAANAGGTTTATTTTTTTTTTCTAATATATTATTATACAGTAAAAGAATCAAGAATTTCCTTCTCTCTACCCAGTGCCTCTCATTCTACAGGGGTGTTGGGAGTTCTTTGTCCTCTGCCTACAACAATTCCTCATTTAGCTACACTCTAGAGAAAATAAAGTGTCATTACATGTTTTCTATCTACAAGGAAGTTCATAGGTGTTAAATTTGCATTATCACATAGTCATATTCAAAATGCTGTTTTGGGAGCGAGGACAACATTTTATTCTTCACTCAAGGATGTTTCCCTGATTTAAAGCATTGAGGAAATTATGCATTCTCTTGTTCAGACACAGGTAAAACAACCATGCCACAGGCAATCAGCTTTGGAAAACAAATGGTTGAAGGAGGCAGGTCGTTTCATGAGAGACTATCTTCAGAAATCAAACATTATTTCAGGGACAATCACATATTGAAAATATCTACTATTGCAAAAGCTTGGGAAGGCAAGTATTAGCACAGGGTTGAAAGGACAAAGTGATTCCTGTGAGAGCAGCAGCACACAGAGCTGCCATGGACAAGGAGCTTGAGGTGAGTAAAAGCAGATAAGACATGTGAATTGGAAAACCCAATAAAAATACATCTGGGGGTTGTCTTCCCTGCCTACCAAGCTTCCCCTGCAGCTTTTGATATAGATGTGTCAGTCCTCCCAACTGCACCAAAGTTGAAACCCAAGAGAAGTTTAGAGCAGATCTACCAAAAACTTGTGTGCATTCTTCAGCGAGACATTTACTCATGTGGTGGATACCTTATGGCAACAAAACCTTTTTTTTTTAATTTTTCCTTTTTTTTTTTCTTTCCTCCTTCAGTAAAAAAAAAACATTGGAAGTGAGTGAATGAAGAGCCAAATGGCAAAGCAGATTGGGTTTTCATCACCAAATGGTGTCCCAAACACAAAACAATTAGGAGATAAAATGGGTCAACAAAGCAAGCAATTAATGGCTGTGGATCACCAAGTGGGAGAGACAACAGTTCTGCAGTTCTGCAGTGAGAGACATTTGGCATTCAGCTCTCTAGAAACCTATGCTTCTGCTTGTTTTATTCCTGCAGAGGAATAAAACAAACAGAGGAGGGAATGGAATCTTCAAGCTGCAGCATCCTCGTTTTGATTCCAAGTTTACAATGAGTCAAAAGCCCTTTGATATATTGATACCAGCTCTTGGAAAAGACTTAAACCCTGTCCTACAGATTATTGTGCTGACCTTTGACACTCAGCACTTACCCATTTGCCACAAAATTTGGGTGTGAGTCTTTACTATCTCCTACATAATTAAAAATCTGGCATATTAAGAAAAAAAAAAAAAAAATCCCAACCGAATTATTTGCAGAATGGATTAAAATGAGTCAAGACAAAGCAGTGAAATGGGTACATTTTAGCAGGAAGGACCCAAAACATAGATTTATCAGCCATTTCCTGGTTTTCCACCTTTCTCAAAGTTCAGAACAAGTCACACCTAAGAATTATTCCCACACAGGAACACACTCCCATGCAAGCTCACAAAAAAGAGGCACAGAAAGGCAGTAGAGACCACAAGACACCAACGCTATTTTATCTTCAGAGTCCTCTCAGGATTCTTTCTCAATATTGCCTACTTCCATAATGGTGCCATTTGGATTTTGAAAGGATAATATCTAAACCAAATAATCAATTAAATTTGCAGTTAATAATTTCCAACACAAATACTCCAGCCCTGTCTGTTGAAATGAGTCTCCCCTCGAGTGGCACTCTTAGAAAAAGCAAATCTCACAGTGGCATGATCACATGCATTCATAATTCAGGTTATGTTAAAAGTGACAGTGATGATTTAGGGAAACCAAAAACTCCCAACACTCCTGAAAAATTTTGTTTCCCTCGGGTGTCAGCCCTCATACTGCATTCTCAGGGACAAATTGCCATCACTGCATTGCCACCACTCTGTCCATTAATGCAGACACTGGAGCACAGCCTGCCAGCACACAAATCACAGCAGCTCTCTGCAGAGACAAATTGGGTTTTACTGGGCTTCTGTGTTTATATCTTGATTAATGCACAGACTGGTGTTAACTTTTTCATAACCACACTACCAAACATGAGCATCTGCAGACAGGTGAGTTTTACAAAGCCCAGCAAGGAACACACTCCTTCAATTTGTGCTGTTTGGCTGGTCAAAATATCCAGTGCTGGGGGTAACCCAGCCTGATGCACTGGAATTCAGGCTGCACCCGTGCCCACATGCTGTTCTTTCAAAGAAATTTTCAACTCTGTTTCCAGAGCTCATGTGAATATTCTGTGTGATTCTCACAGTAAATATTATTTAAAAGCTCTGCTAACTCTGCAAAACCTTTCATTGCTATTAAACCCTGCTAAATGCTTAGCCCCAGTGAGTAAGGCTGATAATTATTTAAGTGATGTATGTGATTAACATGGTAAAGTCAACTTTGAAGGCATTCCCTAATAAAACTAAGTACCCTCACGACAGTTTTTTCAGCATTCCCCATTTCATTTAAATGACTTCCATTTAATATACTTCACCAGGATTCTACATAAAATGTCACTTAAGAAAGACACAGAATTTCTTACATTACAGAAACCTCATAACTACTGGCACACAAAATATATATGAGGGATTTTATTCAACCCTGATAAGTTACTATTTCATGCCTGGGTGTACTTGAAATCCTGTGGTTCTTATTGATTGCTGTAGTAAGTGTGTTGAACAATTATTTAAAAAAAAAAAAAAAATCTTCAATATTTCTATTGTTGCTTCAGGGGAAAAATGCAAACCAGAGACTCTCAGCAAGGAAACACCTTTGANATATATATAGTATAACATTAAACCCAATGCAAACTTACTTTTTATTCTCGCCTAACAAAATAAGATTTCTCTGCAAACCACTGCTTACTTTCAGGTTTCATTCAAAAATGATGTCATATGGGCAAAGATATATCTTCCCATAGTTCAGAAATAGAATGAAATCTTCAAGGTTAAAGTAAAAGCTTTCTTAGCAAGTAATAATCCAAGTGAGTTATTCATGGAAGTTGTAGAAATGTTCTACACAAAAAGAAAAACAAGACTTAAAGGAAAGTGCAATGAAAGAAACCATTTATCAAAGTTCTTGAGTTTTGTGATCCAAGAAAATTTAATTTTCATTTGATTAAGTAGTGGGATTTGCATACAAGGTAAAAATTAAGTAAGAAAAGCTAAGAATAAGGTAGCATAGTTATCATGAGAATTTGTAAGAGAAATAGTCAAATTATAAAAAAGAATTAAAAATAATAATTATTTTTTTAAAAAAATCAGCATTCACCACGGCCACCAATGTAATAAAAAAGTGACTTAAAAGAAGTGGTAAAGCAGCTTCCTGTCAGATTGTCACAGAAAAAAATGTGACTTAATTTAACTTAGAGCTCAGTTCTTTTTATTCTTTTTCTAGCAAAGGCTTTGTATGCATTATTTTCTTCACGTGCTGAAGAAACTGTATGGCCCAACAGCAGATTTCAAATGAAATTTCTTCTGCTATCATCCCCTACCAAACTTATCTTGCCTTTTAATTTACAAGGAGAAAAAAAATGTACAGATTTTTGCCCATTCAAACTGTACATGAAGCCTGGATCTATCCCAGAATCCATGCAGAGTCCCTTAGTTTTAAAGGGTAGACAAAAAATCCTTTCAATTCCCAGTTTGCAGACAAAGACAAATGGAATTATTGAAGGCTGGGCTCCTGCTGGAATTGGAAAAATGATGTGGGAGGTGAAATGAACCTGTCTGGGCAGAGCTCCCACAATGGTGAACCCCCAGGTTCTGCAGTATCTTTGGTCTCCTGCTGCGATGATTTTTTACACTTATGAAAAATCAAANAAAAAAAAAAATCTTCAATATTTCTATTGTTGCTTCAGGGGAAAAATGCAAACCAGAGACTCTCAGCAAGGAAACACCTTTGAACAGTACAAGAACAGTGACTACCCTAGAGCAGGAAAGATTTCTTTGTCTCTGATCAATTGAGTGGCACCTGGTTCACATTTTACTGACAGTGTCAGGAGTCCCATCCCTGGGAGTGAGCAGAGCTCACACTCCCTCAGCTGTCACAGGTGACAAAGTTCCTTTCACTGGTCCAGGGAATGGGGTATATGCTGAAAAGTTGAAAGACTGATCAAAAAAATGGCAGTTTTTCCTCAAGGCTGGTCTCTTGGATCACTATACAGTATTTAANAATCAGCATTCACCACGGCCACCAATGTAATAAAAAAGTGACTTAAAAGAAGTGGTAAAGCAGCTTCCTGTCAGATTGTCACAGAAAAAAATGTGACTTAATTTAACTTAGAGCTCAGTTCTTTTTATTCTTTTTCTAGCAAAGGCTTTGTATGCATTATTTTCTTCACGTGCTGAAGAAACTGTATGGCCCAACAGCAGATTTCAAATGAAATTTCTTCTGCTATCATCCCCTACCAAACTTATCTTGCCTTTTAATTTACAAGGAGAAAAAAAATGTACAGATTTTTGCCCATTCAAACTGTACATGAAGCCTGGATCTATCCCAGAATCCATGCAGAGTCCCTTAGTTTTAAAGGGTAGACAAAAAATCCTTTCAATTCCCAGTTTGCAGACAAAGACAAATGGAATTATTGAAGGCTGGGCTCCTGCTGGAATTGGAAAAATGATGTGGGAGGTGAAATGAACCTGTCTGGGCAGAGCTCCCACAATGGTGAACCCCCAGGTTCTGCAGTATCTTTGGTCTCCTGCTGCGATGATTTTTTACACTTATGAAAAATCAAAGAACCAGGAGAAAGAACCTGAGAACTTCCAACAGAATTATCATTCCTGAGAGAAATTAACGAGTTGTTCAAGATTGGGAATGAATGCTGGCTTTCAGCTGCACCCTCAAGACCTAAAACCAGATTGAAAGCCTGAAAATTGTAGTCTAATTTCCACTAAGTCATAAAGCTCTTCCTTCATATTACCTTATGGGACTTGAAAAGATTTACTCCTCAAGGATTATAAAATGAAATTGAAATTAATCACAATTTGTAAAATAAAACATCATATATTAGTTTCCTTTGCCATCTGCCTAGGTTTTTTTTTCTCCTCGACCAACCTGCCAATGATTAATTTCCTTTTGGGGAGTGTAAGTTGAAAATGATAATTCCAGCAGCAGAGCAGGAATACACCCAGCGCACACTGCAGCCATAAGTCAGAGCAATGACAGAGAGTTCACACGCACTGGGAAGAGCAGAAGTGATTTTCATTCCATTCTTTTACTCAAATAACCTCAACACCTGTAATGGAAAGAGTGATGCAAAGGCTTGGCAAAAGACAAATGCAGTTTCTGGTACCTTGCTGACAGTTTTGCCACATTCATTTCTTAACTGATTTTTTTTTTTTACAGTTTCCCAATGCTGTTCCTCAAATCAGTGCTCTGAACATGTTTCCACAGAGATATTTCTTTCCTGTGGATGCCCCCCCCTACAGAAAAAACACAGTCACAGATGTAAGTTAAGGTCCTTTCTGGATTTATTTCTAGACAGAGGATAGGAGTGGGTTTAAAAGTGAACAAACACTACATTTGCAATGAAAAAAAAAAAAAAATATAAAGCCCTCACGTGTTAACCTGTCAAGGAAACTGCTCCAGGGCTTTAGGCACTGGACAGCCACAGCCACTGCAGGAACCAGGCACACAAACCAGTGTCAGACTCCAACTGCACTGACAAAATGCATCAGCAATCAAGGCAATTGCACAAACTCCTCCAGAACACTGCGAATTATGCAGATACTAATCTGAACTGTCTACTACTAACACGAGGAAAACAGAAAAAAAACAAAACAAAAAAACCCCAAAAAACTAAACAAAGGAACTTTCACACAGAAAACATCAGCAAGAGCTTTGTGCCCTCACACATTAAATCAGATTAGTAGGACATCAATACTAAATGAAGATAAACGATGAAACAGCAACAGATTATTAGGGGTAATTTTTAAACCTCTCTAAAGTGTGCATCAACATGAAGAGCCATTCACTGAAGTGACTGAAGCATAGAAAACAGTGCCCAGCACAAGCAGACCTCCCTCTCTCCACTGTTCTTCGTCAGGGAAATTGCTAAATTGCCATCCTGCAGAGCATGGAACAGCCCCAGGGCAGCCAGGTGTGGCAAATTCTGCACCCTGGTGACTGAGAGCTCCCTCCTGCCACACGACAACTGCAAGGAGAAAAAGTAGAAATTTATTTCCACAGCTATGTCTGTAACTGTGCAAAAATGAGAGGGTTCCAGTGCAAAGCCAAGTTTCTGAGATCAAATTTGTTCAGCAACAGCAAAGAACACAGCCCAGAACAACCCCCTCGACTTCCAAATCCCCTACAATATATTAAATAATCCAGTATTTAAACTTTGCAATTCTTACTTTTTAAAAATTACAAAGTCTATCCTTAGTTCTCAATCCAGCCACGAATAGACTTCTATTAAGTTGTTTTGAGGGGCTTGAACTTCTTCAATTTATCTGGCTTTGAAATAATAAAATAATAAAAAAAAAGTGATGGATAAAGCAAACAGCTTTGATCTTTATTTTACAAGTAAGGAGCTTAAAAAAAATCATCATAATTTAATCCAAAATGATGGCACAAAATAAAACAGAAATCATATCTAGTCTACTGCTTCATCATGTCCTACAGCATTGCAAAGATAAAAATCTAAGTTTGCACCAAAAAAAGAAAGGAAAAGGAAATAAAACTACAGACATTTCAACTACAAGGACTTATTTAAGACCCCTCTTATTAAAAATAACACTCAGTAGCATAAATATTATTATTAATGACCTTTTTTATTTGTCTTCTAAGGAAATCTGTTACTTATCTTTTACTGTGTAAAATATTAAGAATTTTTGCCGCCTCCATTTTTTTGTTATTTTTGCTGCTTCAGTTGAATGCTTTGTCTTTATCTGCATCTTTATTTGCATTTGTTTTGTGTACTATCAATAGTGTCCATGGTAAAGAGCACAACATGGTGCCAGGATGGTAAAGTTGGCATTTGGGATCAGGGAGTGCATGAAATGGGGGGAAGGAAAGAGAGTGCTGGTGGGGGAAAGCAGCACAGTTGTCATTCTTTTATTAAAACTCTGGAGTGCATCAATCCCAGGACACCTATCAGTTATTCTTGAAAATTTATTGAATTTTAGCAAAAAAGAAAATTAGGAACCCAGGCTAGTCTCCTGTTTACTCAGAAACACGGGACACTGCAAATTGCCTGCAGGGTCCAGAATGGCTGAAGGTACTTTTCCAATCTACTTTTGGACATTAGAGTGGTACCATCATCAAAATGAAGAGATGAGATGTTGGCAAGGAAAAAAATAATATTTGTTTTCTGGAAATAGGCATGGAAAAAACAGTAGAGGAGTCCACAGGTCAAATTCTCCTCAGATAACCTTTCTGCCTTTCCTAAAGTATTTGCAAATCCTGACAAGACCATAATTTAATTCAATTCAATGAAATGACAGAAAGGTCATATTTGCATGAGAAAATAGTTAGGTGAGATGAGCCATCAGAAGAAATAAACCACTACATTTGCACCCAAAACCTCCAGGTAGAACAGGAAATGAAGTTTTTTTTCTTTTCAAAACATTACCATAAACAGCAGCTAAAGATACTTCAAATACAATTATTTTTGTCCTGTTATGGAGTAACTGCATCCAAAGTTCATATGAGGAACAAGGTTGTGTTTTCCTGCACAATAAACAAGGTTCGCTTTACTTTTCCATTTTCCTTTTAGAGGCCTTTGGAAAACAATGGAAGCCAAAATTCCTAAAAATTCCATAAGAAGCCAGTGTCTCAAACAGAATTGCATTAATCCATCTCCAATGATTTCACATCAAGCCTATAACAAATTCACTTTGCCATTTAACAAATCCCTCCATGACCATATTAATATCAGTACTTATGCACTGATCCAGTGGACAAAATATACTTTAGCCTGGACATATGCATGGCCCTAATTGCACAGGAAAATTAGGCTGCAAGTGATCAAATCTCCCCAATTATTTATTTAATTTACTTGCTAACAATAAGAAAATCCTCTCATACTAATGAGAAAAAAATCCACCACGGAAATATACCTCTCCCCATTCAAAGGAAGAAGGAAAAGAAAAGCAAACCCCATAGAGTTTGATAGATATTAAAGTTATTTCTGTGATCCTCTTATCTCTTGGCTTGCAGACGGATGGACCATTTAATGAAAACCATCAGTCTCCCTCCTACTAAAGGCACAAAGAATGACCAACTTCTTAACAAGAGAACAGCTAAAATACCTCAGAAGTGCTCTGATCATCCCCTGTGTTGTTTCCAGCTGCAGCCTTACAAAATGCCTCAGTTTTATCAAAATGTTTCTTAAATGTATTTCTCCATTAATTAATTTGCTGAAGTTTAGTTACTTGTTAACATTCATAAAACCATGACTATATTAGCATAATTTGCAGCTCTAGTGCTGAAGGATCTTCATTCTTTAACTCCTAGAAGTTTCTAACTACATCACAAATATCTGAGAAGACCACCTGCTTTGGATCTCTTGCCATTTGGCTATTTTCCATAGACAGCCAAACTCTGACAAGATTCCCACCATTAAGGGAAGGCTTTTGGAAAGCCAGATACAAAATCTGAATTGTTTGATGGAGTGTAACAAGTAAGTCTCAGGTTCCATGGAGATATCCCTGAGTATGTTTCTGGCAGCATCTTGGATTTTAACTATTTCCTTTCTCCTTGTTTTTCAAACTGGCACCAAATCTTTGAGAGAAGTGAAATGCTCATTAGCTTAAATTAATTCCCAATGAGTAGAGCTCACATAATTCCTTGTAACTAATTCTTGTTCTGCCTGCAGCTGCACCACTAATCTGCCCATTGCTTCTGCACCTTGACATCACTTCTAACTCAACAGTGCCATGACTTCTCACATCTCCCTCTCCTCTGCAGCCTCTCCTGTTGATTCACCTCATTATATTCCCCACAATGTTTCACTCTTCTGTTTTTCATTTTACTCCCAGCCTTATTAAGACTCGAATCTGTCGCTCGCTATTTCTCCCCTGCTTGCACCACGTATTTATTTCCACACACACTTCAGTGCTATCAGCTCTGAGTGCTTTTGATGTTTAGCATCACATGTTCATTTGGGATGACACAAAAATTCCTGTTGGCTTTTGGCTCCTGGAAGTTTTTTGGTTTTTTTTTTCATCTCCGTCCCAGCGGTGAAATGAAAATAGAGATCTGAGAATTTTTGGTGCTTTTATTTGACTGTTTTCTTCACATTCGGAGTTTGGGACAGGATATGCATTTTTAATTATGCATCGCACAAAAACACAGTCCTGAAATTCCAAATATCATTTCCCTCTCTTCTGAGTCTCTGCATTCCATTAATTTACAACTTGCTGAGCTGCATTTGCTAGAAATGTTTGAAACACTGGAATTCTGTACCAAACCACTGACAACTACAGGAACAAGAGGCACTATTTCAGTTGTAGCAACCCACTCATTTTCCTAGTCCAACAGACACCTTTGCTCACCAGGTCTCTGTGATACCTTGGGCTGTTGAATCATTTTGGCTGAGCAATACACTTCTGCAACACTCTCCCAAGGTACAGGAAGAGAGGAAGGATGAGATTTAAATGGTCATAACTAAGCATAGCAAGGAGACAACTTAGACTGACTGGTACTATGGTCTTGCTCTTGGAATTGCAGACACCAGAAATAACATGAATTTGAATTCACACTCTGGAGAGGTGATGTAGCTGGTCAAAAAAGTCCAACTACTTCCACTAACATATGTTGAAGATACAATAATTATGAAGTGATAGACTCACAAACCCAGGCATGAGTCGTATTAGCATTCCAGGGAAGATCTGCACTGTGTTATATTTAGTTCCAAGAAAATGATGCAACTTTTAAGGAGAGGAAGAGAGTGTCACATTTCAGAGAGCTAAATATACCCCCAGAGCCATTACAAAGAATTAGTTTCACTGTGAAAGCACTCTGTGAAGGACACGACACTCACAATGGAGAATTTCAGAGTACTCATTCTGCTTTATTTTCAATTAATGCTAAAGATAATTCAAAAGAGAAAGGTCACATTGATGACCATTCCTTTCAAATCATAAGAAGAAGATAAATGTGTGACTAGGCCACTGGGTCACTGTGACTCACA
>VXBB01022674.1:0-10616 GCA_013399915.1 Illadopsis cleaveri
GGTTTATTATTTCTGGTTCACACTAACATATACACCTGTAATCTTCCCATTCTTTCCTAATGTCTTGGAAGTCTTAGCTGGAAAAGACCTTATCTTGTCAGTGAAGCTTTAGTAACACCTTCATTAGCTGAAAAAAACAAACTGAGTTTTTTTATAGTTATTTTGAAAAGGGATTAGTTTGTGTACAATATCCTTATAGGTCCACCTAATGTATTTATTAGCAACTACTTTACAGCTGTGATTTTTTTTTTAAGGATTCCTGTGTTTAAAGGGCTAAAACATTAGATGTGACAAAAACAAGGAGTGTTCACTGAGCTGGAAGCTGCACCCTCTGGATTTCCTGTGGAATTATAGTGCAAGTGACTCACACCTTGGCTTGCCTGCCTGTGAGCGTTTCTGATGAAGAGCAACTAATATTGCTGTTGCTTCTCATCACAGGAAGTTATTCTCACTACTCTGCACAGAGCTCATTTAGTCAGCAAAGTGCCATGTGATCTTCCCAGCCTCAGTTTACTAGATTTGATCCAAGTTCTATTCCACATTCACATTAATTTTTTTAGTTGGCAATTGACACATGCTTTTATAGATCCTTCAAGTTAGCAGTCTTCCAATAGGTACCTTTATTTTTAGTACTTATCAGTAAGTCAAAAGCTAGAGATGTATTTTATTTATGGATATGTGTCTTGATTTAGGTAGCTAAAAGGATGTTTCATGTCCTCTTTATGACCCTTATGTATCTTAAAAACACAGGACAAGGTTCCAAATAGCCAAAGCTGTTTTATAAAAATAATACCTTATGAGCTAGATAGGCCTGTTTCTGTTCCCTGCATATTTTTATTATTGACAGACCTTTCTAGTAATCATATAAACTTTTGAGATTTTTTACTCAAAGTTAGCAAGGCTGAGATGTCCCACTAGTCTCAATGTGATCGTGGTTATGAATATTAATGTCTTCTCCATGCTTTAGGAAAGAAGCTGTCTTAACTGATTATAGGTAGGTTTCAGAGAGGTAACTGTATTGTATCTAGTGGTGTGCTTCTCTAGGGAGAAGAAACAGGTGCTTCAGATGTACTGCACCCTGAGAGTGCACTTAAATTTCTTAAATGAATTTTTTAAAAGTGCATAGGGTGACTAGCTCATCTGAAGATGTCATACTGAAGACGTATTGAATGCATGTGGCTGTCATGTGTCTGAGCAACTGCAGACTCCTGTGACAGGACTAAATCTGCTGCTTTACGTTACAGCATCCTTCCTTTGCTCCGCGTTAGTGGTCTATGGGGAGAGTGCTGGAGCAAAGGTGAAATATTTCTGTCATCTCTGCCAGGGTTCAGTTCCTGGCAAAAATTAGCTTTTCTAATATGCCAGCATCATTTCAATACCACTGCAGTGCATACAAGCATCTCCAGAGGGCTGTTTGGAAGTGATACTTCCACAAAGAATTTGTTCGTGGAAGGGAGAAGTGCAGTCCCCAAGGGTGCTGTTGTTGGTTGCTGCTGTTGGAGATCATTTGCATGAGAGATCACACTCTTGTGCTATTACCTGACTGCAGAGCTCAGTCAAATGTTTGTCTACTGGAAAGGAAGGGTGCATTTTGTTGCTTCTGTTTATTAACTCCACTTTTTTTGTTGGCAGTAATATCAGAGGGGTTTTTTTTTATTTCTTTTCAGTTGTGATAGACAAAATGTCAGCAGAATAAGTGACCTACTCTCCAAAACTTGCCATGAACCATTTGGTTGGACCAGCTGAGGGGGAGATCAGTGAAGACCCAGCAAACGGAGCAGTGAATGAGTCAGTGGAGGCTGACCTGGAGCACTCAGAGGTGGAAGAGGAACAGAGGTATGCAGCTCGCTACCCAAGGCACACCAACAGCAGCCACGTGGGCCTGTCTGGGCAGGAGGAGGAAAGCATGTTAGCTCGGTCAGCCAGCACTGAGAGTGGTTTCCACAATCACACGGATACTGCAGAAGGGGATGTGATAGCCACAGTGGAGGACAGTTATGACATTGAAAGAGTGCAGGAAAATGAGGATGAGAGTGCATATGCAGTGCAGTACAGGCCTGAGTCCGAGGAGTACACGGAGAATGCCGAGGCTGAGCATGGAGAGGCCATTCATAACCGAACACTGCCCAATCACTTACATTTCCATTCCATTGAGCACGAAGAAGCCATGAATGCAGCCTACTCGGGTTATGTCTACACGCATCGCCTCTTCCACCGAGGAGAGGATGAACAGTATGCTGAGGCTTACGCTGACTATGGACTGCAGGAGCATGTGTATGAGGAAATAGGAGATGCACCAGATCTCGATGTTAGGGAGGGCATCCAGCAGTATGAGCGGGAGAGGGAGGAAGCTGACAATTACCGCAAGGAGGCACTTGGTGCCCGCCTTCACCATTATGATGAACGGTCTGATGGAGAGTCTGACAGCCCTGAAAAGGAAGCAGAGTTTGCACCATACCCAAGAATGGATAGTTATGAACAAGAGGAGGACATTGATCAGATTGTAGCAGAGGTGAAACAGAGTATGAGCTCCCAGAGCTTAGACAAGGCAGCTGAAGACATGCCAGAGTCAGAGCAGAGTTTGGAGCATGGTCAAGCTCTTGTCAGTGGTGGGCATGAAAGTAATGGCCAGCTCACATCTGGTTCTCGAGTTATGTCTGGCTCGGGAGAATCTGTACAGAGGTACAGCAAGGAAAAAAGAGATGCAATTTCACTGGCCATCAAGGATATTAAAGAGGCTATTGAGGAAGTGAAGACAAGGACCATCCGTTCTCCTTACACCCCTGATGAACCTAAGGAGCCTATCTGGGTGATGCGGCAGGACATCAGTCCATCCAGGGATTCTGACGACCAGAGGCCACTAGATGGAGATGTGAGTACACAAAGCTTTCACCTCTCAGTTTACCTGTGTCTAATTCCTTTAACTGTGACGTGCATGGCAGCGAAGGAGGGTGCATTATATTCTTCTGTGTCTCATTCTTGAAAAAGTGCCTTGTTTTAGATTTGTACTCTGGAGAGCATAAGAGAAGTAAACATGCATTAACAAGTAGCCAGATTTTTCTTTATTTAGCACTGCTGACCCCAGGTATGCTGTACAAGAATTTGTCACATTTTCTGAAACAAATGCTGTTTTATTTTTTATTTGCCTTAATATATTTTAGAATACCAACCAAACAGTTTTCTACTGCCTATCTTTGTGCTTTTGTTAACTCCTAATTTTCTACATTTCGTGTTCTATCACAAAACAGTCCCAAAAGTTCTGTCAGAAATCTGGTAATATTTTTTATGATGGTATCATAGATCAGATTCATATTCTAGAAAAGTTCCATGTCAACTTGTAGTCTCTAGAAATATGTTATGAACCTCAGTGTATGACATTATCACTGTAAAGTGTATTTACAACAACTTGAGTATTGAAGGCAATTGTTCAGATTTAAGCACTAGCATTTCTGAAATTGTGTGCTTTTGGCATGAAGTTTAACTTAGATCAGGGTTGTCTACCAGTCTGTGATTCCAGCTGTCTTCAAGATAAATATTTACTTCAAGTTTTATGAGTTTTTTGCATTATTTTGTAAAATAAACTCATAAACAACTGTTAAGTGAGTTAAATATATGCCTGATATGGAAAGAGCTGGTAGGCTAAATTTATTGACCAAGAATTACCTATTACACGTTCCTATGTTATTACTTCAAGGGCAAGTACCTGCAAACATATGCAAACATAATTCCTCTTTATTGCTGTGGAATGGTTTTTGTGACTCTTTGGTTGTTTTTTTTTTTTGGTGGGGAGTGGGGGGGTGAAGAACAGCAGAAGTAGAACTTGTGTGCTACTTTGGTATTTAGAATGAATTATTGTAACGTTCTAGGAATGCATGAGAACTATTCAAGACATCTCAGTTACTGAAAAGGAAATTCAGATGGTGAAAAAAGATCACGTGCCAGGTAGATCTGTGACAGACTTCTGATTTGTTTATCTGTCTTCAAAGTGAGGAAGGCTACTATTCTACAAATGGAAGGAGATTTTTAGAGCATGGTGTTTGGGATGCTGAAAAAACATGCAAGCTGATTGAGACATATCGCTTCCAGATTTTATTTTTCCTGCAAAACTATTGGAAACACAGTGATGAGTGTGTTGTGCGGTTTTTTCTTGATTCTTAATTAAAAAACCTTAATTGAATCTTAAAGCCCAATCAATCATATTGCAAGAGTTACTTCTACAAATATTTTTAAAATTATGTCTGTTACAGAGTTGATTTGCAGTTCAGGTGAGGGAAGAAATCTTCCCAGATTATTTTGTGTGGAAAACCGTTATTTTTAACTTAACTTCAGGAGTTTCCAAAACTAAAAAATTATTTCTGTCCCCATTTTCAAATAGGTCACATTACTCTTTTTCTTCACATTTTGTTTACTGTATTGTCTGTAAATGCTGTTATTGCTTGGAGGATCAAAGAACTTCCTGTTGCTTCCTAACTGATTGTGACACTGAGTACTGTGATGGTCTTGGTGACTTTGGGTTGAGGATCCTGAGAGCACCAAGTTGTTCCTGAAGGTGCTTCCCCTGCTCTCCAAAATCCAGGTGCATCTTGCAGAATTGAACTTTTCTGAGATGTGCTGATATGACTCAGCCTGGTATGTTCATGTAGCAAACAAAACAGGTGTTTTTATTGGTCTCTGCATACATTAAATATTGAAGTACATAGAGATTCCCATTTTGCACCAAAAATTTAATTTATCATTTGATAGTTTTCATACCATGTCAGATAAGGACCTGACTGAAATTTTCAGGGCTGGCTGAAATCAAAACAGTGATGTATAGTAACAGTTAGTATTATAACTAACTCAGTGAAGAGAGAAATGATGGCTGTAGATCTACACAGAGTTTGTGTTCTTGGAAGGAAGACATAAATTACACAAATAATTCAGAAAATCTAAAGCAGATTGAGGAGAAGACTTGTTGTAGAAGGGACTTAACGGACTGAGTGGAAATTTTGTTTTTCCCTGAAGAAGAGGTATGTATTTGCTTTACTGGATTCTTTAATTTAGATGGCAACTCAAAAACTGTCTGCTTTCTTTAATGAAGCATTCCTAGAACTGCTTCGCTGTATATTGGGCAAAAATAGCTTGTGTTGACTAAGTGACTTTATGTGGTCAATGTAATAAAAATATAGTTGAAGCTCCTTCATCTAGTTGTAAATTGTTCTTCTGTCTCCCTCAAGAAAAAAGCAGGATCTCAGATGCAGGCTTTTCAGTGTAATCAGTATATGCCAGAGATGTTTTTCAGTCTGATTTATAGCATTGACCTGGAAATGGGAGTGTTTTTACCTTCAGGCAGACAGAATTTTCTTGCCCCAGAAGTATCAAATTACTGCAGATAAATAATGCAAATTGGGTGCTTTTTTTTGCCTTCAGTTGTTTTGCAAGTCTACTTTGAAAATTATCCTCAGATTGTTTTTTAGCAAAACAATTTCTTTTAGAGATAGAACTTACCTGAAAATATTTCTAGTAATACTGTCTTGTTAATCATGTGATATTGAAACGTGTAAGACTTCTTTAGATATAAACAACAGTCACTTTCTATTTAGCGAGAAGCTCTCCACTTGAGACCAGTGAAGCCAGAAGAATGATTTGTGGTTGAGACTCATTAAATACAACAGCCTCCTTTGCCTTTTTTTCCCAAGAAGGTGACTGTTACACCCCAGTCCTGAGCATTTGGGTAATGCATTAACAACAGAATCCTTGGTGGGATGCCATTTGGAAGTGTCCAGAGACTATTTTAAGAGGCTGACAATTCAGAAGTATTCAGCTAACCTGCAGCTAGGTATAGTTTGGGACTGTAAGGAAAGACATGGAATGACTGTGACAGTAAGAAAGATATAGATCACTGTATCTGTGTGTACTTAAGATGTCCTGAATCCAATTTTATTCACAGATTAATCTACCAAGATTATCAGTCATTCCTGAGTATTTATTCTCAAAAGGAATGTTTGGTCAGGTGTATGAGAAAAGTAAATTGCTCACTGCCCATGGATGATCTGTTGTAATAAACTATAGTAGTCCTGTGGTGTAGGAGGCAGGTAGCAGACTTCTGTGAATAAATAAGTAGTTTAAAGAGGTACCTGTTCAATATTTAACAATGGAGAATATTAGCTGCTATGTGCCTTGTGCACCCTGGTTTAATGATGCATGCTTTCACTTGCATCAGGGGTGGTCTGGACAGTGAGTGTGTGGGGAAAGTGTTGTACTTGTGTATTTGATAAAAGGTAAAAAATCCTCAATGTCTTTTGAATAAAGGTAGTAAGAGTATTTTTTAACATTTGTCACACAAATGAGATCCATACAATTGATGTATATTTCCAAAACCTGTTTATCAGAAACCTTTTAAACCAAAGCAGACCATCATTTGGATATAGCCTCATGAGGATCTCTTTTTCAAATACAGTAGCAGTTAGAACTGCACAGCTGCAAGAAGTGTGGCATCAGGAAGCTGACCCTTGATGGAAAAAGCTGTGGAACAGCATTGTTGATTCTTGTGAAACAAGATTGTGTTTTCTGACTGTGAAATTGAGAGACTTGGTTCACCCATAAAATCATGGAGTCATAGTATGGCTTGGGTTGGAAGGGACCTTAAAGATCATCTAGTTCCAGCCCCCCTGCCATGGGCAGGGACACTTCCCACTAGACCAGGTTGCTCACAGCCTCATCCAGCCTGTCCTTGAACACTTCTAGGGATAAGGCAGCCACATCATCTGAGGGCAACCTGTTCCAGTGCCTCACCACCCTCACAATAAAGAATTTCTTTCTAATATCTGATTTCTGTGTTCCCTCTTCCAGTTTGAAGCCTTCCCCCTTGTCATGTCACTACCTGCTCTTGCATACAATCTCTCTCCAGCTTTCATTTAGGCAGCTTTAAGGCACTGGAACCCAAGGCCTTCTCTTTTCCAGGCTGAACAATCCCAATTTTCTCAGCCTTTTCATCATATTGAATAAAGTTTGTAGCTGGAGCTATGAAAAAGCTTAAGCATGGACCTTGTAGTACACCTGTACCTGAGAGTAGTGGAGCAGGCGACATACATTCTTTAGGAAAATACATTCTAGATGCACACAGTTACCTCACTGGATGGGTAGGCCCATATCCCATTTAGGTAGCTCTTGCTCACCATTCTTGTCAGATTCTCCACTGGAAACCTTCTGTGAATGTGCCTAGTCAAGCACAGAAATTGTGGTGTTTAAAGGTCTAAATAGGAGACGTGCAGTGCATGGATCTGGATTTGAGGATAAATACTCATCCACATGTTCAAGTGGAAAGGATTACAGTTTTGTGTATTAGATAATTCAAAATGCAATAAAATATTATGGTGTTTAAAATGTATGGAAAAAAGTATCTTTGTTATAGAGCTTTGAGAAGAGTGGCCTGCTTAGTTGTAGAAGTACAAAAACCTACTGAGAAAAGCACTGGAAGCGTCAAAAGGTCAAGTAGAAATTTTTGGACTGTGATTTAAACAGAGTAGAAGCAGACTGCCTGCTTCAACTCTGCCATAATCAGGAGAAAACAATGGTTTGGAGGTAGGAATCGTCCATTTAAGAACCAATTATCATTGCTTTTTTCTGAGGTCTGTTCAGTTATCCATGGGGTTATATATCTGAAAGCCAAGCTTTGTTGACCTGCAGGACATAATTTGTTTCTGCATGCCTAGACTTTGGTTTTGCAAAGCCTGTCACTGGTGTTTTATAATCTCTGTTCCTCTGCAGACATTTGAGATGGTGGCATGTTAGAATAAACCCTAATATAAAGTAAAATCACGCATATACATGGTTTTGATTTGTGAAGTAGAAATTCAGAGCTGAAGACAAGTCTTCCAGGTGGAATAGAACTGAGCTACATTGTTCTGCATCTCTGTTGTTTTGGGTTATGTGTATTTTATTTCAACCCTTGCATTCTCAGTTGTAGGATTTTCTCAATTTTGATACCTCTCTGTTTTCATGGAGATGAATTTGCTTCACTTTTTCCACTGCAGGAGTAATGTATTATTAAAAGGCAATAGAGAAGTCTTTTAAATAATTAAGCAGGCTTCAGTAATAAAGGAACTGAGAGGGGAAAAGAGAGAAAGGAAACAATTAAAATAAGGATGAGTTTTTATTGACTGTATATTGTTGAGTTTTTTTCTGAGCAGATCTTTTAAATCTGTTGATTGAGCACAGAAACTATAAGTCACCTTTCCATCATTTATGACAGACGCAGACTTAAGTTTATGCAGGGGAAAAAAGCCCCAAATTCCCCAAACCAAAAATCACTAAAGAACCAAAGCAAACCAAAACAAAAAGTATTTTATTAATCAATCATACAGAATAAAGCTTAAATTTAGCAATTAGTCTGCTTGAAGGCAGACACTCCCAGATGAGTTACTGGCTTTCAAATTATGGTGAGCATTGGATACATAACCACTTAAATATTATTTCGTTTGATTACATTTTTGAGTTATTGAAAGATCAAAGTAACTTGATTTTTCTGTGCTGTTGAAAATTAAAATGGCACTTGCCATAGTTAAAATCTTCTGAACACACAGGAGAAATCCACAGTTATTTTTTCAGACTGACTTGTAAAACTGCGCTTGAAGTGAAAGTATGGCTAAGGAAGTCTGTACTCAGAGAAGCAGCCAGCACTGAGTCAGATCTCTCAAATGGGATTGTTTTTCATTGTCCAGATGGTGGCAAGTGACAGGAGGCTTTATCTTTGCAGGACATCGTCACCTGAATCAGGGGAAATTCCACAAACCAAGACTTCCCAAACTGCATTTGTTCTTAGATGCAGTTGGTCTGTGATCCTATGTGATCAGCTCTAGCATGTGTGATCCATTGCTATTGTTTACCTTAAGCTACATAGAAAACACCTTTGTTAACTGTGTACATAAGACTGTTGTACATGATGTTATCTGCATAGGCAGGAATAATTTTTGTTGACTACCAGCAAGTGTCTTACCCATAAGCAAATTGGTCATTTCTGCAGCAGCAACGGCATGACAGCTGTTGGATCAGTCAGAGTCCTGACCCAACAGCTGCCTGTTGACAGAGCCCCTTACTTTAGATGCTAACTACCCAGGGTGGTAGCTAAAATGATAAATGATGCTTCTCAGTTGTCTTGGGCACAGGATGAGCCTTTTGGGGGAATCTCTTTAGGCTGCCTGAAATTTCTGTATAGCAGTTAATCACATGTGTTCTGAATGAGTTCAGCCAGTAACCTTGTCTCAGGTCACCTTGTCCTATCATGTATGCACAAACTGACAGGCGGCAGGTCCTGGACCAGCCAGCAAACTGATGGGTAACTGCACAGGGTATGTGCAGAGACAGTTATACCAAAACTACAGTACAAAGCTAGGTTTCATCCATACATCAGAATTATAAATTGAATTGCATAGATTGTGCCATGTTATGGAAGTATGTGTAAAGTGCTAAGCTAGTATCATTTTTTTCAAGCCCACCATTTTTAGCACTATACTTAAAACAAATTTTTGACGAAGACGACCAATAATCATTAGCTTTTAGCTTCATTCTTTATGGGTATTTATGCCAACTAAAACATATGGTTTCAGTTTGTATTTTAGTGAAGAGAATTTGAGCTGTACAAATGACAGAGGACACTGCCATCAAATGGTTATCCTAAAACCTGGGAGATTTATTGCCATAGTTGTCCTGATAAAGGCAGTTCTTGTGATAGAATGCATCTGACTATACTTTCATGTTGGACCTGCAGATTGCATAATGCTTTGACCTTTTTCCTCATGTGTATGGGTTCTTTTCAGAACACTATCTCTAAAATCAAAAAGCAACAACAACAACAACAAATAAAAATTAAAGCCTTGCTTTATCCCATTGTCTCCTGAGCTAATGTACAAGGAGACTTTGCCATACCTGTGCCATAATACCTGTAGAGAGACATAAGTGTCATATAAGTAATGCCCTGTTGTTTCAGTGAATCTTGAATTTCTGAAGCATCTGTTGATTTGTCCACACATATGATTGTGGTGGTGTGTTTTTTCTTTATGCATATTTTTCTAAATCCTTTCGAATGGTTTGTTCCTATTCCTTCCCTCGGGTGGATAGTTTTACCCCAAGTTTTCTCCTCCCTTGCCCAGTTGTCGTTCACTCCCTAGACCCTCCTGTTACCTCATCTACATAATGTCAGTCCTCACTAATCCCTGCCCTTGGGTGCAGAAGGTTCCCTGTTAGTCCTTGTTGTCCCTACCCCCTGCCTAAACTCNTGCTCTACTGTCATCCGATCACAAACTGGCCCCGGGACAGCCACTCTCGGCTCAGTCCGGGTAGTGTGAGCTAGCTGGGATTCTCTGGCATCGCATCAAACTGTAAATTTGGAGGTTATTTATACTCTTTCTTGTTTCTGTAAAGAACGTATTCTGATGAATGAAAATAACTTCAGTTTAATGAATTCACATATTCTAGTGGAATTTGAATCTTTCCCATTGGAATTAAAAGTTCACATTAAATTATATTCTTAAGTTGAAGTGTCATCTAACGAAACTATGTCTGATTTCTAACAGGCTGATATTAGTTATTTTAAGGGAGGTTAGCTAGTTTGGAAAAGAGGGAGGTTGTATTGAGTT
>VXBB01022674.1:11165-25606 GCA_013399915.1 Illadopsis cleaveri
ATGTTTAACATCTTTGTGAGCAGTGTGGACAGTGGGATTGGATGCACCTTTTGCAAATTGTCAACACCAAGCTGAGTGGTGTGGTTGACACACTGGAGGGAAGGGTTGCCATCCAGAGGGACATGGGTAGGCTTGAGAGGGGGACCTGACCTGTGAGAGCCTCATGAAATTCAACGAGGCCAAGTGCAAGGTCCTGCACATGGGCCAGGGCAATCCCAAACACAAACTGGAGGAACTCGCTGAGAGCAGCTCTGCGGGTAAGGACTTGGGGATACTGGTCAGTGAAAAACTTCTTACAAGGACATGTTGCGATAGGACAAGGGGTAGCTGCTTCACACTGACAAAGTAGGTTTGGATTAGATACAAGGGAAGATTCTTTACTGTGGAGGTGGTGGGGCACTGGTGCTCTGAATTTTTCCAGGTGGAAAGTGTTCAAGGCCAGGCTGGATGGGGCTTTAAGGTCCCAATATAAAAGATTCTGTGAATCTATGATTCTGTGATTTCATCCTGTTTGTCCTAGTCTTGTGTTTGACTATGTGACCCACAAGCTGTACTGTCTTCAAATGATCTGCTGCTAAAAGCACATAAAACAACACTGCCTTCACTGCAAGAGCAAGTGGTTGTAGTTGAAGGTGTTTCGGTGTCAGTTACATGTCTCTTCATGAACTGTTTTGGAAACAGCTGACTGACCTGGATAGGTTAGATGCAACACAATCCTGTCCTTTTATAAGTTCTGTTACTAAATCCCTCTGCACAAGAGCAAGGAAGGTTTTTCAGGTGGAGTGGGTTCCATGTTAGTTAGAGTCAAACAACACCAAAATTGAGATGGAGAATTTTTGGATATACCGGCTTGAGTATCGTAACAAAAATGTAAGTATATTCAAGATATTCAAGAGAAAAGGGATAGCTATCACTTTGTTATTGCTGCACCTAAAATAAGATGGTAATTCCATTGATAGACACCTGTGCCCAGTAACAGCATGCATCATGTGACTTTAGTGTGTTTGTTCTGACAACAACTTTGTTAGGCTTCTAAAACTTTTGTAAATGACTAATGGCAGTGAAATGGTCACTAATCATTTATTTAGGCTTTGTTTAGAACAGCTGTGCAAATTATTTATCTGCTATGATCCATCAAAACATTTCTTGTTATTGCTGTGTCTGCATTCTTTCCTTGTACATTATGTACAGTACCTCTAAAAATGCATTTTGGTGTCAAAGAGAACTGAATGTTAATTCTTCAGAGTGGACTTTCCCGTACGAATGTTTTCTAAGACAGATGTCATGTCATGTCATGTCATGTCTGTCGCAGACTTTGTAAGATGTTTGATATTTGGGTAAGATGTTTGATATTACATAAGGAAGAGTTTTCATAGTGCTCACATTCTTATAATTACGCAGTTCGTGGTTTGGTTTTTTGAGGGTGGTTGTTTGTTAGGTGGTTGTTGTTATTAAGAGGTTTTCTCCCCCAGAATAAGTATTAGAGCAGACATTCAAACAGAGCACATTGAAAGCTGTGTAATAACTTAGTTCTGATACTTTGTAGATGAAAATAGGTGAGTAAAGGCATGTATAGTGCCACTGGAGTAAGCGTTAGTACATTTCAAATAATGCACAATTTCTTAATGCTAATTGTTAGGTTTAAATGAAATCATTAATCTTTATCCTTCAGCGTGTGAATATGAGAGTTTTCAGCCATTGTAAAGAGTGCTTTTTTGTGTGTGCACATACACATTTGATGCTTAAAATGATTTATTTGTTTCTTGTTTAAAGCTCAATCCTACAATGTCTGGATGTCATTATTGCATTGATAGTATTACGCACCTTTTAAATTTATTCCTAATACAGAAATACTGCGTAATTATAAGAATGTGAGCACTATGAAAACTCTTCCTTATGTAAATAGGAGTTGCCATTTGTACAGTTGCATCACTGTGGCACTGTTGACTGGTAATTACACAGCAAATCAAGGGAGCCTGTATCTCTCCCACAGCCCCTGCTCACATGCTCTCTGGGCAAGTAATTCTTCATTCTGATGGTGTAACCGCATGCCAGCTTACTAGGGATTGTTTCACAGCTGCATCTTCTTTTGTCTTGCAGTTGTGATTCAAAATACAGGGAGATGCAGGGACTGCTCTTTAACACAGGAGATATCTGTAAAGAATTGCGTCTTAACTCTTTGGAAGCCCTTATTAGTTAACTATATTTTTAATAGTTGTTATCTGAGATAGAGAAATGTGTGTAAAGAGAAAGAAGTGGGGAAGGGAGTTACGTTTTCTTATTTCATATCTAAGGGAGGCTAAGAGAAACTTAGATGTTTGGGTTTTTAGTTGTTGTTCTTGGTTTGGTTTTGTGGGGTTTTTTGTAGACTATTTCATAGAACTCAATTTTTCAGCTGCAGCAGATGCAGAGCATGAGGGTGGAGCTGCTGCCAGCTCAGACCACTGGAAATGTATCCCTTTTCTCGTATGACTAGTTGCCTCAGAGAAAAGCTATGTCACACTGTTTATGAAAAGATAAGAATAGCATTTGACTTGTTTTGCCATCAGAGATGTACTGTTGAGCTGGCAAAACTAGAGCTGCTTGTTAAAGGGGAGTGTAGAATACCAGGGCTGTTGGGCTAAATACCCATTTAGCTGTAGCTAAATGCTAAACTTCCTTTTGAAGATTTCCATTTCGGCTTGGGCAGACATGTTTTGTATGTATCTCCTTAAAATCTGCCTCTAAAAGTGGCTGCTGGGTTAAAGCTTTGTACCCTTTCATTTTGGTCACCTTCATTAATTCCACATTCTGTGTTCTTGTGTCACACTGTCATACCAGGGCCCCCTGCTGTGTACTTCAGATACCCTGCTACAGCTTTTTCACATCACCAGCATTCATTAGGAATTGCCTGTAATTAGAATATCTTTTCCCAGAATATTTTCCCCTTTATCAAGATACTTGCTGATCAATCACATAGACAGTTGCTCTATTGAACTGTTTATGGAAAAAGGAGAAGAATGAGGAAATCTGATCGAAATAGCATGTACTGAGCTCATAGCATGAACTTTTGAATATTTTCCAAGTTTTTACTGTATCTAGAATGAGGAATCCCAGTCCTTGATTACACTGGTATTAAATCATCATTGAATATATTAATAAATTTGTGAATACATCAATATTACTCCGCACAGTTGTTTTCTGAGATAATGGAATAACATTTATGGGCAACCACTGTGGCCTTCCACTGCTCAGATTAGATTAGTTTAGTACCTCAGGTTAATAATACCTGAGGGCGTGTGTGCTTATGGGGAATTTTCAGTCTTTTCTTCACTTTTTCCAGTTTGACAACTAAATAAACTTCAGCTGGGTCCCTTTGTGCTGCTTAAGGTCAATTCACTTGTCTGCCATCACAGTTTACTCTTAGGTGACTTTACCTTTTCTTTCTTAGAATGTCAGAGCATAGGATGCAGAATATGAAAGAGTATTTCCTGTATGGGGCATTCTCAATAACTTTTGATTTTCTTGCCACTAGTCTCCATCTCCAGATTCCTCTTCACCTCGAGGTGCTGAATCATCAAGCAGGCAACATCACCAGGATGTCTGCAGTACAGCAGAGGCTTCTACTAATAAAGAGGTAGAGTAAAACCATTTTAAAAGCTACAGTCCTGTTCATGCTGCTTATTCCTCTTAATTTTTCTTGCTCCCTTGTACCTGTGCAATCCCTTCTCTTCTTTTTTCTTTTCTTATGCTTCTTTACCTTATGTTTGCCTGGCTATCTGACTGAATTTCTAACATGCTGAAGACTCTTTGTCATGGCATTTCTGACTGTGTTCAGCTGTCACTAAATTTGTTTAACAGGCTGCAGGGTACTGATTTACCAAAGAGCCAACATTCCTTCTGTAGCAGAGACAAAACAAAGTCCTTTTTCCCCCCCACTACGAAAGAGTATTTCTCAGCCAGATGAAAAAGTGTTTAACTTAAATTAATTATGTAATAAATTATGCTGCTTAATATTTTGTCATTGTAGAAACTGGCCTGCAAGTGATTCTTAGTAAGAATTCAATTCCTGACTCCAAGCTTCTCAGAATAAAGCTACATAGTTTGGGGATTTTTGCCCTCACCTGGTAGTGTTTTAGACTGCAGTAGTGCCACCAAAACAAAGTAAGTGTGAATAGAACTGCTCATAGTGCAAAAAGAAAACCATTTGATGTAAGAAGGGTTTGGATTAGTATAGAGTGGCAGGTTCTGTAAACAGAAAAATCTGCAAATATTTGGCTTTTATGGCTTTTTAAATAAACTTGAAAACAATCTAGAAACTACCATAACAAAATATCATATTGTTACTTATAGTAATGCGTGTTATCTTCCAAAATTAAAAATCTGATATCCTATAAGTGGATTGAAAATGAACCACTAATTAAATAATCCATTCATTCCTTTTTACTTTTGCAAATATCAAGGGATAGGAAAGCTTGTAACATGTATGTAATTGTGCCAATCTGCATTTGCATTTAGAAAATACTGAAAAATTTCAGAAGACTGAAAAACCCCATAATTTTTCATATTCTGAAGTTTTCAACTATAGATCATGCCTTTAAGTTTTCATCTGCTTTACTGTTAGCTTATTAAAGCCTTAAGCATTCTTCACTACAGACTTTGTCACTATGTATTCTAAATTTTAGCTATTTTTAGGTATCAATAAACTTACTAAAAGAATGAAATCAAATGACGCACTGTTGATTTCAATTGTTAGGATGTGCTTACACATAGTTACAGAGGTGGTAAATGTGGTTTCACTGTAGGATGTATTGGGCTATTAGTTTCCCTCAGATGGGGAATAATTCCTGCTTTAGTATTTCTAATGCAAGAATAAAAGTGATAAAACAGCCTCATAATTTCTGGATTTTTAGGTCTTAGAGAAACTTTTTTATTAAATATAAATTTATAATACCAGATGGCTACAAGATTATTGAAAGTAATAAAATACTAATGACCTTGATATTTCATTATTTATGGCTATGTAAAATTAAAAGGTGTAGATTTCCACCTATTGGTAACTATATCTGTTACTTTACTCTTCTAGTAGTTTTGGTAGAATGCCTTTCTACCTGGGTAATGAACAAGAAAAATGAAATTTTTGAGTGAGAATAAAGACATAGATGGTGGTGGTTTGCACCACTCTATCCTGAAAATAAGTTGCTGCTTAGAGTGCTGAACAGTTCCTAAATCTGTATCATAGATTTTGTGCACTGCTTAAAAAGAAATAAATACTTTGTAAAGTATTTATATGTGTGAGCTGCCTCTCGTGTGTAGGGGATTCGACCTCTATGCCTCTGAGAGCCCAATGTTTGAATTTCCCCTTTAGCGCTACATCAGCAACTATTACAAACAGTTGGAGTCTGTATGGATAGGTGGTTCAGTAGGAACATTCATCTGAAAGAGGTGAAGGAACCACAGATGTGAAAAGGCATGTCAGTGTCTTCACAGTAGCTTAAATGTGTTGGCAGCAGCAGATCATTGATTATTGGCATCTTTATTAGTACAGAATCTGATGGACAGGATTCTTGGATTCTCAACATACCTTAGTAATTTTCATAGGGCGTGAAAAGAACTTACAGTTTGGACAGGCTTAGCTGTCTGTGTCAGATGCCTTTTGTTTTTAATTCACAAATTTTATTTTATAGCAAGGCATGCGTTGTTGGTTAAAAATATTATTTGTTATATCAGTTTTCCATACAGTACAAAGGAAAAGACTCCTTGGGGCTAAGTCAGTCCACCTGTTACGTAACTGTCACCTTTCTAGTTTTACCTGGTTTTTCCAGTAGTACACAGACGCTGGTAAGTTGCCTGTCATAAAGAAAAATAATTTGGCATGTATTTCCATGTATATCATCTAGAAATAAACTGAAAATTATTGAAGATTTTACACATTATGCTGATCATTTGTATAGATTTTCTTTTAATAGAATTATATTAAGCAGTCATTGGAGCAGTTATGCCTAGTTCAATCAGTTACAGATTCATTAACTATCCACTTACCTGCCTATGATAGCAGCAGGTATTTCAATATATCTATTACCAATTATATAGTGCCACACACAATTTCGTTTGATAAATTTTTGTATGTGGTTTACATTATTGATTAAACAAAGTGGTGAATCTCACTCACAGAAAGTTGTAGCCTTCAGATGTCTGAAGAGTTAGTCTCATAGTCTTTCACAGAAAATATCAGTAGCGTGTTTGGTATTACTTCAGTATGTGTATTACATGCACAGGTTAAGATTCTATTTATTCCTTCACTATTCATGTAATTGGTGCTACCAAATGTGGTTTTGTGCTCAATACAGTGTAGGCACAGTTGGTGGTGAGGTCATGGTGAATCTGGTTGTCCCACAGAATGGAGACTGCTCCCTAACCTGTTAGAATCTAGAAAGCTTTTTGTAGGCTCTGTTAATGTGAGGGATAGATCTGAAACCATTCCTAATGAATAACTATTTTGTTAATGATGGTTTCAGTCGTGAATTATAACAGTAAAGTGCAAATATTATATTCCTGTATGCATTTTTTTGTAGTTGGAAGATCCAGTATCTTTGAGGTTTTATGTATTTTCCTGCATATTTCTTGATTATTAAAAGTAGAGCACCTATTGGTAGATAATCAATGCACTAGTGAAGACCAACAAATAAGTGAAGTCTGGTCTTACCATATTGTCTACTAGACAGACACGAATGGAATACATTGAATTTACTCTGGTGGGTGCTTAGATTTTGAAAATACTAAATATAAATAATAATAAGTGGTGTTCTACGTTTACTAATAATTATGGCATATTTGTGCATGTTCTGTTTGAAATCCTTTTTGTCTTAATTACAGTCCAGAAAAAGCTTGGCTTCATTTCCAACGTATGTTGAAGGTAAGATAGTTCTACAGTTTCTAAATGTTTTTTTTCACATCAAAAAACTCACCTGTATTTATAATGTATAAAATTTTACTTTTATTTGCTGAATAGAAAAGTTACTAGGGTTGGGTGTACTGATTTAGATTTTATTGTGTCTAATTTAGAACCTGAGCTAAGTCCTACTGTGCTCTTTCAGAAATTTGGAAACATAGAACTTTCAGTTTTTTAGTGTTTCATTCATGGTTTCTGTATCAGTTGTACTGGTTTTTTTCCTCAAAATCACCTGCTTTCTTTATGGTATTTACACAACTCTTGGAGGTTAGGTTTCTTTTCTTTTCTTGCTTCTTAGTATAGAATTTTTCCCCTAAGTTGCTAGGAAACAGTAACTACTGGGTACTTGTGGGTACTTAAGAAAAACAAAGAAGTGGCCAAGCTCAGGCATCTGGTGGCACTTCTTTTATCTGGTGGGGGGTGGTCTCTCCAAGGGCGGAGATACCCTGGGAANAAAACAAGGTAACAATATATATGAATGTATGCGGACAAAGAAAACAGACTAAGCAAGACTGTAGTGCTCTGTCTAATCTCAGTTGGATTTATTGGGAAGCCTGCCACTGAAAATCTGCTTTGCTTAGCAGCTACTTGCCTCTACTGCTTCCCATCTCAGAGTTAAGGTTTCAGTAGTGCTGAATTTTTTCAGAACAGTATGAAAAAGCAAGTTACCTGCCTCTTGAACTGCTGTTACCTTTTGTATGAGTCTTCATCCTGGGTATACTGCAGGAAGAACACAAGTTGTGTGCAGTTATGACTGAAGCAGAATATAGATGTTTTTTTTGTTTGGTTGGGTTTTTTTACTTTTTCCCTGACAGTGGTTGTTCCATGTGGTTGATCAAATTTTAGAAATACAGTTGATGTAATACTTTATTTGGACTTCTTGTCATTCCTTAGATTCCTTTACAGTGTGCTCTGTTTAATTGATTATGTGAAAATTTTCTTTAGACTGCAAATTGATCGTTGTTTTAGTCTTCAGAATATAAGCTGCCTGTTTTGGAATCTCTCACCAGAATGTCAGTTAGTCCATAGCTAAGCATTGAAATTTTGCACCTATGAATGATCTGTCTTAGAATTCAAATTCGTCTCCTATTGATAGTCCTGTCTATCAAGGGCTTTTAAAAATAATTATCTCCACATTAGGAAAAAAAATAAATTGTAAACTAAAATTTTCTCGGTTCACTGTCCAGCACAAAATTCCTTAAAATTATGAATGTTCCGTTTTTATGCACCAGCAAGCCAAGGAAAAATTTGCTAGCACCTATGCTATGCTTTCATTGAGGTAATAGTTGTGTTGTCAGAGATAATAAAAGGAGGAGGTATTCTAAAAAGCAGTGCTGTCTGTGTGTTCACCTCTGATGCAATTGGAGCATGTACATTTTTGGGGTTTAATCTGCCAGTTTCTTGGAGTCTTACACCTTTGCTCATTTTTTTTTTTCCTCATTTTGCTCAGAAATTGTATTATAAAGGGTTTCGCACCCTTTATAGTAAAGTGGTGGAAGTGGTGAAAAGCCCTTCATGTGTAGAGTAATAAATAGCAACACTTAAAATGCTCTGTGATTTCTGTGTAAATATGTAGTACTTCCAGTACTTTTGGTCATGTGCTTGGCAGTGACTTTTTCACTCTGAGAATTTTTCAGATACATACTGCCTGAGCAAACTGCACACTGGAGATAAGCATCTTAAAATTGCTAGTCATGAATTTTTGTATTTAAAGAAATTATAAAGAAGACAAGCCTGCTCACAAGATTTATACATGTGCTTCTGTCTTTATGTATAGTTTCAGTGTGATATTTATCTTCAGTTCTTTCTTTGTTATTTTAATTGTAATAATGACTTGCTTTTCCTTGAGACCAAAACTACCCATGCTCATTCTGAGGAGTTCTTAGTCTCATATGTTATCATTAGAACAAAACTGGCATTCTAAGTAATTTGAAACTTAAAGCCCCATCACCTTGTAGTTCGAGACACCTCTTGATGTTTTTTTAGAGGAAAAAAGAAAGACAAACGTAAACACAGGTGTTTTGTGATAAAATGTGAACATATTTACCATGACCATTCTTCAATATGATTTTTATTATCATTTGTCTTGAATACATTTGATTTCCCTTCTGAGGACAGGAAGGTTAACCAGCCGCCCTTTTGAATCATGACAGTTTTAACATGGTGTCAAAGTGAAACATTTTCATGTATGAAATTTTTACATAAAGCTGCCAAACACCAAAAATCGTACAAATCGTAAGTGCTGCTTTGTAAGGATTTATATTGCTTGGTAATGAACACTGTACACGCCGTCACTTTCCACAGAAGTTGATGGGTGTTGGATCTCTAAGGATCTGTGGACTAAGGGAGTTCCTTGCCATCAAGAGAGCCCATGCTCTGTGTATTTAATAACTTTTTATTTAACTCAGTACTTTACCCACAGTATCTTTGTTAAGTCTACTATTTTTGAAGTTCTGTGGCATAAAAATATTGAGATGTGTGGTATGTGTAGAGCATTCCCAGGGAGATTGTTCTGCCTGTTGCACCAACTGTGGTTAATGCATAAGCAAGAAAGAGGCTGATGGCTGCTATGAAACTGCACTTTTTGTCTTTCTGCTTGTGACTGTTGGAAGGCTGTTTTTGGTGGATGAGGAGCAAGCTGAGTAACTGTGTCTGTCCCTTTATCACAGTGAAAAACAGCTTATTTTGCTCCAAGCTGATTCCTATTCATAAAAGGAGCTATTGTGAGAAATGGGCTAGATGAACAATTACAGCTTTTGCTATAGAGATGTTGTACTGGGTTTGCATAGCAAGGTTTTGGTAGTGGGGTGGCTACAAGGGTGTCCTCTGTGAGAAGCTGCTGGAAGCTTCCTGTGTGTCCGATAAAGTCAGCTCCAGCTGGCTCCAAGACAGCCCCACCACTGGCCAAGGCTGAGCCCATCAGTGACAGTGCTAGCACCTCTGAAATTCTATGTTTAAGAAGGGGGAGAAGACTCTGCACCACAGCAACTGCAGCCAGAGAATGAAGGGCTGGGAATATGTAAAAAGGAGATCTCTGAAGATGAGATCACTGGAGTAGGAAGAACTGGAGACGTTCCAGGTGCCAGAGCTGAGATTCCCATACAGGCCGTGGTGAAGACCAGGGTTAGGCAGTTGTGTCCCTCCAGCCAATGGAGGTCCACAGTGGAACACAAACCCACAAGCAGCCCCTATAGGACCCCATGTCAGATCATGTGGATGCTCAAAAAAAGCAGGCTGTGATCCCATGGAAATCCCAGGCTGGAGCAGGCTCCTTGCAGGATATGTGGCCCAGTGGAGATTGGAGTGCACCTGGAGTGGATTTGTTGGCAGTACTTGTGACCCCATAGGGAACCCTCACCAGAGCAGTCTGTTCTGAAGGATTGTCTCCTGTGGGAGGTATCCCATTTTGGCGCAGAGGAAGAATGCGAGGCCTCTTCCCCATGATGAAGAAGGAGCATCAGAAAGAAGTAACCACAACCCCCATTCCTCTGTGCCTCTTGGTGCAGGAGATAGAGTAAATTGAGAGTAAAAGTGAGTCCAGGAAGAAAGGAGGGATGAGGGAAGGTGTTGGAGCATCTCTTTTTATTTTTTATTTATTCTACTCTGACTTCATTAGTAATAGATTAAACAAGTTTCCACAATTGTAATCGGTTTTGCCCATGACAGTAACTGGTGAATGATCTCTTCCTGTTCTTGTCTTGCCCCATGAGACTTTCGTTATATTTTGTCTCCCTTGCCCTTCTGAGTAGGGGAGTGATAGAAGGGCTTTGGTGGGCAGCGTCAACCCACCACAAATTTTGATGTAATTTGTTTGATGTTTTGTGCCTTTGAAAGTACTGGTTGCCTTTTTATCATGCTAAACTGAAGTATTTCAGAGGAGGATTTGCAGCGATCAGGTGCAGGCTCAAGTTGTCAGAATTCTCCTGTTTTGCTGTATTTCACCATGATTGTCTTCAGAGATGGCTTTTCTGTGTTACAGTTCCTGGACCTTGTGATCCTGAAGACTTAATTGATGGAATCATTTTTGCTGCCAATTACCTTGGTTCAACTCATCTCCTTTCTGATAAAACTCCATCCAAGAATGTGAGAATGATGCAGGCTCAGGAAGCTGTCAGCAGGATCAAGGTGAGTAGTAATTCCTGCTGCTTCTTGTATGGCTACTTTATGATTGTGGATATGAACTTTTTTCTTATGCAGTGATTTTTTCAGGTGAGGCTCTCTGTAGTTTCAGAATGAAAAGGGCCTCACCTTTCCTTCTGCAAAATAAATTGTGTATTTAATGCTGCTTTTGGAACAAGACAGATAAGGGGATGTTACAGGTCATTTAATTCCCTTTGGTAATACTTGTGCCATGTACACTAAAGTAGAATCTGAAATAAATGGTGGTCATAGTTATATATTCTCTGGGAGAACAGGTTAAGGAAAGAACTAGTTAGTATTGCAGCTGCTTCTGGCTTGGCACTCAATGGAACTGCTGCTGCAGTAGTGACTGCAGTTGTTTTTGACCCTATTGTGGATACTTGTTTCTCCACACATAGCAGCTGTGAGCTGATTAAAGAAAAGAAAAAAAGAAAGGAAAAAAAAAAGCAAAAAAAAAGCAAAAAAAAGCCTGTGATGGTACACAGAAGATAGTACAATTTTGTTTCAGAAGAGAAATGCCGACTGATTTCTGTTCAAGCCATTCCTGGCAATGGGAATGTAAGTTACAATTATGACATTGTCAGCTGAAATTAAGGTATGTGAATGAGGTATTGCACAGTTGAACAGGATGCTGCAACGTTCCCACTACCCCTACATGACTTGCTGGTAGGCACACAGCTTTTCCTGCTGATTCAGCTAATCAACACAACTTACTCTGGGAATTTTTCTTAGTATAATATCTGTGTGTTTTTCTTTTGTATATTTTATTTTGGGTACCAACTCAGATTTGATGTGCAGTTGTATAAAAGATAGAGGAAGAGGAGCGAAGGTTATCAGCAGGAGCAGTAGTATTGTCTGTTAAGGTCAGCTGATGCTTGCTACTCTTGTTATTCCTTTCAGTGCTTTCCATGGCAGGTGTTCAGTTTAGTCTCTGTATGTAATTTTGACACAGAAGCTCCAAATAGAGTCATTGAGACAGCTTTCAAAAATTGTAATTTTGCTGGTGTTCAGATGAATAAGTTCTTGCAACCTTGTGTCTGAAAGTCGTTAACACTCTCACGTTTTAGAAAAGACAAGAATTTAGCCTTCCTGTTAGAGATTATCCTCTACCATCTCTGTAGAAGTCTTCACTAACTTGAACTACTGAGCCTTTTGCAAAATAGTGATTTATCTTTGTTCATTGGAGACTCTGGATTAAGTGACCTGCTTAAAAAATATGTTTCATGCAGCTTTTTCAACAATGGCAGGTCTTGGTGAGTTCTCTCCAAACCTTCAGTGAAGAGTTTTCCTTATGTAGTCTGGTTTTTTCCTGCTCTGGGCAAATAAGGCTGTGCCCTTATTTGTGTTTATTAGTCTCTTTGTGTTCCTTCCTGATGTGTGTTAGAAAGCTTGTCCGATTTGAATGAACGGGAAACAAAAGGTAAGGAAGAGAAGGGAGAGAAAGAACGGCTTTGGTGAGGCTGGATCTAGGAGGGGCACATCAGTGGAGGGTTAAAGGAAAGATTAGCATCAGCTGTCATAGGAAATAGGTATCAGATGTGGAACTTGAACCTGGGACTTCTTAGGGAGTTTGTACCTAGAAGGTAAAGCTTGTGTAGGAATACACATTAGAAAAAGATTGTAGGGATATGGCGGACAAAAATGAAACAGAATTGATTCAAACTGGGCCTAGGAGGTGTAAGAGTCTAGAATCTTCGTCTGATACTAAGCGTATTTTGTAGAAATTCATTGACAAAATACCATTCTGAGGATTCTGTTATACCTCAGCATTTCTCTGTGTCAAAACAGAAGAAATCTATTTAGTGCATTTCACTCATAAACCTTATAATTTGTGCATCTGTGTAAATCAGCAGGCATGCATATCCTTGCTTATAATATATTTTGTCTCAGGCTTGAGGCTGAAGCGATTGCATTTTTTAACCTGGTAAAACTGTAGCTGGTATATTTAATTTTGTGAAACTTGGTGTGTTTCAGAAAATTACTGGGTTGTATTGTATTGCACACAATACCTTTAAACACTTCTTGGACAATTACTGCTTTTTACTTCTAAGTTCAGGCAACCCCCCTGCACCTTAGGTGCTTTGGCTTATTAGGGTTGGCTTTGGCTGGTTTTGTTGCCGGTTGCCATTAAAGCTAAACATTTTCAGAGAGAAATTTATTATGACAGATGGACTTCTGCTGCCAAATTCATCACTGCATCAGATATTCTACATCCCACATGTGGAAATAACAGCTTTTACACAGTGATTATGAAGGTTGTCCTCTACTCACGTTCATTAAACAGGGTGCCTTACTTGTTGCATGTCAACCATTTCTCCATTGTTGAAGAAAACAAAGCTTATGAATTAAGAGTGAGCTTTTAAAATACACAGACTTGAAATTCAGTATTAAAAAGGGTTCTTTTTAAGCCCTGCTATTTTTACCTTCACATAAGTGTATACCTTTTGAATTACTAATCCCTAAAGTGCTTCCTTTTAGCAGAGCCTTCAGACCATGTATTCATTTCAGACTTTGAAAACAATTCTCCATGCTTCTTCTTTAAAGAAGTATCTTTTCAGTTAAAGGTACAAGAGTTGGGTGTTTTCTTGCTTAACCTTCATCTCTGTGAAGTTCAGCTAAGTTAAAACAGGTACACTGCTTTGAAGGTGTTCATCAAATGTAGTTAGGAATATTTCATTAGGAGGCACTTTTAGCTTTCTATGTGCTGGTTTGAACATTTCTAGGTAACACCTGGTTTAATTTCTGAGTGTAATTTAGGATAGAACCCATATGTGGATATTTAGTTTAGTATTTCACACATTTTCACACACTCAGTGTCCTCTCAATGCTCACTGAGTTGCAGAACATTTTTTATCAAGACTAAATGGATTGAATAAACTTACGAGCTCTCTGTAGCAAAAGCAGAAGCTTGTTGGGTTTTAATGTTTTGTAATTTTGGAAATTGCATCTATCTAAACAAATAATTTACTGTGCTGGTTTAGCACAGATGGTGAAGTGCAATAGGTGAATTCCTTTAAACTGACAACCAAAATAGCCAGTTGCATGTAGGGATCCATCTCTGGGAAACACACAGCCTTAAAAGTTGGAAGGAAGCCTGAGGTCGCTCTCTTCCTTCTGGCTTCACAGGAGGTAAGGCAGTCCTGGCTCTCTCTCCTTTGGATGGGGGGCTGGGACGGCCAGACCTGCCTAGGCCCGGGCCCGGCCTTCCATGGGAGGCCTGCCTGGCCCGGGGACTTCCAGGCCGGGAGAGGGGATGATGGGCCCCCCAGCCCGGCCTGGATCGGTTTTTCAGCACCCTGCCGCTCCTCCTACGGGGGGGAGCTGGCCCAAGGCCTGGCCGTGGGCCTGGGCCCTTTCCCCAGCAGGGGGA
>VXBB01022674.1:25818-56434 GCA_013399915.1 Illadopsis cleaveri
ATAAAAGACTATATTTAAATAGTGAAACTGACTGAATGTCATAAGTTTTGTCTCTATGTGGTTTGTAAGAAAGTGAGTACTTGCGGGGGAGGAGAGGGGTTTTGAAAGTTTCATTTTCTCTTCTTTTTTTTATTGTGTTAATAAACTATCTTTTTACTTCTAAGTTGAGCCTGTTTCGCCTTTTTTTCTGCCCAAAATCCTGTCTTTCAATCAGCGAACATAAAACCACCACATTTACCTAAAATGAAAATCCTGAATTCTGTATATTAAAAAACGCCAAACTTGTATAGATTAGGTATTTTCCATTTGATTTTTTCTTCTAGGAATACAGAACGAGTCTTTGAGCCAGCAAAATAATATAGTGATTGAAAGAGTTTGTCTAATAAAGTGTCTTGCATCAAATTACCCTAATTTTTTTTGTTGGTCATGAGCCATAACTTCTTTTGTGACATTTCTGTGCTGTGTTAAATCACTTACTAAAAGTGCTTGTTCCATATCATTGCCTTGCTTTTATTAAATATTTGGAAGTAGTTATTCAATATGCTTCCATTTGAAGAACAGATTTTTCAGTAAATTGAATCATAGTATATTTTGATAAATTGTTGATTCTACATTGTAAAGCTGTAGCTCAAGGATTCCCCCCGCCCCGCCTTTTTCTTCATTTTGGTCTGTGCTTTTCTTCTTTTGGGAGGTCCATCATTCTAAAGTTTGGGAAGGGTAAGAAAGAAAAGCTTGATTTTGGAAAGCAATCTAAATGCTCTGTCTCAGGAGCGTCTGTCTCCTCCTTGCCCATTGTGAATAACAGGCAGCTGTTATTCAAGATAAGTATATTACTTCTGAGTATTAATTTAAATTGAGGGTAGCGTAATGAAGAGGCTGCCATGTAAGGCAGTTTCAATTGCTTTTGCAATAGTTTGCAATCACCTATTGCAAAAGAACCTATCAGGCTATAAAATGCTTCTTTGTTTGAAAAAGGTCACTAAAAGCTAGTTTGAGAACTAAGTTTTGTTTCTATTTTTCAATTAGCAGTGTGGCCTAAATTTTTAAGTAGCTGCTTTCAGATTTGTTCGGACAAAACCTGAGTTGTGAACATCAGTATGAAATGTTTGATGTGTCTTGTGATTCAGGCCTCCTATTTGCTCTTCATTGAAGTAGTTAGTGCTGAATCTGTATGGAGCTTGTAACTATGAGCCTCTTTTCCACCACAAGCACACCTGTAAGTTTAAATAGCAAAGAGGCTGTTATTTTTGGAGGTTAAGGGTTGACTGCCAGCCTGGTGAGTATGCATTCTTTCAGTGAGCAGGTCTGTTAAGTTCACTTCACCATTGGTTTGAATTCGTGATTGCAAGACTGTAAATTTATTTGGGTTGTTAGTAGAAACCTCTTTTAAGGGGTTTCTGGAGCTGAAATATATGCTCCACTGCTTGCTTGAAAAAATAGTGTGTGATAGTGTGGACTTATCTTTGTGTGGGTGTCACAGGAAAATTTGTTGACCAGAGACACTGTGTGAACATTAGTACAGATTTATTTGCTCAGAAGGAAGAGAAAATGAAGGTGACGGTTACCTTCTGTCATTTTAGTTTTCCAGGAAAAAATAGCTTAGTGTTAGGGAGGTTATTTTTTTGAAGTCTATTGAAGTATGAGATCTGAAAAAGCTGTAATAATAAGGCATAAAAATTTTCTCTTAACTTATATATTGGTGTGCCTTCAAAAGAAATAACATCATGGTTTACACTGCCATGAAGGGAAGTTCTGTTCTGTTTCTTAAACCACCCTCCCCCCACCAAACCTCAAAAACAATTGCATACAAAATAATCTTGTTCATTGCAAGTAACATTTTAAGTGAAAAAAAATCCTTTTTGAGTTCTTCCTGACTCTTTTGGTGCTGTTTCTTTTCATTTCTGAAATTAATTGTGCTAAACATTAAATTTTATAATTTTTTAAGCTAAAAAGAAAAGGAGGAAATTAATCTAAGCAGGGGCTAATTTAGACCAGCTGGTAGTCTGTGAGCCCTGACATAAGTTTGTAGATTCCTGCTTGACTTGGAGTCTCTGTGAGTTCTTCTCTAACTGTTCTCCTGTCTCTGTTTGTTCCATGCTAAGCAGATGGCCCAGAAATTAGCCAAAAGCAGGAAGAAGGTGCAGTACAAACTCCATCAGCTTGATGTTATGCTTGTTCTTTTGTTTTCTGGGAGGGTTTTTTCTCTTCTTTTTATTTTGTGGTTTTATTTTCTGCATCCAGCAAGGTTTTTTCAGATTTATTTCTGAGCCACCATACAAGTTGACATATCTTGGAAATCAGTTGCCTGATTGGCCATTTTTTGTTGCTTATCATTAGCCATTTCATGTTAGAAATAGAAGAAAGATTGGATTTATCAAACGATTACAGGCAGTACCCAAAATGCATATTAAAGAATCAGGACTGACATGGCAAAGGTTTAAACTTTGTAAAATGTTGGATTAAAATATTAAAATGAAGTGTGGGGTTTTTTTGTTTGTTTTTTCTTACTATTCCTTTTATTTTATATTTATGTAAGAGTGCTTTGTTTGACTCATAGAGATGTCAAATTGCTGGATGCAAAAAAAAAAAGTTTATGTCTATACATACAGTAATATACTGAGATTGACTCATCTTTGTAATAAGTTTTGTTTGTGGAGTTTTCAATTACCTTTTAACAAATGTAATTTTAAAAATATTACACATGTTTGCTTTCTATTAACAAAATATGACTTCTAAAGTGGGTTACTGCTTGAAAAGTATGTTGTCTGACTGTGAAGGTCTTCTTGCCAAAACTGCATTATGAGTAGCTCAAACAGTACCTCCTGTGGTACAGGTTTTTCCGTTGGTCTTGGCAGCCACTGCTAGCCCAAATAGAAATTCCTCAGGCAGGAGATGCTGTTAGGCTTTTCTATGGCTTGTATAAAAACCTTATTTGAAGTGAGATTCACAGTATGCAGAAAATGGTAAAATCATATTGCTTTTAAAGAAATCTTTATTGTTCATTTTGCAGATAGGTATAATTGTATTGAATCAGGAAAAATAGCAGGCAAGCTTTTATGAGGTTAACTCTTTTTTCAGACAATACCCAGTTCACTTTCACATATATGATATAGTTTCCACATCTTTGTGTTTATCTTTTGCTTCTGCAGTCTAATACTCTATCCTGCATTGCTGTTCTGGTGACTGTGTCTTAGTGCACCCCTGTATGTGAACTAACATCATTATTAGTAAGTATGTTACCTAATGTGTTTGTTTGACTCTAATCCATTTATTTGCAGGCTCCAGAAGGTGAATCTCAACCCATGACTGAAGTGGACCTCTTCATTTCTACACAGAGAATTAAAGTACTGAATGCAGACACACAGGTATAGATATAGACACCTTTGTCAATATTGTTTGAGTATACTACTGGAATAGACATTCACCTAGATGTTAAAATTTGTCTTTAAAATGTGCTGACTCTTGTATTCCCCTCTAGTCGGGAATCCATGATCAAGAGCCGTGTCATACAAGGAATTACTCTGGTGTGTCAGACTGTAGAAATAATTAGAAATTTGTGGGTAAGATAATTGCAGTCCATGCTGCATCAGATACCGATTGTGCCCAGAGTAGCCCAAAATGTTTAGCTGCAATAATTTGTTCATAGTCCTCTACACATACATGCCCAGCTTATGCAGGTTCTGCAGTTGTGGTCTTTATGTGCTTTTCCACAGAAAAAAAAAGCCCTGTGAAACTTTCTCTCTGTTTTATTTTTGGAAAGTAAAGCTCTTGGTTTCTATTGGTGTCTCCCTTCATGCATGAGAGGTATTACAGACTTCACTTAGCAGAGGTCTTAGAGCTGTCTGTGTGTTTTGATAATACTAGATGTGCAATAAGAACTTATTTAAAGCAGCTGCTTATGTTGGTTTTCTTATTCCCCAGGAAACCATGATGGATCATCCCCTGCGGACCATTTCTTACATTGCTGATATAGGCAATATAGTTGTTTTGATGGCTCGTAGGCGAATGCCACGCTCTAACTCCCAGGATAATGTGGAAGCATCTCACCCCTCTCAAGATGGAAAGAGGCAGTACAAAATGATTTGTCATGTCTTTGAGTCTGAGGATGTAAGTAATTACATTGTCTTGTGATTTTCTAGGTGTAGAAAAGTGGGCACATTTTAAAAGGCCCGAAGTCCGTTGTGAGTGGTCCTGTTTGCTTTTTAACTGGAACCAATATTTCATCTAAGCAGAGAAACTTTCCTGCGATTTGTATGTTTGGACCTGAGATGTCACAGGAAATTGGTGTTTATAGAAATGCTTGCCATTTTAAAGCTTCTTGAGTGCCTTCCAGTAATTGCTGCAGATTACAAATACCAGCTCAAATTTTTAGTAAGAGAGGGGAAGTCTATCAGAGGTGGTTATTTTCATAGGGAAATTCTAATCCCAAGTCTTGCATTGAGGATCGATCACTGATACATACCAGAAAGGTGATTTTTGTTTTTCAGGAGGTTTGTATTGGGGCTGTAGTTGCTGTCATCGTATCAAAAAGCCAGCAAAGAAAGTTTGTGGTTTCAGCAATCCCAAAATATGCTGAATAGAGACACAAATGACAAAATTTTAATCTGTGGCGCAGTTAAGTTACTTCACACAGGACTAAGTTATCTTATATGGGACTTGATCTCCTGTCTTCACAATCAATGTGTATAACTTGCTCATTTAATGCACATTTTAAAAGTAACTTTCAGTGACTGAAAAGTAAAACCAGACTTGCCAGATTGAAGTACTTAGGTATGTAGTTTTTAGGATCATAGTCAAGTTCGCCCTAATTATTTGGGTAACTAACGTAGTCAAGAGGAGTAGGCGAAAGTATCGATTTCTTATAAAATACTCACATGTTTTCCAATCTACAGTGAACAGCAAGGACTTTGATATGGGAAGGTTGTCTTGAATAAGGAGCTGATTTTATGTAATGATTTTATTTTATAGAATCTGTTCTAAACCGGTGCATGAATATGTTACCTGATTGCACATGAATGTGTATACGTGACCCACTGCTGAAGTTAAAAATAAGGACAAGCGTTGATAGAAGTAATCCTGGACCAAAATTGACAGAGTATAAAAATTCTGGATTATTTCCACAAAGTAGCATGTAAACCTATTTTGCAAAGCCTTTTAAGAATCTGGTGTTAGAGTAGCCAATGTATTTTTTGCTTAATTGCAAATCATTTGACATGCAACTCACTTTGAGGCTGCTGTTTGTGTGTTTCTAGTCACAAGTTTGGATACTGCTTGCTCTTTTACTGGCCAGTTGAAAAAGCAGAAATCAAACTGTCAGATGCCAGAGTCTGGAGCTTATTTTCCTTCACTGTGGGGTGGTCTGACATCTTGCATGATCCATACTTCCTGAATCTGTTTCCTAGGCTGCTCTTAGTACTTTGGCTAGTTAAACTTTGAGCTTCCCAATCTATGGTTTGTTTGGATCAGCCTGTATTTGTGTCACGTGTGATCCTCTCATTGCCTGTAGATCCAATTGGCCTGTAAAACGCCTGTAGATCCAATAAAAGCATTGCTCATTGATGGGGAAAATATGCTGAGAAACTGCAGAGTATATCAACTCTCCTTAGTCATGGTATATAGCTCACAGGTAACTTGCAAAATTTATCTCAAATACCAAAGTGACTAACAGTCAGAGTGGAAGCACTGTCGCACCTTGTTAACAGCAAGAAAATGGCAGCTTCAAAGATTTTGCACCTCCAGTGAAGTAATATGGCCTGTTTATATTATAAAACTTGTCTTTTCTTGTGGGACAGCTGGGTACTTGACAGAATCTACACCGTAAGTGAAACAGGAGCTGTAAGCCTGCGAGTGGATGTTGGCCACAACATATCTCTGCTTGGATGAGTCTTTATCTAAGGAGGACAGCACCAGATTTTCAACTGTATTTAGAGGTGTACCTTTAAATGAGTTGAACCTTAGTGATGTGTCCAAATGCTGGGTGTCTCAGTGGGAGCTGATCTCTTCCTGGAGTGAAGATGCATGTGTGTGAGTGTAATGTCTGCACCCTTCACTTAGGTTACTGAGTTATGAAGATGCAGTTTTCCCATTTTCTTGCTGTCTTGTTCTTCCTGTCAAAATTAGCTTGATCCTAGCTTTGGTAATCTACTACCTACCAGTCTACATATTGGTCTTTTCAGCACCAGCAATCATGCTGTTCTCATCAGCAGGTATAGTGCTAGTTTGAGCTGTTTAAGATACAATAAAATTTTTATTTCAGTGTTGGGAGTCTTTCTTTTATTAGGAACCAAAATGGGCTTTAAATATGGCCATCAGACTGTGTAAAAGTACACCTGAGCAGTATTCATTCATTATCAGCACTCTGCCAGGCCTCCATTCTCAGCTGTGGAGCTCTCCATTTCTCTTCCTTGCCTTTGCCACAGCCAGCACTGTGTTTCAATGCACATCACAGCCACCTCCTGTGCACTACACAGGATTGCTCCACCTACACACAGCAGAACTCTGCAGCATGCTGTGCCTTCCTCTCCTGTCTGTTACTTCCCTCACCATTATTACTATGTCAAAAGTAGGCATGCCTCTGGCCTTGCTTAGCACAGACCTTTCCTCATGTCTGTCTGCTGCCCAGTTTCTCTCCCACAGCTGCAGAAGTAAAACAGCTCATGGTGGGAACAATGCAGTGTAGTGAGTGGTGCATTTGGTAGCTTTGGGTGCAGACAAGACTGTGGAAAGCTGCAGGTGCAAGAGGATGCCTACAAAGGACGGAAGGAGCAGGAAAGAGGCAGAGAACTGGCAGGATCATGCAGGTTGGAAGGAGGGAAATAAATGTAGGGGATTGAGGCTGAAGGTGGTAGCAGGGTGAAGAAGGAGATACATATGACCATTTGCAGTTACTTCAAGGGCTTGATCTGGTCACTAGTTGCTGCCTTTTTCCTTTTTTGTCTGAGGCTGAGGTAGGAGTAGTCACTAGCAATGTTCTAAAGGACGGTAAGAAAAGTTGGAAATACCCTTTTAAATGTGGTTGTCTGTTTCCTAGTAGACATTTTCATTTTCACTGTTGGCTTGTCAGAGAATGACATTGCCTCTGCTGAAAGTGAGAGCCATCTGGGAGCAGCTTGTGTGGGAAGAGCTGTAGGTGAAAGCCACAGTCAATGCAGTGGCTCTACCTTTACACTTATATTAGCAGTTCTTACCTGTGAAAGGATGTCTTTTTTCCTCCTATTTGTAATTTATAATTGATTACTGAGCTAGATTCATGGCAGAGCTGAATATGTTGACATCTTGTGGGTCTTTAATTTGTAATGCACAAATATTTTTTGGGCTGGATTGTTGTAACTTGTAGGTTCATCAACTTGATGATCCATTTTATAGTGTGGTTGTAACAGAAAGTGTCAGTAGACATGATCATCAGAATTTTCACTTTTTTCTTTTCTTTTCCTTTCTCTGGAAAATGCTACAGGCACAGCTGATTGCACAGTCCATAGGTCAAGCATTTAGTGTGGCCTACCAAGAATTTCTGAGGGCAAATGGAATCAACCCAGAAGACCTTAGCCAGAAGGAGTATAGTGACTTGCTGAATACCCAGGACATGTACAATGATGATCTGATTCACTTCTCCAAATCTGAAAATTGCAAAGATGTATGTCTCTTTTTTTTTTTCCAGAAGTATTCAACTGCTCTTATCAGTTGCAGGCCTATGTTGGCAGAAATTAAAAAAAAACATTAACACTTCCTAAAAATTATCTCAGTCTAGAATATCCTCCCTAATAGGACACCCTGTCATCAGTTCTCTTTCAAAGGCAAACAGTGAACCCCAAATTTATCAGCAGTCAACTGATTTACCATCTGTTTCTGCTCTTTTTACCAGACAATTTTCAGACATGTTTGAAAGTGAACTTTAAGCAGATTAACAGATTAATACAATTTTAAAAATTACAGTAAACAGTACAAAATTTATAGAAGCACCGGTGTTTATGAACATGACTGATGCCAGGTTTTAAATAACTGTATGTGCCAGAAGGCTTTGCAGCTTGCTTAGTAAAAATGAACCAGTGTGCAAATGGAACACCTAAGTAATGTTTTTCCAATGCAAAGTTTTAAAATCTTGTAATCTCTTCTTATTTAGCTTTGTCCACCAAAGCCCGTGGCACCAGAGTTTCCTTCACTGCAATTTCTTCTGCTCATATACAGAAATTACTTCTGAGGGGTGTTTTGCACTAAGTCTGTATTGTGTATCATTTAATGTTTGAATACAAATGAAAGATAGTAAAGCATGTACCTTATGTTGTTTTGCTTTTGAATTAGGACGGCAGGTTGCAAATGAAAGGGGGTATATTTCTTGGTTTTGTGAATGTTTGGAGGGGAATGATATTAGTTTTATGAGTGTGAAAGAAACTCTTTTTTTAATCACTTTTTCTTACTATACAGGTTTACATTGAAAAGCAAAAGGGAGAAATCCTAGGTGTGGTGATTGTGGAGTCTGGATGGGGATCTATTTTGCCTACAGTTATCATAGCCAACATGATGCATGGAGGACCAGCAGAGAAGTCTGGAAAGCTGAACATAGGGGACCAGATCATGTCAATCAATGGGACCAGCTTGGTTGGTTTACCCCTCTCAACGTGTCAGAGCATCATAAAGGTATGGAAAATGTTTCTGGAAGTTACACACTTTAAAATGATGACATAATTGAAGAGCAGAAAGTATAAAACTGTGAAGTAAATTCTTACCAAATGTTTGCATAGCACTTTCCATTTCATGATCTTAGTAAACATATGTGAGTTATGCTACACCAATTTTCTGACTCCATGCAGGACCACGGAATGGGGGGGGACCACTGGAAGTAGTCTAATCCAACCTCCCTGCTCCAGCAGGGCTGCCTAGAGCATCTTACTCAAGATTCTGTATTGATGGCTTTTGAGTATCTCCAGAGAAGGGGACTCCAAAGCTTCTCTGAAAATCTGTTCCTATGCTCAGTCTCCCTCACAGGAAAGAAATTCTTCCTCATGTTCAGGTGGAACTTCTTGTATTCCAGTGTTGTGCCTTTGCCTTTCATCCTATGGCTCAGCACCATTAAAAAGAGCCTGACTGTAGCCTCTTGACATCTTCCCCTCAGATACTTACACACATTGATGAGGTACCCTCTCAGCTGTCTCTTCTCGATGCTGAGCAGGGCCAGCTCCCTCAGCCTTTCACGGAACTGTGGCATTTTTTAGGTTGGAAAAAGTCTCTAAGGTCACTGAGTCCAACTGTTAAACCTTTACCTCCTAACTGAAGTGCTCCAACCTCCTAATGATAGCCCTCGACAGGACCTGCCTGCTCCAGGAACTCCATGTTCCTGTTGTACTGAGGAGCCCAGAGCTGGACACGGCTGCACTCCAGATGTGCCTCTACGGCTCAGTAGAGGGGCAGGATCCCCTCCCTGGAGCTGCTGGCAGAGCTCTTCCTAATGCACCCCAGGATAACATGGACCTTGTTGGCTACAAGAGCACTGCTGGCTCATGGACAGCTTGTGCTCGGGCCTGGGGTTGTTCCTTCCCAGGTACAGGATCCTGCATCTGCCTTTGTTGAATTTCAGAAGGTTCCTTTCTGCCCACCCCTCTTGCTTGTTGAGGTCCTTCTGAAGAGTTGCACAGCACTTGGGTGTTGGCCACTCCTCCCAGCTTTTGTGTCATCAGTGAAAATCCTCAGGAGGCGCTCCATGATGATAAGTTAAATAAGATTGGGCCCAGTATAGACAATTCTGGGCAATCTGGGGACACTGCTAGGTACAGGCATCCAAATACACCTGTGCCACTGATCCCAACCCTGTAAGCTCTGCCATTCAGCCAGTTCTCAATCCACCTCACTACCTGCTTCTCGAGCTTGAGAGTTATGAGGTTATCTTGAGCGACAGCATCAAAAGTCTTGATGAAGTCCAGATTGACATCCAGTGCCATTCCAGAGTGCTGTGCTATTTATTGTGTACCAGGGCTCTGTGCACAGCTTTGCAAAGGAATGTTGTGTGCAGAAGGAAGATATTGCCAGATACACACTTGAAATTTTGTATCACAAATGAAAGCACAGATGCCTAGTATTGTCATAAACCTTACTAGCTGACAAATACCTTTTAATATTTGGATGAAATAGAGTAAATGCTTTTTTGTTTGTTTGTTTATACCTATATTTAAAGTTTTAAAACTTCGGCTTAAAGACATACCCTCTGTGGTATGTGCCCAAGTTATTTGAAAGTATTTCTCTTATTTGGTGTTCTCTTCACTTGCATAAGTGGGATATTTTAATTCGGACTGCTTTCTTCTAGTTGTCAGCAAACTATGTGACAGTGAAAAGCTTGCAGGTCATCTGGAACTGAACAGTACCTGGGGCAGCTGTAGGATATAAAGGAATAAGTATTTGAACATCAGAGTTTAAAGAATAGGAAAGATATATCACTAGAGAGTGTTTGAGACAAAGCTCATTAGTTATTTATTGTTTATTTATTGAAGTTACTTATTTATTGAAATGGTTCTGCCTAGCTGTGCAGATCACATGCAGACACATAATGTAATGCTGGTGTTACATTATACTGACATTCCCTGTTAGATTTACTCACTTAGGCAACTTTTTGGTAACAAATTATATTGTGTAACTTTTTTTCTCTTTCACTTTGTATTTTTTTTAATTGCAAAATAAATTTTCCATTTACAAGGTAAATTTGCTAAGTAAAAAAAGTACAAAGTAATTTTTTTTCTTCATGGATGATCTCTTAATACTTGAACTAAGATGCTTGTTCTAAAGAGACTTCTCATTCAGGCTTCCCAAAATGTTAATATTAAGTTCTGATAAGTAATAGATGCATAAGTCACCGAACCAGTCATTTTAGATTCAGTGAGTAGAAATGATAGCCTATGTGACATACTGCAAATATGGCAAAAACAGTTTTATATCTGTAAGGAAAGGAAGAAAAAATACCATATTAAATATCTTTGTCCCAGCATCATCAAAACAAAACTCCCTGCAAATTTAGGCTCTTTGTGATTGTTTCCGATCCTGCATAATTTTTATTTCTAAAACTGTGGTAGGTTATACTTTCCTTATTCAGACAGAGTTTTTGTTCTACTCATCAGTACTTTCTCAATACAGAACCAGCCAGCTTTGCTGTTTCCAGCTTCTGCAGGCCTTTCTCTTCTTCACTGTTACCACAGTTTCCACAGAACTGCCAGCCTTTTCTTTTTGTCTTTCTAAGGAGAACTTAATCTGTATGTTTGCAGATCTTCATAACCACATATCTGGAGTTATTCATATAGCACTATTGGAAACAAGTATGTATATGAATGATCTAAGCTCTGATCATTAAATGTGGTAGAAATATTCCAGATTTCAGATTTCTTCAGCATGCTGGAAGGACTCCGATGAAAAGATGATGATATGTGCATAAACATATGTCACAAGCACTTCAAAGAAGATAATTCAGTATTATGCATGTAATCTCTGCCTCTAATTTACCATAAACCAATTGAAAACTGACGGAGCTTTGAAGAAGCTTTCCATATGTTGTGGCTATTCTCTAATAGGATTATGCTACTTCTTTTTCAGAAGCATCTGGTGCTGACTGCTATCAGAAGTATACTCAGGAGCTAGATAAAGAAAGAGTGGTGGTGAAAATATGCAATTTTTTTGTTTCTGATCACTTTATGTTAGCAGTCTGTATACTAGTAAAGATTAGCCACTTCTGAAATATACGCGCTTTCTGTAAAATCAAAAGAATTTTTGTTAGGGACCACATTACTTTTTTTTTCCCCCTCAAGAATACATGTAAGTAACTTGCACATTCATCATTGAAGTAAGAGCGTGATGATATCAAGTCTATTCTGGGCATGTACCCTGAGTGAATTCAGATGACTGAAGTTAGACACTTAAATTCTTCATAGAAGTGGGCATCCCCAGTACTCTGCATGACTCCTACCTTTCAGGATTAGAGCACTGAGACAAAAGCCCCTTAGACTTTTGCATAAACTTCATGCCCCTCAATGTAGTTCACTTCCTCTACGTGTGTGTGTTGTTGTCAAGACCTGCCTATAGAAAGTGAATGGCCCTTGAGCATGTGAGGTGCACTGCTAATTCCTCACCAGAACAGAGGAGTCCATAGTCATGGAAGAGGTAGAGTTCAGACCTTCTTTTTCCTGAGTGTGGAGTACAGGCAGTTCCCACAGCCATGAACTTTGACATTTTGTGTTCAGACACCCATTCATTGTCTTGCAGCCACTTTAAAGAATGAGCCAGGCTGAGCTCAGTGCTGTGTGGAAATGAGGGCAGCTGTTTGCACCCAATGTCGATTACATCCAGTTTAAGGCACTGACAAGAAAACAGACTTCAAGGTAGTTCGTCATGCCAGGATGCCAGTTTACTCAAGTCACTGCTGAATCTAGAGCTCAGCTCGAGAGAATCAGCAGCAGTAAACTGTATGTAGAGACTTCAGTGTATTACCTTGGCTACAGTAGGAACTACTTTCCAGAATTCATCATTTGAATTCAGTGTCTGACACCTTGATTGCAGTGGGACCTACATTTCAGTTGTTCATATGAAAGGAATTCAGAAGCAGATACTGGAATTGGCAGGTGTTTATGTAAGCTGAAAGTTGCTGTCTTTTTTAGAAAGCATTTCATTCTTTATGTGGATTCTATTTGTGTATGGATTTATGGCTAATATTTTGTGTGAATGAAGCATTTCAAAAATCTCTCTTAACAATCTCCAAGAGCTCTGAGTACTTGAAGTTGTACAACGGGTCAGATTACATTTATTTGTGGTTTATTACATTTTTGTTTTCACTGAGTCATATGAACACAACCTCTGAGTCAGGCAGTCACTCCTGAAGCTGGTCTAGACCAACATTTTGGTTCGAAGTAGAGCAGGCTTCTTAAGACTGTGCCCCCTAGGGTTTAAATAACTCCAAGACTGGATACCCACAGCCTCTCTGGGTAATATGTGTTTTGCCACCCTGACAGTAAAAACAAATTTTTCTCATCCAATTTTCTTCTAGTAGCAAGGAGTTTATGATGAATGTGATATAACTCAATTGGAAGGGAAGAAGAGTACATGCAATGTATCAAGCTCTGTCTTGGGGTAGATGATGAGAGAGTAGGTAGTTTATAGGTTAGGATAAAACGGCAGACTGCTAAGGGTGACACTTGTGGGTGTGTGCTGCAGGATGCCTGATCAAGAGGTGGATAAGGCATTCTACAGAGAGCTCAAAGCAGCCTCAAAGTCACAGACCCTGGTTCTTGTGGAGGACTAACTACCCTGACATCTTCTGGAGAAGCTACACAGCAAAGCACAAACAATTCAGGAGATTCCTGGAAAGCATTGGTGGCAACTTCCTGGCACAGATGGTGGAGGATCCCACAAGAAATGGGTGTGCTGCCTGATCTCGTCCAGCAAACTAGAAAGGGCATGTTGGAGGTGTGAAGATTGGGGCCAGCCTGTGACCAACTAAGATTGTAACCATGGGCTTCAGGAGAGCTTATGTTAGCCTCTTTAGGGGTGTTGACAGAATCCCAAGGGAAAAGGTCCTGCAGGGAAGGTTGATATTCAAGGATCACTTCCTCCGAGGTCAAGAACAATGCATCCCAATGAGCAAGAAGTCAGACAAGGGGTCAAGAGACCTCCATGGATGAATGAAGAATCCTGTCATTACTCAAGGATAAGCAGGAGATACACAGGAGATGGAAGCAGGGTCAGGCGTCCTGGAATTAATATAGAGAGGTTGTCAGACTGAGAGATGAGACAAGGAAGGCGAAGGCCCATTTGGAATTGTATCTGACCGAGGATGTCAAAGAAAACAAGATGGGCTTCTTCAAATACATGAACAACAGAAGGAAAACAAAGGATAATGTGGACCTGTTACTAAATGGAGAGGGCACCCTGGTGATAGAGGACACAGACAAGACAGAATTTCTGAACACTGCCTTTGGACTGGTGTTTGTTGTCAAGACCAGTCCTCAGGAATCTTTGACCCAGGAAATCAGGGTAAAGGAATGTTGGAAGGAGTATTTTCCCTTGGTCAAAGAGGATTGTGCTAGAGAACACCTAGGCAAACTCAAGTCCACATATACATGGGCCCTGATGCAGTGCATCCGTGAGAGCTGAGAGAGCTGGCAGACACCACAGTAAGGGTCCTGGACATCATCTTTTGAAAGTTCATGGCAATCTGGAGACTTGCCTGAGAACTGGAGAAAAGCAAATGGTCTTCAAAAAGGGCAAGAAAGAGAACCAGAGAACTACTGTTCAGTCAGCCTCACCTTAATCCCTGGGAATGTGATGGGACACCTCGTTCTGGAGGCCATCTCTAGCCACGTGGATGACAATACGGTGATCAGCAGTAGTCAACATGGATTCACTGAAGGTAAACCATGCCTGATTAAACTAATTGCCTTCTTAAGGAACAACAACTACCTGGATGGATGACGGGAGAGCAGTGGATGTTTGACTGCTGCAAGGTTTTTGACACTCTCTCTCGACGTCCTCATAGGCAAACTCAAGGAGTGTGGACTGAGTTAGTAGGCAGTATGGTGCATAGAGAATTGGCTGAATGGCAGATCCCAGAGGGTCATAATCAGTGGAACAGAGTCAGGTTGGAAGCCTCTAGGTAGCAGTGTCCCTCAGGGTTCAATACTGGTGCAGTACTTTTTAAGTTATTCATCAATATCTTCAGTGAAGGGGCCGATGCCTCCTAAGCAGATGCCTCCTCCCAAGCACTGATGACTCCAAGCTGGGAGAAGTGGCTGACACCCAGGTGCTGTGCAGCCCTTCAGAGGGTCCTCAACAGGCAGGAGAAATGGGCGGAGAGAAACCTTCTGGCATTCAGCNGAGAACATAAAGGAATAACTTGCATAGGTGACTGTGCACTGGAACAGATTGCCCAGGGAGGCTGTGGGGTCTCCTTCACTGGAGATGTTCAAGAACCATCTGGATACAATCCTGTGCCATGTGCTCTGGGATGAACCAGCTTGAGCAGGGAGGTTGGAACAGATGACCCAGAGTGGTCCCTTCCAACCTTACCCGTCTCCTGATTCTGTGAATAATGGAAATCATGAGCACTGCTGATACAAGGATGATAAAAGAAGGACCTGCTGTTTTCTTGACAGAATTTACTATATTTCATTAGGGAAAGAACTGTTTTGTAACTAACTTAGCTACTTATTTAAAAGTCATTGACTTTTTTGGTGAGTTGGATAGACCTGTTTAATATTCCTTTTATGCATGATTTCTGTTATCAAATTAAGAAACTGCCAACAGGAATCTAGTTTTCCTAAAACAATTGTGCTGGATTTTTGGGAAGAAAAACTTGATGTTTTATCACTCATCTCACTGAATATTCTGAAGCTTGCGTCTGGCATTCAGTGATCAGAGTCTGGTACAAGGGATACAATGATCTATTTATTCAAGGCTACTCCCATGTCAGTGTTCTAACACCTTTTTTTTTTTTGCTCATATTACATGTTTAACTCTCAATTTTTTTCAGGGCTTGAAAAACCAGGCCCGGGTTAAACTGAACATAGTTAGATGTCCTCCGGTGACCACAGTCTTGATCAGAAGACCGGACCTCAGATATCAGTTGGGCTTCAGTGTGCAGAATGGGATTGTAAGTAGCTTCCACAGTTTCTGATCAAGCTTTAACATACATGAAACTTCCTCTCCATTTGTGGGTAAATTTCAGTATGAGAAGAAGGAAGGTGTTATTTTCTCCCTTACAGCAAGCAGGATTTTGCATTTGTTAAGTCTGAGATATAAAAGTTGTGTTAATGAGAATTATTTTTTGTCTTTGACTCTACTTACTTCACAACTTTATAGTCAGCCAGAGGAATAAAAAAGTTGTTTCCGCTTAAAAATCCAAAAATGTATGGAAGAGTCTGCTTTCAGCATGCACCATACATGTCTTTAACCAAGCCATTGCATGATCTCAAAAGAAAAAGCCTGTTCTTGATCCTTTTTGTTTTAAGGCATCTCTCTAATGAACATCGTTAAATTGAGGTCCTTCATACACTCAAAAATTTCCAAATAACAAGACATGTAATGTACAACACAAACAGCCTTTTCTGACAGTTTGTTCTTCTCTTGAAAGAGAAATATCCATTAGCTGCTTGTCACTAACAAATTTTGCATTTGAGTCAGCGATTGATTGCATCTTAGAATTTGTTGTTGCAAGTCTGTGCTTAAATGTTGATTCATAGTTTGCAGGCAAAAAATGGGTAATCAAAAGTCTCTGTTCCTTACCCAGCCCATGATAAATTTGTCTTCTCCTTTCCAGATCTGTAGCCTTATGAGAGGAGGTATAGCAGAGCGAGGAGGTGTGCGTGTTGGCCATCGGATCATTGAAATCAATGGGCAGAGCGTTGTAGCAACACCCCATGAGAAAATTGTTCACATCCTCTCAAATGCTGTTGGCGAGGTAAGAACCAGCAATGTGTCTAGGCACTGTAGCACAGTTCATTGCTGTTACCAGTAACAGCCAGTGGAAACCAGTAACGAGCAGTGTCCTTCAAGGGACTGTACCGGGACCAGCACTCTGTCATGTCTTCATCAGTGACACAGTGGGATTGAGTTGTACTCTCAGCAAGTTTGAAGGTGACATCAAGATCAGTGGTGCTTAAGGAAAGTGATGTCTTTAGAGGGACCTGAACAGGCTAGAGAAATCATCTATGTAACCCTTGTGAAGTTTGACAAGGACAAGTGCAAGGTCCTGCATCTGAGTCTGGGCAGTCTCCAACATCAATAGAGACTGGGGCTGAAGAGATTGAGAATAGCCCTGAAGAGAGGAGCTTGGTGGAAGGAAAGTTGGACATGAGCCAAGAATGGGCACTTGCAGCCCTTGAAGCCAAGTGTATCCTGGGCTGCATCAAAAACCCTGCCTGTGGCCAACAGGGAGGTGATTTTCTGTCTGTATTCTGCTCTTGTGAGAGCCTGCCTGGAGTACTGTGTGCAGTTGTGGGGCCCTCAACATAAACAAGGCATGAACCTGCTTGAGCAGATACAGATGAAGGCCATGAAAAGGGTCAGAGGGCTGGAGCACCTCTCCTGTGAGAAAAGTCTGAGAGGTTCGGTTGTTCAGCCTGAAGAAGAGAGGGCTCCAGGGAGACCTGACAGCAGCCTTTCAATGTATAAAGGGATCTTCTAAGAAAGATAGAGAGAGACTTTTACCAGAGTCTCCAGTGCAGAACAGTTGGCAATGGTTTTAAACTGAAAGAGAGTCGATTTAGGTCGGGCATAGGAAGAAGTCCTTCACTGTAAGGTTGGTGAGCCACTGAACAGATTGCCCAGAGAAGCTGTGGATGCCTCATCCCTGGAAGTGTTCAAGGCTAGGTTGGATGGGGCTTTAAGCAGTCTTTTCCAGTGAAAAATGTTGATACCTGCAACAGGGCAGTTTGGACTAAATGATCTTGAAATGTCCCTTCCAATTCAAACTGTTCCATAATTCTGTGGTTCTACCTCTCTTGGCCTGTTGGTCATCANAGCCAAGTGTATCCTGGGCTGCATCAAAAACCCTGCCTGTGGCCAACAGGGAGGTGATTTTCTGTCTGTATTCTGCTCTTGTGAGAGCCTGCCTGGAGTACTGTGTGCAGTTGTGGGGCCCTCAACATAAACAAGGCATGAACCTGCTTGAGCAGATACAGATGAAGGCCATGAAAAGGGTCAGAGGGCTGGAGCACCTCTCCTGTGAGAAAAGTCTGAGAGGTTCGGTTGTTCAGCCTGAAGAAGAGAGGGCTCCAGGGAGACCTGACAGCAGCCTTTCAATGTATAAAGGGATCTTCTAAGAAAGATAGAGAGAGACTTTTACCAGAGTCTCCAGTGCAGAACAGTTGGCAATGGTTTTAAACTGAAAGAGAGTCGATTTAGGTCGGGCATAGGAAGAAGTCCTTCACTGTAAGGTTGGTGAGCCACTGAACAGATTGCCCAGAGAAGCTGTGGATGCCTCATCCCTGGAAGTGTTCAAGGCTAGGTTGGATGGGGCTTTAAGCAGTCTTTTCCAGTGAAAAATGTTGATACCTGCAACAGGGCAGTTTGGACTAAATGATCTTGAAATGTCCCTTCCAATTCAAACTGTTCCATAATTCTGTGGTTCTACCTCTCTTGGCCTGTTGGTCATCAAATCCAAAATGCTGAAGTAAGAGCAAGCCTGCACATGATTTCTTTCATTATTTGTTTCATAAAATCATCACCTGCAATACTAATAAGAGTATGAAAACTCTTAAGTTTTACCTTTTTTTTCTGCCTTGCATGACCTTATCTAGGTCGTTCACATGAGGTATGTGTGTTTAGGAACATTGATTAATTTGGCTTATTTCCTCTAGATCCATATGAAGACTATGCCAGCTGCCATGTACAGACTGTTGACTGCACAAGAGCAACCAGTTTACATCTGAAGCTGACACCTCACCGCCACAGTGTGCATGGAAGATGTTTTTCCTCATTAGTGCTTGTCTTTCTAGTGCTGCATTTCTGTGTCTGCAAAGACATTTCTTTCTCTCTCCCTGCTTTGTGTCACCCCCCCAGACACAAATACACTGTTTCTCTCTCCTTTATACCTTTTTCCTCTTCTTCCCACCATTTTCCTGCATTTTGGTAAGGGGAAAAATGTATCTATGGAACGATTTTGGTTGCATCTTTTTACAAGTGAAACTTCATACAACTCCTCATGCAAAAGAGGAAAATAACAGCAGCATAGTTTACATGCTACATAATCAGTTTTATTTCTGTGGCTATAATTTTACAAAGGGAGTAAATTAAATGTTGCTGAATGAAAGATGACTTTACCAAACACATAGAAGTATAGGGTACAAAATGTTCTCTCGGATATCTTGCCTGTGACTTGTTTTTCTTGCTCTATTTTCCCACAGGCACCAAGCTCAATACTAAAGGTTTGTGTCTGTGGGGAAAGTAGAATACCAAAAGGATTGTTTTGCCCTCAGGAAAAATTGCCTGCTTGTGAAGACTCAGTAAATGCTGCCGTTGTAAAATGAATTGTCCAAATACACACCTCTTAATTCCCCTCAGTCGTCAGTTCTTCATGATAGTAGAACTCCAAAAGATACTCCACAAGTTCCTGAAACATGTTATTCTTGCATTACTTACACTAAGAAATTTGGGAGGCATTTTTTACAGCTGCCTCCCCCTCCCTGTCCCCAGGTTTCTATCTCCTAGTTTTCTTCTGCTTTGTCTTTTATAGTCCCTTCCTGATTTTAGAGGTTAAAGAAGTCAGGGGGAGGATCTTTAAATATCCACAAGAAAAATAATGAGGGGATCTGCTGAATAGCTACACTTTTTCTAGGCTCTTAATTCCTATTTTGGTGCACATAGCCATGTGTGCCAGTGTATATAGCCATTTTTAAAATTGTGCTTCCTGTTTATGAAGTTTGAATATAAGAGATCTGCAGACTATTCTAAGTAATTTTGTTCTGAGCCAGTTTTAACATATATTTTTGTCCAAAGACCTGTCTAATTTTCTTGACTTCCTGTTTAGTTCATGATATAGGTAATAGTGGAAAGGATGAGGCAGGAATAAACTTATTTATTTTGTTATATAATTTAGCTTGTGATTTTTTTCCCATATGTATGGCACTTACAAGAGATATGTGTGTACTATATGCACTTGTATGAAGATGATTAACTGTAGGGATGTATGAAATCTTGTATTTGATTAGCCTCTAAGTTGCATGCTAAAGACAAAAGGGGAAAAGGGGGCTGGGTTGGGTTCTTTGGGTTTTTTTAAGAGGGTTCAAAATAAAAAAGAAGCAGTGTCTTTTCTTCCTAGTGAGAGAATTCTACATTCTCTGTAGTTACTTTTTTTCAGGACTGTATACTGGTGTTTATACTGAAGTGGAACCATGCATTTAGTCCGTGTTCGTATGTTGATTTCTTTTAAAGAAACAGTTTGTGCTGTGTTTTGCTGTGATGGAAAGGTGCAGTGAGATGGAAACAAGAGCAGACAACACACAGCCACACGCCACTTCTGCTTTGCAAATGCGGTGTTGTTCATAGTCACTTGTTTCTCACTTGTTGTGACGTGAGCTGTGCAAAGTAAGCATTGCTTGCTGTCCAGTGGTGATCCTAGACATTGCTATGGGGATTCGTGGAAGTGGGTGTGTGCATGTGCACTTGTTGCAAACACTGCTGAGAACCACTGAGCACTCTTGTCAGGGGTCCATTTTTTGGCTTTCCAAAATCATGGATAACCATGGCCTGATCAGAGTTAGAGGATAAATTGTACTTCTGTGGGAAGCAGGTATTTAAGGGACATCATGAAGTGGTGCATAAACTGTTGTAGTAAAGGGGATACGTTTTAGTGTTGAGATTAATGTACGATGACTTGATTTTACTGCATTTCTTGTTGTTACATAATTTAATCCAAGGCTTCGGAATAGCAGATTGCACAAGAGAATGGTGTTAGTATTCCAGGTTAGTACTTAACTCTGCTGCCTCACTGATGCAACAAGATAATTAATGGCTTGTGAGTATATTGTTAAACTGTAGACATCTGATTTATGGTAATTTGAACCTCTTTTCTAGAACTTTCCATATATATAGTAATAAATGTAAATATGGTATATAACCATGTACAATTTAGAAGATTATATACAGTGCAGCCTTTCCATACATTGCCTGAGGAAACTTAGTGAACTCTTGAAGACACAGTTATGCTCCTGGTTCCTGCTATGTGTATGCTCTCCACTTCATTTGTTTCTGTGGTTCTGTCTAGCTCATGTGGTCAAGTTTTTAGCTCACTTCACTGGGAAATGATGAAGATCTGAACATGCAAATGTATTTAGAGAAGAAACAACTGTTTCTTTGGAAATCTTGCAGCTGGGAGTTTGTGAAGTTACTGTTCATCCTAAATAGGTGCTTAACATTAAGCAAATGAATGCTTGCAGGACCAGAGCTTAGCAAAAAAATCTCATTTTTTCAGTTACATTATGTGCATAAGATTTCTAAACTGAGAGGTCCATAGTGTGTGCACACTTCTGAGAACAGTCTTGTAAACAATCCCATTTTACTCTGTAAACAGAGTTCCAAGAAAATGGAACTCAAAAGGGAAAGCTGGCTGTTCTCTAGACTGTTGCAGCAGTTTGATAGATCAGATATGGGGATTTTTAACAGATGCAAAGGAACATTCCTTCAAAGGTTTACATTCCTTCTTCAGTGACAGACCTAAATTCTTTTTCTTTCATCCTTGCTACTTCATAGTCTAATTAACTCTTCAGTGTTTACATTAAGGATGAAACATCCCTTGTATTTTTTATTTTTGAGAAGTTTCACATTTGTTTTGAATCTTGTTTGAGTCTCAGTTTGGGTTTCCAAGTTTGCTAGCTTTCCTTTTTTCTAAAAGAAATGCATTTCTCAAGACAGCAACGTGGTTGAGATCTTTTGTATATATTTAGTGCAGTACCTAGACTATGAAGTTGTACTATTGTTCTGTAAAGAGGATGAATAGAAATTATTGTAAAGCATTGGGAAAAGCATAGTATTGTATTTGTAACAATATTGTTCTTTGTAAACATTTAATGATCTCTATATATAAATATAAATATATATAAATATATGTGAGCCTGGAATGTTGATATTGCACATCTACTGAATGTAATTACTCTGATGTTTTCTGCCACAGGTCTCTGACCTCTCTAATGAAGCTGTGCTGGTTTGATTTGGGGGAGAAACAGAGGGGAGAAGAGTAGGCTTTTTGCTTTGGATGGGACAGGGTAGGAGGTTTCTGGTCAGTTATTTTGTTGTGATGTATTTACTGTGCTACATTCCTTTATTTAACAGAGCGCTAATGTCTGTAACATTTGCAACAATAAACTACAAAACAAAAATACCTCAGACAAGGCTGAGAATTTGCTCATACTGACCTAGAGGCTGAGTTGCCAATGCTGAATGCATACATAATTGGAAGGTGTCTGAACTTCTTTTTTGCCACTTAGTCTGGAGTAACTCTATCTGTGTTTCTGCAGGCGTGAAGCAATGCTGTTACCTTTGTTTTTAAAACAGCACTCTTTTCAGGCAATACATGATACTAGTGCTCCTAAACAAAGTTGATTCCTAATCTAAGGTGGCATCCCAGTTATTACTGTGTGAAATGCCACAATGCCATTGTGACAGAAATACTATTTCATTGACTGAATAACTTTAAATGGGATTTTTCATAAATGAGGCTTTGATAAAAATTCTTCACACTTAGAGTAATTTCTGAAATCACTGTTTTCCTTCAAATGTCATCAGCATGGTTTATTATTAAATACCTAACACCATTTCAATAAATAAAAAGTAGAATTGTAATGTGTCTGTTCTTAGAATTAATCCTGGAACTGCCTGTGCTAAGGTTAAAAATACTTGTATAATGAGAGATTATGAAAAATATGATGATATTTGAAAGTCAACCAAAAAAGGTCATTAAGGGAGTGTTTCTTCTGATGAGGCTTCATGGGATTTTTTGTGCCTCACAGGTTGTTGTAAGTACTTTGAAACCACAGAAGTGAAAATACACGCCACAGCTGACCCAGAAGAAAACTAAACATGGGTATTCTGCCACTTAGTGACTGTTCATAACATGAAATACAAATACCATCAACATGAGAGAATTGAGTATTTCACCTTATTTGCTTAAATGACAGATGGAAGAAATTGTAAAGTCCCTGGTAAAGGGTGCAGTAGACAAGGTGAGCTTGCTTTCTGCATTTCCTTGTGTACCACTCTCCATCCTCCTAATTATTCCTATCATTAGCTGTACATACCAATTTCTGTGTTACAAACTTTTCTGCATTTTGTTGGATAAACATAAGCCCTTATTTTAGCAGTACAGACAAAAATTTCACAGAACTGCTGTATTCACGGGACGTTTCTTGCCCTCTCCTTCAGTGTTTTAGTGGTTTGGATCCATTCAACAGAGGATAAGCAGACCCCTGCCTCTCAGTTCCAGCACCCTGTAGTGCCTTGCAGGCTGAAGAGGTGATGCTGGTGATCCGTGTGGACTGACTGTCAGTGTCAGGGCTGGGACTGTAATTTAAATAAATCTTGAGTGCAGAAGCATATGGAACAATCCTGACCTAACATCATGGTACATGAAGAGTTTGTACTCCATGTGCCTCTTACCTGAGTAGGGCCAGGCCTGTGCTGTTGCTTTGTGCTCCTCCTGTAGCTGGACCGCCAGGAATGCCCTCTGGCCTCAGAATAAATTTAGATGGTTGATTATAAGAAGGGAGCCTGCAGGCAGCCCCAGTGGTACTCAAAATGGTTAACACCACCCAGCAGTACATGTGTGTCCCTGCTTAAGTGCAGCAGTAAGGTCCCATGTGAACAGCCCTTTTGTTTGACAGCAGAAGTGATGAATAGACTTGTTCTCTAAGAAAAATTTATTACTTCAAATGACTTAAGTGGCGTAAAATGGATAGGATCTGCACAACTTGTGCCCTGCTTGATGCTGCACAATCTGGGGTTCCCAGCACCTGAAGGAATATAAAATTAGCTATACTAGCTTCTTTGTTCATAGCACCTGCTGTAATAAACAGCATTTTAAATGAGACTATACAGAGTGCCTTTCTTCCTGGGACAGTAACAAGCCAGCGCCACCTGTTGCAAAACACTTGTGCTTTTGGGTTTGGATGTTGTTCCATCATTAAGACAAAAATAATGTTCTGCCATTAAATGAGAAGTTCACTGAGCCAAAAGAGTGCTTCTTCAAGACAGCTTTTATTTTTGGTACAGTTTGCATATCAACAACCTTCTTTTATAAAGAATTATATTAGAATTCTGTACACCATTTTTTAACTTAACTTACTTTTTATCTGAAGGTCTCTATTTTATGACAGGAGATTTTAATTTAAACCAAAGTACCAAATATTTGCCAAGTTCTTCAATACTGCTTCTGACAGTTCCTTCCACAAGGATGATGTATCATCATACCCCACAACTATACATTACCAAACTTCACAGAGATGCAGGGCACTATTATATCACAAACAGATGAGCTGCAGCTGAGAGCCCAATAAAGGTCAGCTTTCAATCTGCTTAATACTCTTGGTAGAATGATCTTCTCCTTTAGAGTGTGTGCATAAATGTATTAAAAAAGAAGGTGATTTTTGACAAACCCATCCACCCACGTGCCAGAGATGATTTTCCTCTGCAGTGTGTGTATATCTGAGGTAAGTGCTCTGCTGAGGAATAACCAAAAAGCCAGCTCAAAGTACAGTTTCCCTGACAACACCAATAAGACTGTGAGGCCGTTCATGTTTTGCTCTTTGGATTCTCCTCTCTGCTTGCTGTTCTCCCTCTGTGGTGAAAGTACTCAGGTCACCACAGCTCTCCAGGTACAGCAATCCTGGATGCAGTCTGAAAGGCAATACATGGACTCTCAGTGATGTGGCTTGCTGGGCAGGTGTCATCACCTTTAAAAAGAAAAGTTTAAATCAGTTTTGTTTTCAGACTCTTGTTCCATTAAAATAGTTTTTTACCCAATGGGAAGGAGCTAGTTGTAGTGTTGTCTGTTATGTTTAAAGAATAATTTAAAAAGCTATAAAACCCCAGCATTTGCCAAGAAAGCATGTGAAAGGCAGTCCCAGTTGGGAAAAGGAGTGGGGTAATTTTTTATTTTGTTGATTTTTGTGAGGTTTTTGTTAGGTTGGTTAGGTATCCCCCTCAAAGGTGCACAGAAATTCTCTCACTCCAACCTACAGCATGTGTGGTATTGTTTAGAAGGAACCTAAATGTTGCTTCCTTGCAGAAGTCACTGAACTGTAATAACCTTCAAGCCTGCGTGATAAATTCTCATAAGGAGCCGCCTTCCCTCCTGTTTCTGTCAAATTTGTCAAGGCTTTTGCTGCCTGAAGGCTGCAGTGGGAAATCCCACTTTATTTGCAGAGCCTAAAAGACATTGATGCGTTCTGCATGAGAACCCAAACCAAAACCAGTTGTCATAGCAAATCACTTGTGCTATGCATGAATCAATTCATCTACCCAAATAGTCTGTAAGTTACAAAAAACATTTGTTTGATGAAGTCTGTGGTATCTGAAACTTCTGGATATTCATTCCATTAATGTAAGCACATATCTTCTATTTTCTGCTTTTTATTCTTTAGTAGTAGGTCTTATTTTTATCCTGGGAGCCAATCACAAAAAAGTTGCTTCTAGTGGGTTTACATAAAAATTTCCTTGTCAGCCTCCATTCCTTCTGGTTTGCAATAGCAAATCTGTATTTATAACATCTTCTCCCTCTCCCCTGCCACTCAGTGTAAAATGCTGTCATGTTATTTGCAGTTCATGATTCCTCAACAGAAGACTGACTCAGTTTTTAAATACACACATGCTCTGGCTTGTGGCTGATAGAGCAAGAAATGTCACAGCCTCCCACGCACTCCCTACATGAAACTAAAGCACTTGAAGAAGCCAATTTGGCCCAAAAACTCTGACACATAGACTGGCAAATGTAAACCTATACTTCCAAACCGGGGGCAGTGGTTTTCCACATCACCTGATAAATACAAGTAATAAAACTACCTGCTCAAGGAAAGTGGCACTGGTGACAGCTTCTGCCATATGTTTCTCATCTGATTTTAAAATAGACTTGATATTTTCCACCAAGTCATGTATGTCTGGGCTCATGCTGCAGGAGGACTGCTCAAGGATCCACGCCACACGCTGTTTAGTGTCCATATAAGACTTATAGTCTATCAGAGATTGGGGTCTTCCCCTCAAAGCTCTTGCTCTTGAACTCTTACGCAAGGTGACAGCGTTCAGTGGATTTATGTCATTTAGTGTTGCAGTTTCACAGTTGAGCACTGTCCCTGAAGAGAAAGAAGAAAGAAAGCAAACAATCCACATAGTTCATGGTATTCATAGAGATTCTCCTCCCGATTCAATGAGGATGCAGTGCACAGTTTAACCTTGTAAAACCTAACAGTCTGGCATGGTCAGGGTGGTATGGAAGGCTCACTCTATTGGATTCACACAAAATGCCTGTAAAATAGTAATACATGGCTATAATTGAGTGCATATTACATGTCAAAGGGTCTGGAGGGACTCTTCCCCTTTGGAAAGCTCTTTGTCATTTTGTGTACATTGGTCCTTTCTCTTGTTTCTGATCTGAGGAGACCTGAAGTGTATGTTGAATGTTAATGTAAACATAAAGGTAGAAGTCTTTTATGATCTCTCCTAAACTCTTGATAACTTTTAGTTATTAGCAGTCAAGAGGACAAGTTGTACAGGAAAATAACTACTTGTCAAACTGGAAATTAGTAATACTACAAAGTAGAAATTCAATGGAAAAAAACCCCAAACAAACCCACACCAAGATATTCACAATTACCTTGCAAGAACTAAACAAAGGGCCATGCACAATCAATTTCATTGCCTTTGGTCAAATTAAAAATTCACTGCCTTTGGTGTAAACAAGTTGTCAAATTTTGACCCCATTAAAATGAAGAAAAAACAAAAACCCCAAAACCACAACTACAGATTGTTCAAGAAGCACTTTAATGTTGGCTTCAGACTGAAAAAATGTTAGAGGGAGATGCAAAACTTCCCAGCAAGAAGAGCACCAACTTGAAGTAAATTCCATTGCTGCAATGAGTTCCTTTTCTCTCACACTCATGACTAACTCAGATCTAACTGCTGAACAGACCTAACCTCAGTAACACTGAGCTAAAGCTTCCAAATGCTTCTGACATGGAATCTCTGCACAGCAGAAACACTCTGCTTTCACAGCTATGGATAGGCTCTGTGTCATGTAACTATTGCTTCAGCAGCAGATTCTCTGGGCTGCTGGGGTGGAAGTTGATAGGAGGGCAAGACAAACCACATGATACAGCAGAGCCATGAAAACATTCCACAAAAACAGCAAGTGTAATCCAGATAGGCATGCGCCCAATATCCAGAATAAATGACTGTTACTAACATGCCCCATTGGCACTTAAGTGTCAGCAGCTACTGTGGGGATTCCAATATCCTCTAGTAAAAACTGTAAGACCCCTGACTGGTGCATTTTTCAAGATTATCAGCAGTATCATGGACTGTGTAGTCCCATTAGCAGTTCTCCCAATGCAACAGAACTGGATCACTGACACCAAAGCAGTTCCATCTACTCTCCACCATGAGTTGTGTTGGGTTTTGGGGTTTTTTTTTTGATGATATGAGGATTGAGAAAAGGGGAGCAAATTTAGAGGCTAATACCAAACCCCCAAGCCAATTTTGCTTTAAATTGCTCACATTGACAACTTCCCTTACATGATTTTAGATGTCAGTGCACTGAGGAATCCTGTGTGCTCTCCCTCTTCATTTTCCACTACCCCTCCCTCATACCCAGACCATTCTACAGACCCTGTTCCTAGATATGAAAACCTCAAGAGCAGCAAGACTAAGGAGTTAGGTGGAGAAGGTTTGGCAAAGCACAAACTACCGTTATGTTGGTGCTCTGCTGGGAAACAATAGCTGATTTCTGCAGGTACTAGGTTCAGTGTACCAAACTTTTGAAAAGCTTTCTTTTAAAGAACGATTACACAGTCACTGTCAGAGAAAATGGAGTCACCTTTAGGCAGCTGGCAGTGCAGGAGCACAGGGTCACTTTTAGAACGTTTCCGCAAGGGATTGAAGGTTCTCCTGTTCACTCCTGCAGGCACACAGCTTGCATTTGAAGGGGAAAGGCTCACCATGCTGGAAGGCTCCTGAATTTCTTCAGCTGAATTATTACAAACAGAAAAGTAATAATCTGTAGAAGCCATTATTAGAGACTGATTTTTTTCCGCATCCCACCTGCAAATCTGTAATAACTGGACACAAAGGTCTAGAGGTGTATGTATGTATGTGTGCTCAGACCCCCACTTACTGAACAGTAACATTGGTCTAAACCCTGTTTAAATGTTTGCAAAAACCTGTTCAGTCTTATGCAACTGAAGCAGCAAAAGACTACAGTCTAGTAAACCCTAGTACAAAAATCACCTTAAACTACCTGATCAGAGAGAAGGGAGCTACAGCTTCATTGGCAAAAAACGAAATCTCAGAGAGCGCCAAATCTTCCTGCTTATAATCAGTTGTACAAAGATATGGCAGCATATGGTCAGAGAGGTCAGTCAACTTTTGCAATTAGGTATCTTGTAAATCAGTCACCAGTCCCTAAAAAGGAATTAATTATTTTCCTGGATTCTTGTGATATGCTATATCCTTCCCACTCCTCCTTTTCCTAAGAGTGAAACTATATGCTGCAAATTAATGAACAGGACAGGATGAAGCTGTGTACATTTCTCACTAAGCTTGGTTCTGTACCTCCATCTAGTGGCACCTGGCATATTACACAAAACAATTTTCTTGATTAGGAGTTAAAAAATTTGTACCTGGCTGGATGCCAGGTACCCACTACAGCCACTCCCCTCTGCAACTGGACGAGGGAGAAAAAATATAATGAAAGGCTTATGACTTGAAATAAGGACAGGGAGAGATCACTCATCAATTACTATCACAGGCAAAACAGACTCAGCTCGGGGTGTTAGCTGACTTCATCCAAAAATGTGCAGGATAATGAGAAGTAAAACAGATCTTAAAAACATCCTCCCCCAGACTTTATTCTCTGCCCTGCAGCTGTGTAGGAACATGGCTTACGGTCAGTTCATGACACATTTCTGCTGCTGCTCAGGGAGGGGAGTCCTTCCTCTGCTGCAGTGTGGGGTCCTTCCCACAGGAGAGAGTTCTCCAGGAATTTCTACAGCTTGAGTCCATTCCACAGGCAACAGTTCTACATAAAATGCCGTAATGGGGTCTCTCCTCCATGGGGTCAGTCCTTCAGGCACAGCCTGTTCCAGGCATGGGTCCCCCAAAGGCTCACAAATCCCACTACCAAACCTGCTCCAGCACGGGCTCCTCTCTCCACGGGTCTGTAGGTCCCTGTCAGGAGCCTGTTCCAGCACAGGCCTCCCAGGGGTTCACAGCCTTTTTGCACACACCCATCTGCTCCAGTGAGGGTTCTCCATGAGCTACAGGTGGATCTCTGCATCCCTGTTGACCTCCAAAGGCTGCAGGGGCACAGCTGCCTCTCTATGGGCTGCACCGTAGGCCGCAGGAGACTCTCTGCTCCAGCACCTGGAGCACGTCCTGCCCCTCTTTTGCCACTGACCCTGGTGTTTGCAGGGCTGCTCCTCTCACATGTTCTCACTTCACTCTTCTCTGAGCACCAATACACCTGCAAAGTAACTTCTTTTTCCTTCTTAAATATGTTCTCACAGAGGTGTTAACATAATTTCTAACTGGTCCAGCCTTCTCCAGCAGCAGGTCCATCTTTGAAGCTCTGCAGGCATAGAGGAAGCTTCAAACCTTCCAGCAGCTTCCCTGCCACTACCAAAACTTGGCCATGCAAACCCAATGCAAAACCAAATTCACGTAAACAGTCTCTTATTTGGAACATGGCAAAAATCTGTGGTGTCACTCTAACAAGTATGCACCTGTGGCAGGTGCATTCAAGGCTTGGTTGATATGTATTTGTTGAGCACAGCGCCTTATCACCTACACAAATGCAACTTAGAATTTCTAAAGAGATGAAAGAGTGACACAACCTATGTAAAAGAGGTACCAGCCTAGCAAATCAGAAGGTAAGGCCCAGCAACAAAATAAGGCAGATGAAGAATCATGCAGGATTACAGAATCCATCACCAATATAAACTTTTCAACACCAATGGAAATGTGTTAACAGTAAGCCCTGGAGGTACAGTGCTGCTGTTACTTTGGAGAAATTGTTTGGTGGGTTTTTTTAAATTCTGAACAGATTAAGGAACAGATTTCATGATCTTAAAATAATCCTTAATAATGTTAATGTTTCAAAAAGATAATTGTCATATGGTGGTGTGTACTGGAAATGCATATACCTAGTTTGTGATGATATAGAGCAGCTGCCAAGCACTTCCTGCCACCAGCAAAAGATTGCATGCCTGCCTACTACCTTCAGCAGGGGGAGTCCCATTCTGCTTGACAGGAATGATTATGAAGTCAGTAAAACAATTTTAGCTGGCATAGAGAAGCTTAGAGCTCCTCCTGGAGCCAGCAGTCAGGATTCCCCCTACTCTGCTGGCAGAGCAGCGCACAGCTTTAACTTCCATCGGGAGCTATGCTCAGTTGATCAGCCCTGATGATGCCAAGGGAATCACAGCATCATACAAAAATACCCTGGCATGACAGCCTGCCAGCATAAACTGAAAGTTCAAGTTTTATTTATAGACTGTTAGACTGCACCAGCTGAGACAGTCCATAGATTTCCTCTGCCACAATTCCAACGTAAGCTCCCACTTTATATTTCCCTCCTGCAGTGGTTTAACCCCAGCAGGCAGCTCAGTCCCTCACAGTCACTCTCACTCTTCCCCAGTGATATGGGGAGAACAATTGAAGGACAAAAGTGGCAGAGCTCATGGGCTGAGATAAGGACAGTTGGAGTGAGGTGGGGAGAAAAAAACCCAACAAATTCAAAGGAAAACAAGTGATGCAAAAGCAGTCACTCACCACTAGCTGACTGATGCCCAGCCAGTCCCTGAAAAATGACAACACTTGAACACTCCTCCCAGGTCAGAAATCCAAACCAGCACCACAGGCTGCTGTGAAGGAAATTAACTCCATTCCAGCCACAGGT
>VXBB01022674.1:56440-73308 GCA_013399915.1 Illadopsis cleaveri
AAACAAAACAGAGACTTTCCTGACTGTCCTTTACTGCAGGTGCATTTTCTAGGTTATTTTTTTTCTGTCTCCAGTCCTCATAACTTTAAGCAAGTCACCATGTATCCTTGTATTTGATAAACTCTTTTTGTTTGAGCTCAGGAAGCTCAGAAAAGCAACAGGAATTTTACCAGTAAAAAAGCTTTGAGAAAGAAATCCAGAGAACCTGTAGCAAAAGGTTTCATTCTGGTTATCACAGCTGGCAAGACACCAGAAGCATCCAAGTGCTTGTTTTCAGAGGTTTCAGGCAGACTGTCAGAGTTTAAGGGAACTTTGACAGAGCTGACATTTGGCTAAAGTATGATTTTATGCAAAATCTTTTTTTTCCCTGACTCCACATAATAGGAACGATTTCAGTTCAAACCCAAGGTTTTTTTTATAGTTTGGGAAGTAGGTTGGCAGAAGACAGGCCACAATCAAATAGAAGAACTGGGGCTTCCCCCCTGCCCCAGTCTTTACTCTGTTGTGAATACTGCAGACAAGACGATCTTGCCATAATGGCCAAGTTCAAATGAAAATTGGAACACATTTTCATGGGCTGTAGTGGAAAAGCTAGAAGTTAATAACGTTCAGCCACAAGCATATATTGCAACAAACATTAGGCTAAAAATAACTTGGAGCCATAGGCATGGTTTTCTAAATAGTACAGAGCAAAGCTGCAAAGCATCTTAGAGATGTGGTCTCTAAGACAGTTTAGCTACCTCCTGTACCAAGATGCAGAAACTATTTAGTAATTCTTCCAGTTCAGGCTGGATAATGGAGTAATTCCTAGTTTAGCTCCACACAGTACCACAGTATTCTATCCTTTTCCTATTCTTACCAGCAACAAAATGTTAACAGGCACCATCACATACACTTAGCAAATGGAAGCACTGGAGCTGGACATAATTTCTTGCAACATATGGATACAGTGTCAAAAACTAACTTTTAGGTTACTAAAAAGGAAACATATCCTTCTTTTTGTATCTTGCATGAAAACAACTGGTGCTTTTAAACATTTTAAATACTAATCCTTGTTCCCACTGCCCAAAACAATCTTGATTCTCTGTCTCTGGTTCGCAATACGGTGGCTGTCTATCAAAGAACTAATAATGCTGCTGCTGCATTAAGTTGTATGTGTTGGAGAGAACATTCTAGAACAAACTTAAAATTACTTTTTACCTTGAGAGGACTGCCTGTCACTTACTTCCCCTGAATCAACATCTTCCATGCCATTTATTTGAAGCACACTTCCCTGGAATAAAATGCAAAAGTTGAAAAATCACAGGTCACCATCTTTCTCTGGCATTTCCTAAGAACTGCAACACCCACCTTAGAAATGGAATATTTGTTCTTAATTGCACAGAAACCGTGTGATATGAGTTTAATTCCCTGGCAAAATCAAGGCCATTGAACGTCTAATATTCATGTTCATCATCCAGGTCAGTCAATTTTATCCTATCCAGTATTTTCTGGGGAAAAGCACCTGTCTTTTGAAAACATCAGCAAAAAGGGATGGCCAATTATGCCAAAACCTTGACCTAGTCCCTCACAGGAGGACTGTAGGTACTTAAGTGAAGTAAAGCAAGGAGTTCTTTTAGAATAATCAGCAACAGTTGTGCTCCACATTGCTTTTTGCTCCTCCTCCCATGCCTGGGAAGTTTTCCAACTGTAGAAAACTTGTCAGTTCCAGAGGTAAGTGATTAATTAAAAGCTCTGGTGAAATTTACATTTGTAATCAACTGTATCCTCCTGACTTACATTTACCATGCTCGAGTGCAACCTCTCCCGTAGAGTGGAAAAAACAAATCAGAGGTTAAACTTCTGTGGCCCATACCTGCTCAGAGCCTTTTAAGCTGCACACAGTTTCATAAGGTGGAGGTGGGTCCAGACGGCAGAACAATTCAACCTCTTTGATCTGTGTTCCATGAATATAGGACAGTGAAATCACATGAGAGACAGGTATGCTGCAATAAATAACATGGAGCAAATCTGTCAGTATGGCTTTCCAGCTGCAGAAAAACATCATCTGCTACCAAACTCCACTGGCTTTCCTCTCCCAGCTCAGATTCTGGGATCTAAGTCAAGATACTGGACTCACCAAGATCTGCAAGACATTGTCTCAGAAGATGGCAAGAGTAATTCCCAGTTTAGCTCCTTAGGACATGCCTCTCCATTGTGCTCCCCAGTGTTCAAACATCTTTGTGCAGTACTGGGCCTAGGAATCCATTCCAGTCTTACTTCAGAGATTCAGTTTTGTTACAAAAGATTAAAGTACAGGTTGTCACTCAAAATGTGACAGCCTAGCTCTGAGTTTTGTGAACCACTGAGTTCCTAATTATAACCTAAATTCAAGATACTTCTGACCTGGTGCCTTATGTTCAGATACAGCTGCACAGAAAAAGCTAAATTCAAACTAAAGACTGTTTTTGTGATGATGCAAGAATATTATGGTTGTCAATTCACAAAGGCTCGTATGGGGCAAATGCACCTCATGGCTAACCTTACTCCGCAGTTTCCAAAGAGCTCTCTGAAAACTTTAACACAGCATAAATCCCAAAGACCTTTTGCTGTAACATTTTTCTCTTTGAAGGTAGCTCTGAGAAGGAAGAAAATAGCAGAGTGCCTGGAGAAACCTAATTTTGATAAATATACACTTACATTGTCCCAGGAACACTGTAACAAAATATGGTGGTCAACAGTAAAGCTGGCAAGATCTTCTCCACACAATCCTCAGGTAAGTCTGTGACTCAAAGCATTTCAAGCATTCTTCTCTGCTTTTTTTTTTTTGTTTTTTAAACATTTTACTTGCTGATTTGGTGCTGAGCAGGAACCTCAAGCAACACACAGAAAACCATATTTGGGTCTCTGGATTTTGGTCAGGTTTCATCCACTATCCACTAGTGGATGCTACTCTCTACAGAGTAAGTCTTTCCTCCCAGAATTTAGGGTTTGTCTGGACACTGGCTGGAGGGAACAAAGATGATAGAATTTTTTTTCCTTGCAAGCTTAGAGGAAAGGGAGGAGTGACAGAAATGCCCATAGAAAACTGCTTGCACAGACAGGAAAAGAATAAAACTTTCAAAATGAGAACCTGGAAGCGCTCTTATGAAAGGCTCCTGTGAAGGCAATGGAGGTAATGCATGGAGAAATCTGAGCAAAGGAAAGCAGATATTTTGACAGCTGGACATTGTCTTTTTCAGTCTTAAAAACAGGGAAAATAAAATATGTTAAAATAGTTTTTAATTACAATCTACTTCATCTGTTCTAAAAGGCTTCAGAATAATTTTGGAGTATGATGGAGACAGATCCTACACTGACATTACTTCTTCACATTTTCCTGGTATGTTTGTGCTGAATTTATATTCAGTATAAGCCACAAAGTTATATACGTTTTGAATTTTAGTTTTGTTCTTAAACATGCCTGATCTGGCGTACCCAGCTCAGTCACACCTTGAAAATTAATGCCATGTCCAACAATTATGTTAAAACTTATTACAGAACATGCAACTAGAAAAGCATTCCCTTGAGTACCTTAATAATAAAAGTCATTTCCAGGATGTACCCAAACAGTACTTTTAACTGAGGTACATTTCTAGGCCTTGCTGCCCAACATGCGTCACCTCTTCCCTCAAATTTATGTGTCTTGTGACACTTTCACAGAATCAGAGAATATCCTGAGTTGGAAGGGAGCCACAAGGATCAAAGTCCAACTCCTGGCAAACTTCACATTTTGTTTTTCACCTGGAAAACTCAGCTGTCACTGTTTATGTTGTACCAACCCTGAAAAATAATTTAATTGCTGTTTTTAAATGTATGAAATAACAAGAGTAAAGGTAGGAATTGACCAGACACTTGTAGTGTTAGTTTGTTTTTTGCCATTAAATGAGACAAATGTAAAAGTTTCCCAAGAACAAGTGAGCAAACCAATTGGCTTTGATAGCTGGGACTCTGACTTTTCAATTTAAAGGGTGGCAGAGAAGGCCTACCCATTCCAAACATGTCTTTGGCACAAATTTTGATTGTGGTGTTTCCTTTTTCAGGGGATGTATCTGTCTTGGAGCTTGCAGATGGGGCTCACCTCCCTGGATCTGATTCCTGTCACGCCCTCCTTGCACACAAAGGTTTGGGATGCAGGCACCAGGGAGCTCAGCACAGAAAGCCAAGGCAGAGGTGCTACATGGAATTCAGCATACAGTCTGGGGGGAAAAAGTGTGAGGAGGCTGACTGAGAAATGGCCACATCTCATCTCTGCCACTCATGCAGGATCCAGCCTGGGCTGAGTCATAATTACTCATCTTCCAAAAACAGAAATAAAGTCTGTCTGTTGCTTTAACTTCTGCACTGGTGTGTAACTACCCAGAACACCCTGAAACAAGTAGCCTGACTTCAGAAAGATGTCATCATCACTTAAACACTACTATCAACAAGTTTTAACATAATCACAGGCAAGGTAGCTACTCAATTTTAGACCACAGAACCATTACATACTGTTCAGCAGCCAAAAAGAAAAAGAAAAAAAAGAAGAAATCTATCTGGGAAAGAGATAACCATCTAGAATGACATGCTAGATTAAAACAACTGGTCCATTTTAAAGCAAGGGAACTCTGAAAAGCATGTTTCAATAAATAATTATTCTTCCAAAGAGATCCTTACACACTCCATTCTGTTCTCATAAGCAGCTTGAACCAAAATTACATAGAGGTTTTTAGTAATATTTTGAATTCAGCTCTAGTTTCTGGTGTTTCAGAAGACCTGTTCATTCTAAATCCTATTGTTGTGCCATGTTATCATTTTCTAGGCAATCCCAGGATCTGTAATTACCTCTGCCAGGAACATACAGTCTTGAAAGTCATGCATGCTATTCCTGATGAAACAGTGAAATAAACTAAACATTTCTGCACATTACAAAATGAAGGAATTTTAAACAAGAGCCATACAGTCTGCTTGAGCACCAAAATACTTTATGTATAAATACTGTGTATTCAGAACAAAATAATGGGGCCTCATCTGAGTCATAAACTAAAGTAAACCTGCAAGTTACTTTTAAGAACAAGTAACCACCTGCAGGATAAGGGATTAGTTTTCCAGGCAGTGCAGTCAAAACACACCCTGCAGTCAGCCCTAACAATCCAAGAAGGAGAAGAAGAATGACTCTAGGAGGAAGGTCCATGGGGGAACACCATTCAGGGTCTCTGGCATGCCAAGTGTCTGGCCTCCCATTGCTGGCCTCACCTGCTCTTGACAGCATCAGGTAAGTACTCAGCTGTGTTAAGCCGTAGTATTTCTCTCACCCAGAAATAGTTCCTAGAGAATCTAAACTCAAACCCACAAAATTTTACCCCCCTTATCCACATTGTATTTATGCCATCTCCAAACTAATGGGTTCTTTCTTCTTTTTTTTTTTAATCCCCCTAAAATCACAAATCTTTTTCACCAGAGAAAACAGTCTTAAAAGATTAAGCAGTGTTTCTAAATACACTAAAAGAAAGGAAGAGAGTGTACAGTTTTACCTGACACTTGTTCGTGGAGTAAAAGAATTAAAAGTTGCAAAATAGGAGGGAGGTGGGACAGGTGGGACAAAATCATCAGGATCCAAATTGTGATCGTCTTCAATCTCACATTCACCCTAATCAAACAAAACTTCTGTTAACACCCTTCTGAGCTATAAATATTGCTGAACAGTGTAATCTATTAACACTCTTTGTACCACTCTTTATGGCAGGCAATGCCTTGTGTTCACTTACTGTGCAGGATCTTCTTGATGCAAGTATCTGTAAGTAATGCAGGGCAGCTGCTATGAAGCAAACTGTAGCGGTGAGAGCATTCAGGGCACTAAGAGCTAAGAGAACTTTCTGAAGAACATGAACATTATTGAAATTAAAACAATTAAAAATGGCATTCGTAAATGTCAAAAAAACCCCAAAAAACAAAAAACAAACACAAACAAACAAAAAAACCCCAACTAAAACACATAGAGAAAACACAAGGATGACCATAGCAGTTGCTTCTAAGAAATGAATGGGATGAAGTCTTCTGCACAATCTCCAAGACTGAAGTAATTTGCAAAAACTTGTTTTATACTATTTATTGTCCTGACAGACAGATTCAGAAGGGTTTAATACAGCTCAGATGTGATTTATCTGTCTATTCATCCGAGAATTATAACCTTCCTCATAAATTCTCTGTGGGAAATCCAGATTCAAGATGACCACCCTTAAAGAAATGTCAAAGCTTTTTGATATTTGAAGATGGTTGGGAGTTTTATTTTAGCAGTTGGTAAACCACAAAAGGCTGAGAAGTGCAAAAGACCAACAAAGACATCAAATCATTAGCTAAAATTTAGATCCTATTTACCCCTGTAATCTTGTCTGGATTCAACTGCAGTTTTGGTTGCACTAAAGACAAAAAATGAGCAAGAACTGGTTATTGGCTCAGCAATGTACTGGTCAAAACCCAGACATGAAACCTGCCCCTGCCCCCCACCCCCAGCATGTTATAGAACCTTGGAGAGTTTCTGACCAGTGTGGAAGATCAGAAAAACAGCAGAGTTTTCCCCAGTAAACACAGCAATCACTTAAGCACTGCACTGCTGCACGAGCTTGGACATTATAAAAGCAGTTCTATGGATGCGTGTGCAGAGTACCTTGAGAAGAAAGTGAGCAGCACTGCATGACTTCACATAATATAGCTTCAGTACAGCCTCTGCTTCTGTGCATGTAGTGGAATGAAGTTCTTCACAGCACAAACAAGTCTTGTTTTCATCCATATCCATCTTTAAGAAACAAAACTCTACGTTTTACATTGTTTTATGCAATATTTTTACCTGCATAATATAGAACCTATGTCTTAAACTGAACCCATAACCACAAAGCAGACTGGAAATACAGGATCATATAATTGAACAGTTTGGTTTGCCAATGATTCCTGCATTATAAAGCTGTACTATTTACTTCCTATTTGAGAGAAAGCACTATGGGTAATGCATTAACACATTTAAATACAACTTAGTTGTAGTCAAAGCTGCACTGACTACTAAGCAATTTGACTACCTATACTCTTTCCAATGCATAATAGCCTAGAAATTATTTCTCTGACTATTGTGTAAACCACTCTATATAACCTGTACACATTTTCTATGGTTCAAGAATGTATCTTTCATTTCTATGGATGGAATGAAACCCACAAGTATTATTTCAACCCAGTCAAATCACTAGTCATCATATCTGTATACCACTGTTGTTTGTAACTTTCACTTTCAAATTAATCTCATCATCTTAGTTTTCAAAGTAGAAATTCAATGTTCCCATATCTAGAAATAACTGTGGTTTTAGCTTTCAAACTCTAGAGTCACAATGTTGACACTCTTCCACCTACAGAAGCCACCCTACAAAATAATGATTTCAGGAATGTCTTTTTGCTGCTCTCTATAATTCCATCTACAGACATCTCAGAAACTCCGGCAACATTTGACCACCTCATCTGGAATATCATTATTAATTCTCATTGTGGCTTTGGTACAGTGATACTGGGTGAATCTAGACTGCCATGGGTTTATAATCTTGGACTCTCACTGCAATACACCTACTGGCATGTCAAGGAATCAACAGTAGCTTTCCTGAAAGAATAAATAAATGAGAATAGATATTCAAAGATCTTTCCATTAACCCACAAGTCCTTCAGGCTTTTACACACAATCATCTTCATCACCAAGTGACCCTGTATTGTACCCTTAAATTTCAATTACTGTACAGTTTCCAGTTCATAAATAGTGATTCTTCTATTTCTCATGACAACCACTTGAGAAAAATCTTTTGCATTCTGCATTGCCTTGTACAGGCTGCATCTTCCGTAAGCCTAACTGTTCTGAAAAGCTAGTATGATTTGATCTAAGTTTCTTTTTCCTCACAGCTTCTGCTGTAAGGTATCACACAATGGTCCTCACCAGGCGAGGCAAACAGAAAGAATAATCCCACCCCCAGATCATAACAGACTGAACATTTTATGGGTAGCTCACCATTACCCACACTCAGGCTTTTTTCAACAGTTTATATTTTTTACATTACTACAATTATCCTTTATGCTAGTTCTTATATTACTTGCAACTCTACCTCAGGACATTTTGTGATCTCAGCACAGCAAGCTAATATGCCATAATGAGACGAGATAAGCATAAATCAGTATGTGTGCTCACCAAATTGCATCTGGGTACCCTGGACACAAACTGAATGCCTTGACATCCTAGTATTAATCCAGTCACGTTCAACATAACACTGATCATAGACAGCAGAACAAACAGGTTAACCTGGAACACCAAAACAAAGTTAACTTCAGTGGGCACAGGAACACAACTCAAGGAAGCTTTTACAGACCAAATCCCAGTCACAAACTAAAGCTGGAAATGACCCTCTGCTGTTTCAAAATTGACCATGACTTCAGTGCCCCAAGGTGTCTTAACACCTTAGTCCCAAAATTCTTTGCCTTCTCTCTCCTTATTCCGCACTAGTTAGGCAGAAATAAAACACATGCAACTATTGAAAATGTCCGTAGTAATAGTAGAAACAATCAAAAGTTTTGCTGGAGTGCAAAGTATGATCTGCAAGTTGACCAACTTCCACTGTGTGTCATACTCTTCCACAAAGTTCAGCTCTTAACACATGCAGAACAGCAAAGAAACCTGAAGAGGAAGAAACATCTGAAGCCAATATTCACTCTGCACATTTCCAGAATTACTTTGCAGCACAAATAAATGCAAAATATTTGTCCTGGCACAGTGAGGATGGAAACACTTAAGAGACTGCAGTTGCATGATTTTATTTCCTCCTGGCTATTAAAAGCAGAATATTCATAAATCAGACAATACTTTCAGATTTATAAACCACCTGAAATCGAGTGATTGCAGGTGTAATAAATACACGAAAAAAGGACAAGCAGAAGGAGTGGACAAAATGATGTCTTGCTTTCACATATGCCCTTATAATCCATGTTTCCATGATTTTGGATATGGATTTTGAACGTACAAAAGAACCATCCCTGTCCCTGTTCATACAGACAAAAACATTCTGTATTCCAAGAGAAACTACTAGGGGTAAGACTACTACTTTAGAGAAAAATAAGAATAAGATTCCTCCTTTAAGCATTCAATCCTACAAAGCAAGTATCAGATTCTAAATGTCCTAAAGCATCCTTTTTAATAACAATCTGCTCACTCAGGTTTCTTTGTATCAAAGAAGTCCGAATTAAAAAAGCAGAACAGGACAAAAAAAACAGAGGAAAAAAAGGACACTATGAGGGACAAAAGTTCAGTTCTGCTCCAGACAACTTCTCAGGAGATCCAGCAACAAGGACTTCCCAAACATGCAAAGAACACCACGGCCTTCCAAATATATTTAGCTGATGTACAATGGTTAGCTACCTGGAATCTGAAGCAGAAATACATAACAGCTGTTGCACAAATTATGTTCCCATTTTCTGAGGTTCAGGGAAATAATCCCCCATGAATGGACAAGAGCAAAAGCCAAAGAGCATTACAGTGCAAGCTAAATTCTTCAATTACAACATTACTAGACATTACTAGTTTGACCACAATATTATCCCGTAAGGTAGATTTTAACCCCCAAACCCCCAATAATTGATGTAGTTATTAGTAAATCTCTGAAGAGGACTGGGACTACTTTGTGTTAGACACACTAAGAACAAAATAATTTATAAATTATTAAGAGGAAGAGTGTTTTGTTCTAGCTTTGTACTAATCACAAAACCACAGCTAAGAGGTGTTTAGTTCTAGAAAGCACTCTGAGTGTCATTTGTTTTTCCATACAAACGAAAATTTTTTAAAAATTAACTCCCTGCTCAGCACATAAATGAATCAAACCCATTCCTTATGCTTTTACCTAAATTATCATAGTTACTCTTCTGACAAAAAACCACATCAAGAAAAAAAAAAATTGGTGCACACAGCTATTTCATATAAAGAAAATGTTTCAACTGGGTTCAACACAAGGCACTGACAATTAGGAATTAGCCAGTATTGTAAGTGAAATAGAAGCTGCTTCAACATAAAACATTTTTATAGCATAAATCTCCTGAAATGATATTAAGAAAAACAAGATGTGTATTTGTCTTTTTTCAACTGATGAAGAAATGGAAAGTTATGTGGCCAAGTAAAGAAAGACTTAAAAAAAAAAAAAACCAACAAAAAACTAGCAAACTCACATTAAAGTTGTCTCCTTTGGTAGAGAAGCTGTAATAGAAACAATTCCATCTGCAGCTATACAAAAAGTTACAGTTAAAATCCAGAGTTCCAATCCAAAATTTTGAAAACCAAAAAAATCATTAATAATTTTCTATAGAAATTTCAAAAGAAATCAAAGAAAAAATAGGAAGAGAAGGAACATTATCATAAATATGTGAAAGAAGGATGGTAATTTCTGCATTTATGTTCTAGTAAGTTCAACTATGCACAAGTATAATCTTGATCTGTTTTTTATTGTATTTATAGTGTATTTTTGACTGAATAATCCAACATGCAGAAAATCCTGCCAACTGAGCAGAAGATAAGAATAATTCCTCTACATACAATCTAAAACACTACCATGATCTGAACCATAACCACAAAATTCTCTACCACACATCTGACAGTGGACAAGACATACTTGACTACCAAGAGAAAAAATATTTTTTCTTTCTGCTCCATCACTGGGGTCAGCATTTTTACACAATCACTGAGATTGGAGGGGACTTCTTGAAACCATCTAAATCTAATGTCCCGCTCAAGCAGGTGTCACAACAAGGGAGCTGGAACCATAAGATCCCTTCCAACTCAGATTGTTCTATGATTTTATGACATACAGCAAGTTGTTGAATATAATATCTAGTTAGTTTTGATTATCTCTACAGATAACCTACACCAGTTTTTGACCATCATAACAGTAAAAACATTGTCTTCTGTGTTCAGATGGAATTTCCTATTTTCTCAGTTCTACTCACAGCCTTTTGTCCTGGAAGTAAGCACTACTGAGAAAGGTCCAGCTCCTTAATCTTTCTTCCCTCCCATCAGCTATTTACACAGATGCAGGAGATTCCCACTGAGCCTCCTCTTCTCCAGGCTGAACAGCCACAGCTTTCACACCTCTCCAGGTGCAGGAAGGATCACATCCCCTGACCTGTTGGCAAGACTTTACCTAATCCAGCCCAGGGCACCACTAGTCTTCTTTGCCACAAGAGCACTTTGCTGCCTCATGGGCAGCTTGCTGTCCACCAGGTTCCCCGGGTTTTTCTCTGCAGCGCTGCTTTCCACCAAGTTGTTCCCTCCTGTGTAATAGGATAATTTCCCTGTGTTTTTACAAGTAAAAACAGGGGTTACACTTAATCCCAGTGACAGAAGAACCTACCCAGAGGAGAGATCTACTTCTCAATTTAGAACAAAACAGAGAATGGCAAACATGGTATTTCAAAAACAAAACCAGATGTAACTGGTCTTGACTGCAGTTATAAAAACGGAAACAACTCGAATTATGGCCTTAGTTTGGCTCACAGCTTCATCTTCAGAGCATTAGATACACATGGATTGTGAACAGCTGCAGAAAGGAGGATGCAGGACTGATGCCCAAGTAAGCACTTAAATGAAAGAAAAAACAGTTGTTTCACAATCAGCAACTCTTATATCGGTTTACAGCCTACGTATGTTTTTTATAAACATCCTGTAGGAAAGAGTATGTTTGTTTATTAATTCTCCATATACACAGCAGCAATAGCAATAATTAAAACTCACAGGACCTTACTAGATTTCTGTCAGTTGTGAGAGCTATTAATTGTAACATATGGAGACCCACAACACAACTGTCAACAAAAGAAAGCCCCACAAGAAAAGACAAATTAATTAATTTAATTTAAAATGTCACATATTTAAATGCAGCACTAAAACACTCCATGCATGAGAGAAAAGCTTTTGCAGCATAAAAATGGTTATAAGCTTCTAATGGCTTTTCATACTCTCACACTTAAAAGCATATTTCTATTCGCTTATACTGACTTTAAAACCTTTGCATAATTACTGCTTATTGACTTAATGCTGGAGTCTGGAGTGTGAGCAAAGATGTTAACACTGAGCTATTTTACTTCTAAAATCCAGGGAAAAAAGATACTATTAGAGTAATGCTCACAAGTCAAATGACTGCTTGTTATAAAGCACATGCCTGGAGAGAGCCTGTTTTTCAGGGTTAGGACATGATATGGAGCTTCTGTTCACAGTTCACTGTTACTAGCAGAGCTAAAATTTAAGAACATTACCAGAATGAAGTATCTTGATCTATACATTAAATTTTAGTTAAATTCATGAAAATCTGTCAAAGTGCAGATATAATAGCAGAAGTTAGCCCAAAGAAAAATTTATTTAAAGTTTTCTGGAACATATTTTTTCTTGGATAAAAATTTTCTATTAAATACAAGATTTACCACAAATAAATTCTTCAAAAATTTCCAGGTTATAAATAAAGGCTAAATTCCATAAACTTTTCTTTTTTCAAACTAAGATGTGTAAATATTTGTCATAAATCAAAAATATTAATACATTTAAATTAAAAGTATTTCAAATAAAAATTTCAATCTTTATGTGACCACACTGTAAAACATGCAAAGAATCCAGACTGAATGACTCATGCTGCACATGCAAGTTCTCTGTCAAACCCCTCAAAGCTTTACATGGAAACAATGACATGTATAAACACAAAAGTTGCCACACTAGCAAACAACAGAAGCATGCAGTACTTGATGTAGTCGAAAGCCAGAGTCACATTCAACCAGCCTGCATGTGTTCTGTTGACTTCTTGATCCCATGCATTTTGCAGGTACCAAACTGCTCCCCAGTACTTGCAATTGCAGCAGTTAAACTCTGAACAGCACAACAGGCTGGTGTCTTTTGGATGCTGGCACTCCTCTCCCTTTCATCCGACCACAGCTACGTCTCCCCTTTAGCAGCAGAACCCAAGCACCAAGCAGACACCAGAGAGATGCTTAACATGACGTCTTTGTTTCAGTTGGTGAAAACAACCCCAAAACCAGAAACAAACACAATCAGAGTCACCTAAAAAGCACTCTACAGGATTACAACTAATTTATGTGCAACTGAAAGGAAAGGATGCTTCACTAGCTAAGGGCTTCTGCATTCAGCAAAGCATGTATGCTCATGGCAACTCCTGGGAATGCAACATAAATTCAAATTAGTCCAATATGGCATGCAAGTAAGTACAGATGTTTTACCAGCAAGCATGACCTGTCAATGACCTGTCAAAGCATGAGCTGCCCTCAAAACATACACAATCAAACTAACAATGGAGAACTAATGTACTTTCTGAAAAATTTTGGTTCCTTCAGGTAAAACTAAGATTTAAAGCTGTGTGAAAGAGCTTAGGAGCAGAGAGGAAGGAACCGGATTCTATGCATGAAAGGTAACATTGAGCCCAGAACGGTTCAGAGTCAATACCCAAGTAACTTGGATGGGTAGGTGGTGGTGGTGAGTTTCCCTTTCCCCATTAATACATTTGGGCAGACCTAAAGAAGAAGAAACATAAGATCATTAACATCTCCAAGATCACTGAGTCCAGTGTTAACTTAGCATTATCTCAAAGAAAAATCAGCTTCAAAGCACAAGCGTTACAAGCTGACTTAAAAAACTGATTGACAACAGATATCCAGAACAGAAATTCTTCAAACGCCTAAAACCGAGGAAGGATTTCAAAACCCAGTCTTCTCAGCAGCTGTACTGCTCAAGGCTAGGCATCTCTTGCAAAAATGTCCTTGAAAAGATATGACTGTAGCTTGATTTTGCCTTGCAGTTCCCTGTCTCCCAGATATATTATTTATCTAGTATCATCCCACACTGTTAATACAGCTGTAAAACCGTGCAGATGGCAAAACCCAAATATGGCTCTCCATTTTATCTACTAAAAGGTCTTATCACAGCCTCTTCATGCTGTTTTCTCACAGTAGTAGATGGTGCTAACATCTAACCAACGTGTTTCCCTTCCTTTCTCCCCCCGCAAAGGAAAAACACGAGTGGCTGAAACACCACCGCCCATCCCCACCTCCTTTCTCACAGCATTGCAGCCCTGTGCTTTCTGCAAGCATCAGCAGCACCAGAATCTTGCTGTCACAGATAAAGCTTACAGTCTGGTTGTTTTTCTCCATTACCAAGGCCTTGGCTTGAAGTGGCAGCCATGACAGCCTGACCCTTCACAAAAATCCAAACAAAGACAGTGAGAAACCGTCACTGGAAGTGCTTAGGCCATACGTAAGGAGTTAAAAAGGGAGGACAGTCACAACTGACAAAAGGATATGTTTTAGTTCTGAATGAGTTTTTTATTTTTGCTTAAGAATGTCATAATTCTAAGTCATGACTGTGTAATGATTCTCACTGCTAAGACATTTAGGAAGCTTGCTTTTACAATTCATGTAACTGTGCATTCTTCGTAACTCCCCAGAGAAAATGCTCAAGTTACTAGAGGGTAGATAAAATAGATACTTAGCCCAACATAAATAGGCTCACAAAAACTAACAACCCGTCCTTGAAAGACTGTAGCTATTTTAAGGCATGATTTCCTTACCCTCAAGAAGAGTTTAATGTTTATTTCCTTTTTCTTTTTACTTTTCCACATAGAAGAGAATATTTCTGTAGGAAGAGACCAACAACAATCAACTAGTTCAACTGCCTGACCACTTCAGGGCTCACCAAAAATCAAAGCCCAGTATTAAGTGCATTGTCAAAATGCCTCTTAAACACTGACAGCTTGGGGCATCAACCGTATCTCTAGCAGCCTGTTCCAGGGTTTCAGTGCTCTTTTAGCAGAAATGCTTCCCAGTGCTAAGGCTGATCTAATCTGGCTATCAAAAATCAAACCTCTATAGAACGCACATACGAAAAAGAAAAAACCCCAAACAGTATAATTGAATCACATAATAATTGTGGCTATATGAGAGCTGAGAAAGACTCCTGTGTAATCTCCTGCTCAAAAGCAGGGTCAGCTATGAAATCATGGTAGGCTGCTCAGAGCTTTCACCAGTTTCACATCAGAAATTTTCCCATCTGCTACACAATATCCAAGGGCAACCTCGTTCAGCATGTGACCATCCTAAAGATCATTTGAAATAAAAGAAGGGATCAAGAAGAGTTTGTGCTTTCTATTTAAGTAAAATTAGGAAAGGAAAATAAGGTTTATACAAAGGAGAATGTTAAAGAGTGAAAGAGCAACAACATGCTATAGAAACAGGACAAGACACAGGCAATACTGACAAAGGAGTACTGCACAAGTCTTAGGCAATTTGAGACTGACAGCATGTACATTTATCTTGATGAAAATATGGTCCTTCCAGATTGGGTGTCTCTAACACCAGGCTCCTCTCTATATCCACAAAACTAAAAAATTTGCCTGTGTTAACCCATGCACACTGAGAAATAACAATGGATGTTGGGGGTGCTGGTTGACAGCTAGCTGAACATAAGCCAGCAGTGTGCTCAGGTGGCCAAACAGGGCAGTGGCCTCCTGGCCTGTGTCAAGAACAGCGTGGCCAGTAGGATGAGGGCAGTGATCGTGCCCCTGTAATGGGCACTGGGGAGGCCTCACCAAGTCTGTGCTCAGTTCTGGGTCCCTCACCCGAAAAGAGACATTGAGGGACTGGAGCCTGTCCAGCAAAGGGCAACAGGGCTCCTGAAATGGCTAAAGAACACCTCTCATGAGGGACAGCTTAGGGAGCTGAGGTTGTTTAGTCTCATGAAGAGGAGGCTCAGGGGGGGCCTCATTGCTTTTTACAACACCCTGAAAGGAGGTTGTGGTGAGCTGGGGGCCCGTATCCGCTATAGTGCCTGCAGTGAGAGGACAAGAGAAAGTGGCCTTAAGATGAGACAAGGGAGAGTCAGATTAGATGCTAGAAAAGAATTGTCATTGTTAAGGTGGTCATGCATTGGAACAGAATGCACCAGGGAGTTTGTGGAGTCCCACCCCTGGAGGTGTTCAAGAGGCAACTGGATCTGGCGTTCAGTGACGTGGTTTAGGGGTTTGAGAGTTACAGTGGTAGGTAGTGCTGGGTTGATGGTTTCCTGTAAGGTCTCCTAAAGTTCTCTCCTAACCTTGACCATTCTATGATTCCATGATTTTTGATTTAGAAGAAGGTACAAAAGAAATAGAACTAATGGGTCAGAACTTCAGCTGTTGCAAACTGAAAAACCTTCAGGGAAAGCTGTCACAGTTTAAGTTTGAGGGTCAGATTTTGGGAACTGCATCCCTGTTTGTGCATTTTTCTGCCTGAGTTTTGTACAAATATGAAGAAAAGGGAAGGGTTTAAATGCTGTGCTACTGTTCTTGCCACTGGTATACTCATCTCATTTCCCTTCTTCTGCTCATAGCACTTTAGATAGACAAAATTTGTGCTATAAAAACACAAAGTCCACTAGTAAGTGGGTAGTTTATATCCAACAGCAATGTTTATTATGGTACCGTATAAATAGAGAACTGAGAACAAGAATCCAGAGATGTGCCGTATTCTCTAAAGTTATGCGTTCTCTGAAGAAACTTTAGAACTTTTTTTTCCTCTAGGAAAATCAGAGCAGTGCAGAATCTGTTCTTCACTTAAAATTATAGGATGGTTTGAGCTGGAAAGGCCCTTAAAATTAAATTTATTTCAGCCCATTTGTTATCTTCCTGCCATTGGAAGGGACACCTTTCACTAGACCAGGTTCCTCAGAGCCCCATCCAGCCTGGTCTCAAACACTTCCAGGGACAGTGCCTCCACAACTTCTCTGGACAACCTGTGCCAGCACTTCACCACTTTCATAGTAAAGAATTTCTCCCTAACAT
>VXBB01022675.1:5744-53295 GCA_013399915.1 Illadopsis cleaveri
TTTTAATATATATATATATTCAGTATATATATAAGTATATAGTCAATAGGTTTTTTTTATATAAGCAGCATTCAAACAGAGCAACAGAAAGAACTGGAATTTTAATCGTATTTATGATGACAAATCAGAAAATAGTATTTTACAAGTGTATGGGGCTATGCAACTGTCTGAGAGAGTTTAAAATATGTTTGTTACATATTTTAAGACATGAATCATTGTTCTTTACCTGAAAAACTGAACGTGAATTATCCAAAGCCATGTGACTGCTGATATCTGACTGTTGGTACAGAGCAGTTTCACTGGAGTGAACTCATGATGTTGGTGCTTTGTCTGGATGGAAAATAAGGAGATCTGTGGGGCCTGGGAAAGCACCCTGGGTGCTTTTGGTTGTGAAATGGGTTATTGATGGATCAGTACTCATACAGAAACTTTCACGGAGGGAGAAGTTTTAAATGAGATTACTATCCATCTTTGTTCTCCCAGTGACTTTTCAACCTACGGTTTCTTTTATTCCACAGAGGGATTTACTGTATTTGTGTACCTCTGCTGCTCTGCATCTGACCTTTATTGCTCTGCTGCCCACTAAGTTGTTCTTAAAGCCTAAAAAAGGCATATGTGTCAGACTGGGAAATTTGCTGGAGAATTTGTCTCAAACACTGAAACAAATCATATGAGACCCACATAGAACTAGCTAGAAAATATTTCCCCGTCTCACAGGAGTGTCACTTTTTCAATTATGACCTTTATTCCCCTTTTTGTCACTTGAAATGATGTTGAAAATTTTCATCTGTTTTAATGAAAAATCACTCAAGAGAGAGTGAGACTGATCCGTAGCCATCAGTAGCCTGTGGAGTAGGCACTTCCTCTGGCACCTTGGTGGAGTGTGTCCCAATAGAGAAGCCAAATCAAGCAGAGCAGAGTTTGGAGCCCAACTCCAGGAATCACTTCCTATCCCAAAAACCTGCACGCTGCTCTGCTGTTGTTTACATGCTTTTGTTTCTAACAGAAATTCCATCCTGGACCTGAAAAATGGTTTTTGCTTCAAGTCTTGTCAGACTGTTGCAGTGAAAGTTGTAAAGTTTCAGTTTCAACAAATTGTTATCCTTCAGTGGAAAAACTTGCACTGAAAAGTTCTCAACCCAGTCTGCTTCTGAGTTTGCTTTGCAAAACATCTTTTTAAGGGAAATCTTCTGATGCAGAACAGTTATCCTTCACAAGGGCATGTTTTAAAAGGCAGAGTCTGGGTCAGAGGACAGACCCAGAGCAAATATAATTTCCTCCTCACTCTCTCCCCCCAAAAATTGCAACTGTTGGGGACTGGTAGAGGGAAGAAGTGGGAATGGTTTGAGCCAACCCTGCCCAGTGTGACAGGTGGGAAAGAAGCTTTAGGCAATAGGTTCCCAGTATTTTGTTCTTCAGTGCCATAAAAAAATTCTTAATGCCAACTCAGGTGTTTGGGAATTTGTACTACACCTTTCCCACCACCTCCTGCTGCATTCCATATGTTACCTGGTGTTTGTCCAACTCTTTGCAGGGTGTAAAACAGGAAATGGAAAGAACTGATGAAATAAAATAGGGGAGCAGTAGAGTGTCACAGCTGTCCTACAGGGTATGGGACACCTAAGGGGAAAGGCAGGAAGTCCATAAGGAGTGCTTGGAATTGTTGTTCATCTGCAGGTACTAGGTTAGCAATTTAGAAATGGGCCAAGTGCTCCATGCTGAAGGGAAGTGTAAATCTTCCAGGAATGGCACAGATCCTGTTCTATTTTTTTTTCTTTTTGCTTGTTCTTTGTTTTCAGGTGATGCTTCTCCTAATGGCACCTCTGAGATAAGGTGACAAGATTTGCCAGTGCTTTGTCCTGTCTGGTGTTAACGCAAGAGTTGTAAATATCAGGCATAACTAAAGTGGTTTCCCTAAAGGAGAGATGGAAGGTAGAAGGGAGGAATAAAATGAATGAGGAGTAAATTGTTTGGGAAAGAGCAGAATACAGGAAGAAGCAGAAATTGTTAAGTAGGTGGCATTTGAAATGTGCCTGTAAAAGAGAACACAGAAATGGGAGCATTTTTAGTTGAGTCCCCTTTTTGACCTGCATTCCCCCAGATTGAAGGGTTTGTAGATTAATTTCTTATGAGCGGGGCGGGGTCAGAAGGAGAAGGAGGAGAGTGAAGATCTTTCCTTTCTCAGCTGCCTGCTGCCCTCTTGTGCAGTGATCTGCTCCCTGCACTGGTGCTTTTCACAGCCATTCATAAAGGCAGTGATAAACTTGGAGTTGCTTCTCGGTTTGATGAAATGCTGAATTTGGGGTGCCGACCTCAGTCACTTTTCTGTGTTTCACCCCCTGCAGATCCTGTCCTCATATCAGCTGGCACTGCCCTTGACCCCTTTGTTACTCATTGTCTCTACATTTTTTAAGGATTTAAGGGAGGATGGAGAGAGCTGCTCTATCATAGTGTCTGTCTGATCTGTTGTGATAACCTTGATATGAAACCCACGGTATCTCCTGCTGCAGCTGGTTTGTGAGTGCTTCCCTCACTTCTTTGGCTTAGAAGTGAAAATATTTGACTTCTTTGTTGTCAGGAGGTTCTCCTGTGGATCATAAGGAACTAAACTTTATATGGACCATTAGCATTATGTTCAACTCTTTTTCCATTTTAATGGGCTCATGCAGGTGATGATCTTGCACCATCTGAGTGTCTGAAAATTCCCTGATAACAGAAAGGAAGCTGGAGGAAGTGTAACAGGAGGAAGAAAGTGAACTGGGGATGGGAGAACAAGTGTGGGGAATTAGAATGGGAGGAAGATGGAGAAGCAGGGTGGGCATGGAGAGAGGACAGGAAACAGTAGAGAAGTTTAATAATAAGGTCATCTTAAAAAAATGGTAAGAGTTAAAAGTAAGAGGATTGTTTACAAAGACTCTAAAAAGAGCAGAACTCCTGATAGGTTGTTGGACACTTAATGAAGGGACACATGGACACAGCATCCATTTGTACATCCTCTTGCAAAGGGAAAGGAGCTGCTGAAGTCTAACTGGTGTGATAAGGGATTCATGATATTACAACGACAACACAATTGAACCTTCAGCTGGTTTCCTGAGGAAAAGGGAAAACTAAATGGGAAGTGGAGAACTTAGCTGTTACAGTGTGTGGTGTATCTCAAAGCTCACTGTCATGACAGCGGTAGTCAGCCTGCTTGTTTTGTCTGGAACTGCTCTGAATTTCCAAAGTGCCATCAAAAGGTGGCAGTACAGCAACGGAGATCAGCAGCTTGGGCAAAGATGTTTGAGTAGGAGACGTTCTCTTTCCTTCGCTCCTGTTATAGTATGGGTCATCAGCACAAGTGCAAAGCAGAGAACACTGTAGGGAAGTTTTGTAGTTACCTATTTGTAGTGAGAACTCTTCCCTATGCGTTTTCCCACTGGATGGAGGGATCCCTCCTGTCTTTGCACACAAGAAAACAGCAGGAATCACATATGCTGGGATTCATCCAGAATTAACTGTTAGTCAAGTCTGACTCCTCTCACTTGGTGAGATGCAAAAATACTCAGGAACAATTTAGCCCACTCCAAACCAGGTCTGTGATACAGGTGGCTGGGAAACCCACAGGGAATAGTTCTCACACAGATAACTACAAAAATACATTTTTGAAGAAAAGAACATGAGAAAATGGTATTAGCTAAAATTGTTTATTATCACAGGCATATAAATTAATCAGACCACATAGTCCTTAGTATAAACATTCCCTTTACAGAAATGCAATAAATAATTAAATTAGATTAATCAATTGGTATAAAAATAAAGAATCCTCTCAGGAAAAGTAAATACTATACAAAATTGTATATACCATGCTAAAACACATCTCGAAGTGCCTACAAAGGGCACTTATGATTAAAATCATAAATATATTTTTAAAGCCTCCCTGGGAGGTATTGAGCTTTTATGGCTTACATGATGTACTCTGTTAATGAAACACATATTGTTTCTGCAGAGTGCACTTAGTACAAAGAGAGTTCATCTCATGAAAGAAAGTAAGAGGGTGTACACATTTAGGTTTGTGGTATCTGGTCCTTCCCAAGGTCACAAGTTCCTGCTGGGGCATCTTCATTTTTCCTTCTGACAGCGCTGTTGCAGAACAAGGTGATGTCTACTTGAACACTGGTTTGTCCTGCACAGATTTCCTGTTCTTCATTCATCCTGTTCTTCAGATAGCACACTCTGAATAATACACTCAGTCTTTGATCACTCTGACAAATGAGAGTGTGAATGCAAGGCCACACATCTTGTAAATCAAAGCGTATTTGAAGTGCACAGAGTTGCCCACAGTGATTGTGCTGACACTGCCCAGAGGTGTGGTCTTGGCCAAAATCAGCTGTGCTAATTTTGTGATTAATACTCTCCACGTGTAGCTGGACTGGCTTGTCCAATAATTTCAGTTTTCAGCAAGATCTCAGAGCGGTTAACCCTCTAAAGTTACATTTGTTGCAGTTTCTCACTAGTTTTTTGAATACTACAAGTGAGCATTTTAAGTTAAGTTGTTCTGCAGGTACAAGAAATAACCTCCATTAATAAACAAGTATATTGTGTTTAAAATGAGAAAAAAATAAGCTTTAGCACTATGTTTGGTGTGATAAAATCCATAGTTAAAACCAGTGAAGCAAGTCACCAAACAGAAATAGGTGCATTACTTACTACATTACACACTGCCTCTTGGACAAAACCCAGGCATTGCTGCAGTGTAGGCAGGAGTACCTGGTTAGCTTATGACATTCCTGTAGGGAATTACTTTTCATTCATAAAATATCCATCCCAGGTACAAAAGTTGCTTCTCAATGCTTTGTAATGATTGCTAATAAATATATAATACACAATGTTGTGTTTGTCAGGACATGCTAATCCCATTTTGTCTGCAGAACAAGGCTTTTAACAGGCTCTTTTAGAACAGTGATTTCAATGCACTTAGCAAGTTACTGGAAAAGACATTTACAGATAAAGAAACACATACTGTATTCTTTGCACAAAAATAAAGCTCTTTCTCCAAAACCCTGCACATGCAAATACTCCATGGAGCTGCATGAGAAGTGCTGGTTTATTGGTTGTCCTTCTAGGACTCACATAAAAATCTTAATTCATGATAAATTCATCAATTAAAACCCCTCCATAAAAATACAAATGTAGAAACATCAGCAGGTATGCTGCAACTGCAGGACATGCTTCAATGTTTTCCCAGCTGCTTTTATCCAAATCTGGAATGGAATATTAGGGACTTTAAAAACTGTTACAGCTGGAGCAGCAGCTTTGCACAGTGCTCACTGATTGGTGATGAAGGGACTTCACGGGTAGGTGAGTCAGAGAAACGGGACAGAAGGTGCAGAAAGAACATCATTTAAACTCAGTACTTTGCTTACTTACATATGAGTGGTAGTTCTTTTTTAGAATGTTAATTCTGACGCAGTAATGTGGAAACATTGAGCTATGAGATAGAACATTGCACAGAGGAAAAGCGGGTTTTGAAACAGAAAAAGAAAAGGAGAAGAAAAAGACGTTCTAAATCAAAATGACCATCACCAGGAACAAGGAGAGTTCACTTGGTTTGTTGTGCCCTGAGGATCTTCCTTCCTCTTTCTGATGTACATTTTTGAGGAGATTCACATTTCAGGACAGTGAAAATGTGGAGGCAGCAAAGCTTTTTGTATTAGTTTTCCTTTAGGCCGACGACATTGGTAGGAATGGAAATATTTTTAATACTACCTCATTATTTTTGTAGGTAACTAAGCTTGTCATTTTCCATCTGAACACTAGATGCAGTTTTCCAGTTTCCTCTCTCTACCACATTTCTACTAAGTAGAGAGAAAATTAGATGAAAGGTTAATTTTTACTGGAAGACTTTATGCTCTTTTTCAAGATCTGTTTCCTCATGTGGGGCTAATATCTGTTTGGGGTAGATTAGCAGTTACTGCTCAGATGGAAGAACCCAGAGGTTCAGAATCCTTGCAAGCAGAATATGGTGGTATATAATTAAGCTGCCCAAACTAGTTTTAAGTGCAGTGATACTCACTTTCATTTCAAACATTTTCAATGGTATCTCTGGCCATAGTTCCACAGAAATGTTCAGGATTCAGGAGCTGTACAGGAAGGTTTCCACATAGCAAAAAATTTGACAGATTTTAAAAGAAAAAATAGCAAATAAAAAAACTTAATCAGGAGGAGAGAGAAGGAATAGTGTTAATGGTACATGAATATGAGAGTAAATGCTGTCCTCTGAGAAAGAGCAATATGCTTTAGAGCTGTTTCACTCTGACTAATCATCAATTACTGTATTTATTGGATGTTTTGCAGTGGCTGGTTGTACCAGCCTGTCATGCCTTTGCTATATCTGTCATGTTAAGCTGGAGCAGTGTAGATGAAATTCCATTTTCCGAAACAGGATTTCCCCCAGAATCTTCCCTACTGAATCCCATGGCAAATGTGTCATTAGCTTCAAGATGTTAATCACAGCCATACAGTATGATTTGTAAATGTTTTTTCCAGTATTGAGAAGGCAGTTAAATGCAGGATATTTTTCCATAGTTAACTAAGATACAGTCTAAAAACTTATAAATAAAGCTCTGTGTGTGGTATTACTGTAAATAAGGATCAGTCCAAGCAGATTCCTTTGAGGTTTCAAAGCCTTTGGTAATTTTTCTGTTAATTTTTCTTTAAAAAGTTGCAGAAATCTCTGCATGAGATTCAGGTAAGATCAAAGCAAAAATACAGAAGTAACCATCTCATGTATTTCTAGTTCAGCAGAAGGGGGTCAGTTAAGTCCCTTACAGGAGCCTATTTTTGTGAAATTAGAATTTAATTTTCCCCATAAGGTGAGGCTAGAATCACTTGCAAAATAGCATCTATCTTACAAATACCCATCCAGATAAGACTCCTTAATATTTTGGAAGAAGCTTTCACTTACCACACACAGAGAACACATAATAATAGCACTGGAAAATATTTACATTTTTCACATCTTAAATATAACATAGTGTCTGCTTTAAAAAGTAGATTTTCAGTAGCCTTCAACTCTGGTGTGTCCTAGATTAGTTCTTGAATAGCTGTAAAAACAACACATTGTTAGTAAGGATGTAAAATAAGGATGTCTGCAATGGTTTGCAAAATGTCAAAAAGCACCCAGGAGGAATGAACTGTGCTTACCCTTTGCATTAGATTTGCAAAGCCCTTCAAAAATTCTTTGGGGGTTTTCTTCTCATAAGAATCACATGTAGACTCACACTGCTGGGAGATAAAGAGAATCATGGCACTTCTAAACAGCACAACACAGTCCTAAATCAAACCTTGAGCTTTCTCACAGAAAAATCAGTAGGGTTGTGATCAATGCCTTTTCTAGCTGGAAAATCTTTGACACAAGCTCTTTCAAAAGGGAAGGAATTTAGTAACGACACCTTTCATTCACATTTTTTGCAGTGATCCATGTCCTTCTGCCAGCACATTGTGTGGTGGCCAAGTGCGTGTATGTGACTTTTTAGAGTCACAGGGAATGCTTCTCCCAAAAGTGCAAAAATTGAATGTCTGAATTTCCAAAGTAGTGAAAGGCAGATTGTAACAGATTTGCTTTCTACAATTCCATCATTGCAGGGGGCACCTGCTGTAGAAAATAAGGAGCAATGATCACAGTTCTGGGCACTGTGAGGAAATCCTACCTGTCCAGGGTCTCTGTAGGTGAAGTTGTTCAAAATTCTAATGGCTTTGGTGAACTTTGGTTTGTCTTGGCTGCTCACTGGTTGCAATTTCTGGATGCCCTTCTTGAAGCATGCCACAGCTGTGTACAGACATCCCTCCTAGGGCAGGAGAAGAAGGAACTGTTTTAAAGGCAATATTGCAGCACTTTTTCCTGCACAGGTTAGATTGTGGTCCGCATGCAGATGAAAGTATCCAGGATATTAACTGAGAATATTCAACTGTACCTTTTTTTTTTTTTTTTAAGTTAGTTTTAGATATGCAGGTGATATTGAGGCTTTACTTTGGCTGTTCTTGCCTAATTATTTAAGTATTTCCTAATGAAATGAATTCTACTTGGCTATTAATCATGACAGCATTTGAAAGAAAACAGTCCTGAAGAGTAGATCAGTTATGTGTAGTAGGTTTTCACCTACTAAAGCACAAACATTTTATTTTTAAGAAATTACAAATATCTCTCAGTGCCACGTGTGGGAATATACTTTTTTCTTCCTAATTTTTGTGCCCTTTCTAATAATGCCTAGTTAATAATTAGAATTGACATAGAATTGCGTGTTTTCAAATACTATTGCAATGTTCTTACATGATAGCATCAGAAATGATACAGAAACTGTCCCCAGAACTAACTTACAGAGAAAGAAAAGCGATGTTTACCGAAGCCAATATAAGTTGCTTTCTGTTTTCTGAAGGAGGAAGCTGCTGATCACACGTTTTAGAAAGGCTCCAAACCCATCATCCTTGTTTTGCATACCAACTGCTACCCAATGAGATGTCACTGCAGTTTGCTCCTTGGGCAAAGACAAGGCAGCCTTCATGGATGTTGCTTATAGCAAATTTTACTAGCAACATTCTTTGTTGGTCAGATAAAACATTTTATTTTCCTTAGAAGGCACACATTTATGTTTGTTTCAAGCATCCTTACCGTAAAACCAGCCTTGCTTACTGGAAAAAAAACACTACTCGTCTTTTAAAGAGATCAATTTTCCAGCTGAAACTGAAAACGTGCTGAGCTGAGAAACCAGCATTTCTCATCTGTGCTGCCTCTTTCTGTTTTGCTGAGCTGTCACTTAGAGCTGAGGCAGCCAGCCATCGGGGCACCGCAAGGATTGTGGGGCCCGGCGTGTTGTCATGGGCTGAGCACTTTGGGGATGAGGCATGAAGGAGCACAGCCCACTGGAGATGTCTGAGGGGGGCTAGAAACGTGTGAAATATTTTCATCAGTGGCAGCGGTACTCTGCATCTGACTCAAACCAGCTTTACAGATGAGCCCGTAGAGCCCTCGCTTCCGGAATTAGTGATCAGCGGGCTGAGATACAGATCCGGGGCCCATCAGCATCGTGCCGGTTCAGCTGCAGTGCCACTCGCCAGCAAGAGAGCTCATTTGCCCTCCAGGCTGGAATCACCTCGGCCTTAACTCTGCTTTTTCAGCCTCAGCCTGTTTTCCCTTGAATTGATGTCCTCTACCCTCTCTTTATTCAAAGGAAACGATACTTGATTGTTGAGGGTAGAAAGAAATTGTGTGGGAGTGAATCGGGGCTAGCAGTCCACACAAAGGAACCTCAAGGAAGCCAAAACAGATAGGGATAAACCACCTAATTCTATATGTTATAATAGGTAGATTTTCATTGAATGTTTGAGACCAAATGCAAATCTGGCATGAGCAGGTTGTAATAAAAACAATTTCAAATATTTTGGTATTTGAAATGCAGTTATGTGAGTGACTTTTTATTAAGTTGAGTTTCACTAGGCTGTGATGGCACCTAATCACCCTGAGTGCTGCCTTGGCACACTGATACATATTTTAGTCACCCTGTAGGATGAAAAGTTTGTTGATTTGGTTGCTGGTGATAATTACTATTAGCACACTAATGTTTTTCACTTGTCTTTCATCAGAAGCCGAACCCGTATTAACTTAATACCTTCTAAATATGTGAATTCTCTGTCTTCTCTAGTATGCAGAGGAGGCACTTAGGACCTCCCAGAATCAGATAATAAAGCCCTAAGCTGCAAGTGAACTGTCGTTTTCCTTCCTGAGGTGAGCATGACTTTTTTTAAGAAAAAAACCCCAACAACCTCATTAAGCAATTAGTCACGAGTTGTATTTGCTTTGTTTCAGAGGCAGTGGCAAACACTGGAGTAAAATGACAGCTAATAATATCCTCCTTTTCACTTTGACACCACAAGTTAGAAAGAGTTTTAGTGGAAAAAGCCCAGCAATGAATTTGTGCACTGCAGTTGTTTCTAGCAATTCAAAGGAATGTATCTGGTTTGGTCAGGCTCCTGTATATTTTTTGGCAAGTTAAACATGTGCCCAGCTGTAAAGTCTAGGAGGAGGCTAACGAAAACCTGTGTGAAATGAGGTGAGTTTTTTTTCCTTTCTTCTTGTAGCTGCTTTGCAAAGGAGTTTAGAATCTGTGTAGATAAATTTTTAAGAATGCCTGCAGCTTTTGCAGCATAGTAATGCATAGTGATCGCTGATATATGTCAATCAAATTGTTTCTGCTACAAAATAGGGCTCAAAAGTTTAAGACAGCTGATAACACCAGTATAATATTAGATAGCCACTGGTTGCTCTAGACCTCAGTTCCATGTTGAGGGATTGTCAAAGTAGGATGCATTTACCCTCTAAGTTTTTAAGACATAATTTTACTATGATTAGCATTTAAATTCACGGTACGTCCTGCCTCCTACCACTTGTGAGAGTGCACAGACTTGGTGACTCACTGTATATAAGATGATCTCAACCTTGGAAGATGCCAAATATCAGCACTAAATAATGTACAAATAAGTATCTGTATTTAAGAGGGATTCACAGGGAGCTGCTCTTGTATTTTTATCTAGTTATAAACTGAAGAGAATATTTGCAGGTGCAGTTTTGTCCTCCCGTTGGTAGCACAACCCCTGCACAAATTGTCTCAGAGAGTAGTGTGACTGCACATGAGAGGAGGCACTCTGTGGCCTTGCAGTGCCTCTATTGCCATTTGGCTGCAAGAGAGGCAGCTCAGCCATGCTGGAGCTCATGGCAGCTGGAGGCACTTCCACTCCAAATACCTGCATTCCCAAAAGCACAGCTGCTCATCTGGCTCTTGTATGAATCCTTACTCCTAGCACTATTTCTTAATCAAATGGACTATGTGCAACTCTGGATCTGTTGGTGGGTTATGATACACATACAATAGCAAAACAGTAATTGTGGTGCCAAAATATAAACAGTTCTGCCATTAAATATCCAGAAAAAAGAACTTTAAAAAGTATTTTCTTATTCAGTCTAGCTTGCATTAAGAGTACTAGGACAAAGATGTGTAGAAGAAGAAGAAGACATCTTTCACTTGTCAATGGAATAAACCAGTACAAAATCAAAATTATGTAATTATGAAAAAAATGTTAAAGCAATCTCACCACAGGGTTTTCTGGTGTATGCAGCAATTCAGCATCCTAAAATAAAACAAATCTAAGTTAGAAAAGTTTTAACATTTGAAAGTGATGTCCCTCACAAGATATGTACTAGCAATACATAAGGCTTGAAAGTAATTTCAATATCATGACAAATACCATCACTTACCTTATCTTTCACCATAGTTTCTAACTGTGAAATTTTCTGTTGAATCTGTCTGTATTTTACTGTTCTGGGTGAAGCTGCAGTCAGCACCATAGTGGAGCAGAAGAAAAACACGCAGAAAATAACCATCCTCTTCATCCTGATGAGTAATATTTTAAAATGTGCCAGGAGCAAAGTTGTGCTGTTCAAGTGTAACACTCCAGTTTGAGCTGTGCTCAGGTAAGCTCTGCACCTACCTATATATTGCTCCCTGCTGGAGATGGAGAACCCACCCATTTCAGTTTGGAAAGCTTTGTAGAATGGATTAATGAGTAACCCTTTTTTCTTTTCCACTGGCTAGGTGCATGTACGCGAGCTTGTGCGTGGGGGGGCAGGGATTGATGGAGTGAAAGAAAATGTGCCCCATCTGCACATTGGGCAGGAAAAAAAGAGAAAAGGGTGAATTCCCATTTTCACTTTGAGTCAAGAGATGAACGTACTAAAAAGTTGGTACTTAGAAACCATGGGCCTAGGTAAACAAAGATTCTGCATTTTTTTTTTCTGTGTCATACAGCAGTGAACCTCTTCAGTCCATCTACAGCTCTTCTGTACTGTCCTGGAGAAATATGACAGGACTTCTTTCAAAATTTAAATGTATTTCTCTTACTTTGTGGCTCCAAGGAGTGTTTGTTAGCTGTTTCCTCCTGACATCCATGAACTGTGGTTTTTTCATTCTCAGCTCGGATTCAGTTAGAGCTGTGAGTAAAAGCTCATCTTAGCATTTAAACCAGCTGAAGTTTGTTTTATATTTGCTTGGAACCAGTAGCAGATATATTAACAATGTTGTGGAGGACATGTCCACTGGGAGTGAAGGTTGCAGGGACATACATTGTCCTGGGAGAGATGAATCCCTGGAGCAGCCCATTACCAAGAGGGGAGCAGTACTGGAAGAGCAGGGACTAAATCTTGGTGAGTCAGGCCCAAGGGACACTCTTGCCTGTGGCAGTGATCTAATGCTCGTGGCACTTAAACGCATTCAGTTACATGCTTCAGCAGCTGAGAATTTCCTTGGAAATGTAGAAGAATATATGAAGTTCAAACAAAAGTCTGTGCAGACACTAGGGACTTAATGGACTGCCAGCTCTAGGAATCAGTTGATTTCAAAATCACTGATCTTGATATTTCATCACAAAGAGGGGGAAAACAGCTTTAATTACTTTTATGTATTATCATTATTTAATTTCTATCAATGCTATTGAAGGCTTCCCATGTGGAATTAGTAGAGGGCAGTTAAAGTCACTTGGGCACCTTCACTTCTGATTAATAAAAAGATGGTCATGTGTCTGTCAAATTAAATGTTTTCCTCTGAAAATCTGAAGATTCCAGATGGCTTTGGGATGCTTTACAAACTCTACACAGAGTCTAGACTGCAGTTGGATGTCTGGTAACCTGTGTAATATGCTGGCATTGTATAAAATGCACCTGTATAAATCTGCCTGGTGGGTGCATCTGGACTGTCAGGCTGGCTCACTTGTTCACTGTTCATTTAAAAATGAATGTTTAAGCTGGTGAGAGCTCTATCTGACATACTCGAGCATGTTTCTTTCTTGTGTACAAATTATTATTTACTCTATGCTGTTTATGTGCTTAAGTAATTTTTCCCCATTCAGAAAATGAATAGCCTAAAGGAATAAATTTTATAGGTGTATGTGTAAATACACATAACTGCACTCAGTCTCATGCATGCACACACAGAATCTCTCCTGGTGAAAGGGGTAGCTATTAACACCCAATAGAACAGAAATTCTGAAAAATGAGAACTGAAACAAGTAAGAAAAAAAAGAAATACTTTCTTCTACCACATAATCTGAAATTTGATTTCTTGAAGAAAAGGCAGTGTGATGATTTTTTTTCCCCCCTACAGACGCATCTTAAAATAATTGTAGATATGCAGCACAGCTGCACTGAAGTACAGAGGATCTCAGTAGGTTTTATGTTAAATGTCTCTTAAGTTATGGCTAGGGTTCATTAAAGGAAATCAACAGCATCTTTGGTTTGAGAAACCACATGGTGACCAACACTACTTTTTGTCCTTTCTCCCTCCATCCCATTCCTGTGAAGCATTGCTAAATATTTTTTTGTCTGTTGTCCAACACCTCCCTGAGGCTGCTGAGAGCATGGAGAGATTATTTCCAATAGTGGTATTCTTTACACAAACAGGGCACATGGCTCTGCTCCTTTTTACCATAACTTTTCTGTAGGTTGTTGACTGGTAACGTGGATGAACGTTCATTTATCCTCAACCCACTTTTTGATTTACTATTGGAAGTGTTCATAGTAAAGAAACAGGCTGGTGATGATGTTTGCTTTTACTTCTTATTGTCAGTATTTCAGTTGTGGATTCTTTTGGGAAGTTTCTTTGAGTCCAGATACAATAGGTGGTCGTGGTAGCACTGTCAGCCATTTATACATCTTTATTTGGTTGATAAGTTGGGAACTTTCCTCTTGGATGTGTAACAGGACTCCGTTAGCTGTGACATCATGTGGTGGTTGGCAGCGTTGGCAGTGTGCGAAGAGATCACTGAAGGTTTTTGCTGGTCCAGACAACTTCAGAACTACTTAAAAACTTCAGTTAATGCACAGGGTAACTCTCCATGTGTTTCCAGAAGCACCGGGCTTGAAGGGGCAGAGGCAGATCTCCACCAAAATCATGGGAGGTGAGATGGCTCTGTCTGAGCTACTCCAAATGAAACCAGTTGTATCTGAGATCAGTTTTAAAGCTGGTGAAGTAAATGGGAAGTTAAACAATGGGCATCTGACAGTGTGGTAACTTGTGTTTGCATATCGGGTCTCTAAAGCTGCTGTATAGTCTTCTGTTTTGTGTCGGAGGCTTTAAGGCCACAAGAATTGCATCAGGGAAGCCATGCTGACAGAGAAAGTGAAATGCAAGGACAAAGGAGGACTTCCTCTATTGTCTAGGCAGTGGAGAAAACTCCTTGATATCCCTCTTATCTGATAAGAGCGAGCAGAAGGTTTTTTATATACGTCACTGCTCTCTTGTGGCTTAGGAACATGCTGAGTCAAACAATGACAGCCTCTCTCACACTGTCACCGGCCTGGCCCCACAGGGATGGCTGGAAAGTGGAAATGTGAGAAACCTCCCGGCCCTACCCTGCCGGGCTGAGTCCTCTTCTTTCCTCTTTGCCACGGTGCCACCCAAGGGCTGCATGACTTCGACCCCGAAAGCCCGCTTCCCCCACCCACATTTTCCTTTACAGGAGAGCTGAATGGAGGCTTTTCCCATGGCTTAGTCATTGCTATGGTTCAGCCAAAAAAGTCTGCAATATACAAGGCTGCTTTCAAAGAATTTTTATAACTTAGGTTTGTGACATTTCATGTATGTACTATATGTGACTTGGCGGGATTGTAGGAGACAAGAAGAGAGCGTTATGCTGGAAAATGGGAGACTAGGAGGAAGATTCCTGTAAAACAGATTTAGAAAAACTAGTCTTCAAAATAGTTTTGACAGCTTTGCAAGTCAGTTCTACCCCCTTGCAATCTTATTTTCCTATTCTAAGGTATAATCCTTTGGTATAATTCTTTGCTCTTTTAACTTTGCTTTGTAAAGAGAAAAACTAACCTAGGAAAAAGTCTATTCTTAACTTGTATTTGACATAAAAATCAGCGTAAATATAACTCTGAATGTGGAGACACAGACACTAAAATATTAACAAGCAACAATATAAAACCATTTACATTCTCCATAATGTTCCTCTAGGGCTAACTTGTAGCCAGTTTCTTTCCCATCCTACTCTTAGGTCAAGCCAATAATGCTTTTTAGGCACACAGTTTGATGTGTTTGTGTCCTTACCAGCTAATGATGACAAATTGTACTGAGGAAACATCCTGTCAACACCTAGAGCCTGAGACAAGCTTAGACCCACCCTGCACACAGCCAGATATTCAGCACTGTCCTCTTGTGGGCACATCCTTTTAAGTCTCCTTTGGTGCTGGGAGCAGCCTCCCACCCCCTGGGTCACAACCTTTACTGCATGTAGAATGGAAGAAGCCTCACTGGGTGACCAAGTGGCATCTTCTGCCACTCCAGTCAGCCATATCATACAGTTCCTTTCACATCTCAGCTAAAAACTCCTGCCTAAGGCCTGAACAGTTTGATCTCTCTAAGGGCTTAGAGCTGTGCCTGAGCTGTGTTCCAGCTTTCATAGAGAGCTTCATCCTTCTTTACAGTAGTGCTCATAATCTTTCCCCACTACTGGAGGACAGCCATGTTCAGAAAACAAGGCAGCAGCTGACAGGATGTTTGGCTACCACAGTTCTCTTAAAAATTTGTGGGCAGAAAGGAGTTGTTCAGCTGAAAGCCACCGGTGGGGAGAGGTTGGGGCAAGTCATTGTTCCTGCTCTGTGTGGCAGCCAGGACTTCTGCTGCTCAGGGGTTTGATGCATGGCAGGCCTGCAGGTCTCCTTGAGAAGGATGGCCCACAGAGCACAACCTTTCTACCACAGGAGTGTTGTCTGTTTCCCAACATTCCCAACACATTTCCCAGTGATTCCACTAAGAGACAGGCCTACAGTGGGAAAAGCAGGGATGTGGTAGTGCTGAAACCCAACAGTGTGTGTCATGTTCATCCCAAATGTTGAGGAAGAAAAATCAGAAGAGATACATGCAGGTGTTGGACAGTGAATGGAGGATGCAGAATGGCACAATGCAAAATGCTTCCTTTGTTCATTTACTGTTGTTAATGAACAGAAGTCGCAATAAAGTCACTTCTCTCTTGCAATATCACTAGCATAAAACAACTTCCAAACCATTACAGGCTCAAGATGGATGTGTCTGGTGCACAGGTAACTATTCCACTGGCAGCTGGGATCCCTATATCCTGACATGCCTTGTGTGGTGGTCAGCATGACACTACAGTTTGAGTTTTTTGATAACAGAATTAAAGGTATGATGTTACAGATTCTTTTGGAAGTCACTCCCTGGCTTTAGTGAGGCTGCTGAGCTGGTGTGGGATCTCCACAGCAGTGCAGTTGTTCCTCTCTTACACAGTCTAAAGCTAAACACAGGGCATAGCCACTGAGGGGCTGTGGCCCCTTTTCCCTCCTCCAGCAGAACTGCTCTGATTTGGCCTTATTTATACTTTCTACATAAAGTTATCTTCAACATAAAATGCATTTTTCTCCTGTTTATTATGGGTATTATTGATAGAAGCAGATGACTGAATACCACTTATTTCTAACTAGTTCTGCTTTTTGGTTTTCAGGTACTACCAAAATACTTTGTATTTTGTACAAACAGGTTGTAGCCTTCTTCATGTATGTGTATGTGTTTACTGTTTATACTTCAGTTTCTAATAGAATTATTTTTAATGATAGTGTTGTTTCCAAATCCTGTGAACTCAGTCACATGGTTCTCCTGCCCTTTCTTTTGTGTCTTCCCAGGGACAGTGTCACATCTCATGGTGCTGGGGCACCTCTGGCACAGCAAGAAGGAGTGAGGACGGAGGAGCAGTGTGACATTGCACTGGAGGATGCAGTCTGCCTCCTGTTGGAGTGGCTTCAAGTCCTTGCTTGCACACCAAGTCCTCAGCTTGCCCTGAGCACCACCACTGTGTGTGCTGCAGACCCCTGGCTCAGCCACCAGATGTGCTGTACTTCAGCTCCTGCAGCAGAGGAGAGGCTTTGGTGTCACACTGCGTAGCTGGAGGGAAGGCTGAGGCAGAAGCCACCTCTGCAGTTCTCGGGGTGTAGGAATGTAGGTGCTTTCTTCAGCAGCAAAGCAATTTAAAGAAATGTCTACTTCAGGTCACTGCTGCTCTGGGTCACAGTTTGTCACAATCTGAGGAGCCTCTGTTACAGGGCCTTGGGTCGTTACAGTGAAATCCCTCTTGCAAAGGCCTTGAGAGTTTGTTTGCTTGTTTGTTTGTTTAGCTTTGTTTTGATTGCAATCATTTCACTGTCAACCCCATTTTCTCCTTAGCACACCTGACAAATTTGCAAATAGAAATGAGTTGCCGGAAGTCCAAAACTCGCCTTCTGCTGGCTTTACTATTGAGCACAACTGTGATCTTCTGTGCAACTGGTGTCTCCTTGGCATGTGAGGCTGAGGGGGCCAGTGGCTCCCACTCAGCAGCATTGTTCCAGGAACAGCAATTTGGTGCCAGTGCAGACAGCATTTCATGATTCTGGCAGAATCATTTTATGGAAGGGTGTTTAGGAGAATCTTAACTCTGCACCCTTGTCTACATTTAAGACTCTTGAAGGTATGATGGTATTGTTCAGACAGGATTTGTTAACTTTTCAGGCAGTTTTATCAATAAAAGCCCTGATGCAGAAGTAGCTATACTAGTCTAGAATTCTCATAAATGGGAATACTATTGTGTTTCTCATACAGTAATTGCTCTGGTAGTGAAATGCACTTAGTTATGACTTGTAACTTAATAAATAGATGTGCTGCTTAATTTTTTACAGGAGGTTGAAGAATGCTGAGCTGACTAGCTTGTGCTATCCTTAACAGATAAGCTAGTGACTTTGTAAAAACAGTTTTTCTTTATGACCTTTTCTTCCAGATGTCTCTGTCTTCATCTGTAAGTAGACGTATCTTTAGCAGGGATGTGTGTGCCCTGTGCCTGCACATTTATCTGTTATGTGCACACACATACAGATTTGAGAAGCTATATAGCACAGTTGTTTGCATAATGAGTTTCATTTCTCTTCACAGGTCAGCACCTTAAGCGAACCTTGGAAAAACTCTGGTATGAGCAGTCAGCACACCAAGGCAGCAGCACCCGTTGGGTAGAGCTTGTCTTGGATAAAAAGCTGAATGCTATGGTTTCACTGACTTGTCGTTGAAACCTTGTGGTTTCTGTGTAGGAGGCTGTATAGGCTGGACACATTCGACATCCTTGTTTCTGAGCTGTGAAATCTGTACATCTAATTTATGAAAATTATCTCTGGTTCAATTGTATTCTTTTTTTTTAATGAAGTCAACATATTTTCCTTGCATTCAGTGGAAACGGTAATGGAAATGTTTTAAGATGCACTGTAAGCATGTTTTGACCTCAAAAAGCGAGACAAATCAAGATATTCTTCGTTATGATTAAGGTCTAGGAAGGAAATTTTAAATTAAATACGGAGAGCCAGATGTGAGAGGAAAGCATTTTCTCAAGTATGGAGACAAATAGAGTAAGTAACTGTGGGAAATGACAGAGGAATTATAAAATAAAAATCTTCCATCTGAGAATTTGATTTAAAAAACCACAAACAGCTAAGTAAGATAATTTAGAATAAACTATTTATATACTACAAATAGTACCAGTACCATTTGAGGTAACCAGCAGTATCTCTAGTCTGAAAAGGTGGTCTAAATAACTAAATTTATAAAATCCAAGACAAAAGAATCTAAAAGGATGACAGAAAGGGAGCTGCAGCAGAAGCAGTAGCAGTAGCAGTCACAGCAAAACATAATTGAACAGTTGATCAGTTGTATGTTTTTCCTTCTGTAGTTGAGTTCCATGCTGCATTCAGTGACTTGATTCTCAGGATCACAGAATCATCACTTAACTGGAGCCAGGAGAGCCATGGACCCACCTGTATGAGCCTTCATTCCTCTGCTTAGTCTCCTCCCTTGTGCTCTGGTGAGTGCCTCCCATCCTGTAACTGCCCAGAAAGCTGAGCTGGAGCAATACAGGACACTTGAACCTCTAATATTGGCAAATCCTATTCCCTTCTCTGTGGGCAGCAGTGACTTAAGTGCCCAAACTTTGAGTTTTCACCAACAACAGTTGTGCCTCTGCCAGGCAAATTGCCAGAAGCATCTACACCATTCCCTCTAAGTGAACCTATGGGAATGAATTAAAAATGAGCAAAGACCTCTGGATAGAAAACAAAGGAGAAGAACAATAACATTCAAGTTAATAAAACAGAGTTTCTTGTTGAAATGTAAATGAAATTACTATTTGTGTGAAAAGAACTACTCAGTGTGTTTGTAGGAGTACCAAAATCTGTCTGAAAACATTTGTCAAAGACTTCTGTGTGAATAAAGATTGAAAGTGTGATCACCCACTTAGCTATGTCAGAGGGATGACTGCAAGATTCATCTTAATAATTTCCAATAATTTCCATATCAAACCATCAATAGAAGACCATAGATTTTAATTCCTCCTTACTATCTCATTGGTCCATTTAGGAGAGTTGCTCCTTTTCAAGGAAAAAAAAAAATTAAATGAAAGGTGTTACTTTAACATTGTACCTTTGACTGGAAAATTAAGGCGTCTTGTCCTGCTTGTGGTTTCTTTTCAGAAACCTGAGACAGTAAATATGATGACTGCATCTGTAGATGAATATACGAGAAAATAGTAAAACTGGTCTCTAAAAATACACTTCTAGACAAAGACATTTTTCTTGCCTGCTACTTATAAGCTTCTTGCAGACTTTGCAATTGATACCCATTCCTTGAGCAGGACAGCGCTGTTTCTCTGAACTAACTCATGGGAAACCAAAAGGCAAACAAGGAGGCACTGAAGATGCTAGCCCAGAACAATGGTAGCTTTTGAAAATCACATTTTTCCCTTTATCACTGCAAGATATGCAGATAGGCAGACAACCAAGGGCTAGCTTTCTTTTGAAGCATCCAGATTTTACCCAGAAGCAATATCATAGGATTCATCATTCCTTCTCATATAGCTCAGATTCCACTCCCGGATCCTCCTCTTCTGATTTATCATGAGGATTACATAACTACTTTTGTTGTTCAACCCATGGAAAAACCCTGTCAAGTCCTCTTCTGCTTGGTAGCTAAGCCTCCCAGGATAGTTGCATCTCTTAAATCTCACTACTTCTGCAGGCTTGAGCCCCTATGTTGAGGGCACAGCTGAAAAGTCAGAGGAGATGCTGATGGCACTCCAAAGGCTGCAAAATACTTGCACTTGCTACTGTTGCACAAAGGGCAAAAACGTGAAGGGAAGTGGAAACATTAAACCTGAGAACAGGAAAACTCATGAGAATCTCAGAAACGGCCTGAGGAAAAAAGGACACAAAGAGATAATTTCCAAAACAATACCCGGAGATCAAAGGAGGCTGATGGTTTTCAAACGCTGTTTGTGGCGGATCTGCAGGGAAAGGTTAGAGCATTGTTTTCAAAGGTGCTGTGAAAAATGGCAGAGAAGCAGCAGACCGTGCAGATTTTTTCTTGTCTCCTTTCCTTGCCATTGCCCTCTCCACGACTGATTTGGCCACACTGAGAGAAATGTCACCTTCACTTTAAATTGCCTTTAAACTGAGCAGAGATGAAACACTTCTACCCTCTGATATAGTCATGTGCCATGGAAGCTCTCCTTACTCATTGTCTGAGCTGCATTGTTTTCTCTTTTATTGCTAGACCTAGTTCAGTGCACAGACTTTCCCTCTCAGCTCTGTTCATCCTATCCTGATTGATTTTATTAAGTTTGGCCAATTTATGTCAAAGCTAATAAATAACTAGAAATATTAAAATGTTCTGTGCTGGCACTTTCATATGATCATTTCAATTTTACATTAATTATATTTAATTATGAAGTTTTATTTGAAATAGTTTTAAAAGCTGGGAAAGAAACCTTTCTTCATTGTTTAAAGCAGAATATCTAACCTGCAGTGAGCTTTTTCTTTCTTGATCATCTCAATAGTTGCAGTGTGTTTTATGCCACTTCATATGGTTTCTGTCAAATTAAAAAAATCAGATGCTTTCTCCTGTTAGGTGATCAGTCTAACATTTACAGTCATTCTCTGTGCTTAGATCTTTATGATTCGGTATACATGCTCTGAAAATTTTTTTGTTTTTTCACAGGTGACAAACAGTGCCAGGGTTATATACAGAGAGTAACCAGTAGTCCAGAAAATGGAGGACAAAGAAAAAGGACACAAGTAAAACCAGACCTTTGGCATAAAAAGCCTGAAGTTGGTTCTTGTCCTTCCTACTTGATGCAAGAGAGTGAAGTGGTCTGATTTAAAAAAGGGAGGTCAGTAAGCCAGTGTGCCAAAGTAGAAATACCCAGAAATCTTCCAGGCAGTTCATAAGGGGCAGAGATAATGTAGATTAAGGTTAAAGAACTTCTGTCTTAATAATTTATATTTGCTTCTAACAAGGCCAGGGCAATTTAATCAACTTACCAGGCTAGGGAATGTGGATTTGCCAGTTTGGACAGGTAGTAGTTTCCTTTTTCTCTGACGGAAAGATGAGTAGTGAAACTTGTGGAATTCAAACTATCTTTATATTTATGCTGCTCCTTGATGTTTCGAGAAAGAAAACTTCAATGTTTTTATTAAGGCTGAGAAGATGGTCAGGAGAAGCCAGTATTTTGTACATTAAATTTTCTTCTCTGTATAAAACTATATTTCATACAATACATTGTCTTCTCATTGGTGTAAATCATTCTTCAGTGTTACTTAAAATCTTCCATAAGTAAATGGAAAATGGCCTAATATGGGTTGCTGTGGAATGCTGTGTCTTATTAGTTCTTTAGACCTACCTAGCACTTTATTGGACCCAGTAAAAATGGGGTAAAAGAGCCTTATTTAGCTATTTTTCTGTTCCTATTTTATCCATTGCCTGGAATGACAGTCCCTTTGGCTGCCTCTTGCCCTGGACTTCTTCCAAGAAATCTGTACGTTCCTTACTGAAGGATTCAAAGGAACTTGCACCTCCAGGGTGTTGATTTACTTTTCTTCTCCTATGAGCTAAGATTTCTTCAAGAATGACACGGTGCACAAACAAGAGCAGCTCAGAGCAGGGGGTGAGCATTCACATACTCGTGTATGAATCAGAGCAGCTGAGTCCACACCTCCGTTGCCTCTCAGTCTAGTACTGAGAAAGCTTTCCAGGGCTGATTAGTCATTTGAGTGAAGTGCAATAAATGTCAGAGAAGTGAATTAAAACAGAACCTCACTGAGTGTGAGGCATAGCTGCTCTCTAGTGGACTTGTGAATAGTGTCAGCAGCTCTAAGTATGTTTATCCCCAGCAAATAATAATATAGATATTCTGCTGAGAGACAGGAGGCGAAAACTCCCTACACCTGTGAGTTCAGCTGCTTCACTTTCTTGCCACCTCTTCTCTCTGTGTTGCTGACTTACACCAGAGCTATAGTGAAAAAAAAATGCTGAAGCAGCTTTAAAAAATATCTCCTGTCCAGAGCTGTGGAGAGACAATATTTCATTGTCTCTCTGTTGTGGGTTTGTTTGCAGAGGACAGTGTTTCCACTTAGCATCAGGAGTGACTTAGAGCTAAGGAAAACTGTTTTATCAGCAAAGGGGGAGGTGTTCAAAGTACCAGTGCTTATTTCCTGAAGGTGGCATGGAAAGCAGAGGAAAAAATATCTGCTGCACAGAGGACCTTCGCTTTTGGGAACATGAGATCTTCTCATCTTGTGCTTTCTCAGGAGAAAAGGTAATGATTTCTGTGGGGTTGAGGTCAAATAAGTGCATGCACACAGAGGGCCTTGGAAAGGCAGGTCCTGCCCAGCACAGTCTGAGGCTGGATGTGGTATGGAGCAGTGCTCAGCCTACAAACATGTCCAGGGACAGCACTTCTCTTCCTGACCTTCCCAGGAGCTGCACTGGCTCACTGTTTAGCCTGCTGTCCACTACATTTCAAGGAATTCTCCTACATCCACCAAAATGCCCCAAGCAATAATCATCTGCTTGTATTGATTCATTAAAAGATAAGCTTTAAAAGAATTTCAGAACAAACCTATCAGTTACAATATTTTGTTGCAATAATTTCAGCAAAAATCAGTGACACATTTCATAAGCAGCCCCTGAAATACCTTAGGAACCAAATAACATGATTCAAACCCACTAAAGGTTTATTGGAGAGACTGAAAAATTAGTCTTTAATACTATGACCAAAATGAAGTGTGCAACAAATTGCTTTCTGGAGAAAGCCTTGGTGCTGTGCAAGAATTGTTCAGCCAGAGACAAAGCACTGGTGTGTTTGTGAGTGTATTTTAGTCACAAATCCAAACAACAGCCCCAATGGCACTGCTGTGAAGAAAGGGAACTCCATCCTTGCTGGAACTGGGACACCTACAATGATAAAACTGGTTTGATTATGGATCCTCTGGTTACATTAAATCACATTCATTCTTCTCTGGCAGGGACAAAGTCCACAATTTCTCATTGTTAATTTGTTGCTCATGAATAATTGCTTGCATCTTCCATTGGGAAGGAGTTCACTGAGTCCTTCTCCCATCTACGTACCTCGAAAGATGGGGGTATGTGGTTCTGTGCCTGAAGTGAGGAGCTAAGCTAAGAGTCTGGAAGAGCTTCCACCTCTGCAGAGCAGAGTATTAAACACCTTCCTTTTGCTGAAATTAAGGGAAGACTTCCTTACCTTATTAAGTAAAAAAATCTGGATTGTGTAGTCTGTGTCCCTAAGTAAATGGGTGTATTTTCCATTGCCCCTTCCATTGTGTACATGTTTGAACACGGGAGGTGCTGATCTTTGGCATTACACAAGCACTTAACCCTCAATATTGCAGTATAGATGACAGCAGTGAATGGGAAGTAAATCTGACTTTTGCTACCCTTGTGGACCATCACTTCCATCCTTTAGTGGGAGCGAGGTAATGGTGGTTTAAATGAAAAAGGCTCAAACTTTAAAACCAGGAAATGCTTTTTTGTATCCATAGGGAACTTAACAGGCACATCTGAAGGACCACCTTGATCTGTGCAAATATGTCAGTCTGATCTCTGCAGAGGTGAAAATATGTACATGCAAACTAATATTGTCTATTTCCTTTTTGTGCAGCTTCCTGTATGCAGAGCCCAGCTTGTTTATTCTTGTGAATGATGCAATGGGTTAACGGATAATATGTGGGTTATCAGTAAGGAAATCTGAAGGTATAAGGACCATAACAGTACCTAATGTTTCACTTTGATTAAACTGGTGGAATTCTGTCTAAATGGAAAATTGTGAAGGCGTACAGCCCTCATTTCATCAAGAGGATACGGTAGGAAGTAACTCAAAAGACAAATTGTTGTATTATTTCTAAATAATTGTCCTATTATTTCTAAATTATTAAATGCCTTGAGGGCTTTCAATTCAAAACCCATGCTGTCTTTTTACAAAAGATTTTACAAAATACATGCATGGTCCTTCCTTGCCAAGGCTGAGATTTAGGGAGATGTGAGGCTCAGGGGAAGGGTTTGTGGATTTACTTTGGAGCTAAGAGAAATCACCAGGAGGTTGCATTCTCTAACTTCTGCTTGCACAAGAGAATGAATGTGCTTCCTTTTGGATAGTGCTTCCATGACAAACAGCCTTGTGTGTGTCAAAGCACTTTATTTGCTTTAGAAATCTAAATTTAAAATATTTTACATCAATTTTTTTTTTTAAAAATGTGTCTTCTTTCTGTTTCTTTGCTGCTTTATAGTGTGTACAGCAATGCAGGATACAGCTCAGTTGCCTCTTAGGAATGAAGAGAGCTGGCACACAGGGAAGCTGCCCTTAATTCCTGACCCTTGAGACCTTCAAGGTGCATGGCAGAGCTTTCCTCACAGGGATCCACACCAGGCCAGGTGTCAGCCAAACCCTCGTGCAGTCCAGTCTGCTCCCCTCCAGGTAAGCCAGGAGAGACTTGAGTATCCATGCACAGCAAAGGCAGCAGCGGGGCTATTCCAGTAGCTGTGTTCACCATCACACATCTCACTGGTTCTGAAATGCCCTTTTTTGTGTCTTATGCAAAAATATTTGATGCTTCATGTCAGCAGCAATCAAGATTTTCTTTGAGGTGGATCTATTAGATATTGTTTTTGTGCCCAACTGCTCTTGCTTGAATAAAGATCAAGAATGATGTTTTGTTAAGAAAACAGTAGGGAGGGAATGCCCTTGGGTTACCCCACCTTAGTGCTGCACGTTGGTGTTTTGAAACTAGGGTGGGGTGGTTTATATTTTGATAGACCATTACCTAGGAGGGAAGTAAATAACCTGAAACCTTGGCCTGATTACTGCCTTGTTCCTCACCAATGTTGTTGTTGTTTATATGCTGCAAAACTGCCTGTGAGGGCAGCCAGGAGCTAAAGACTGTTCTTTACACTAAAGGCTGGCAAACAGTTTTCCTGGGATGACTTCACCAAATACATTAGTTTACCCAAGGCTCTGAGAATTAAATGTACAGGCAACATTTTCCTTCTAAATGTACAGGTAAGAGGTACCTGTGTGAGTGCCTTCAGTGCCAACCACGTACCTCCTGCTGCAAGATGCAGGACCTGCATGATGTTGGCACCAGTAAGAACCTCTGTGGAATTAGTCACAGCTAGTGGCTACCCACAGTCACTCAGGCTGTCTGAGCAAGAAAACTTGTGGGTTTGTTTTAGCTTCCTTGCTAGAAGTCTTAAAGGCAGACATCCTCATTTTAGGCAAGAGATGCATTCCCAAACCTGACTTATCCTGCTTATTTCTTGCAATGGCCTGTCCATATCACAAGCCCTGTGCTCCCCTAATGGTGAAGGAACAGCTCCCAGGGACTCGCTGTTTGTAAAGCCCATATCTCCTAATTTCCTCTTTTTCACCTAATACTGACCATTTGTCTCTCTGCCTTCTGAAACCTTGGGTTTGCTTTAAACAGATTGTGTTTGCCTTGAGAAAGGCTTTTTAGTGAAACTCTGCCTCATTGCTGCTCCACTTCTTCCTAAATCTCAGATGGAAAATGCCTCCTTCTGTCCCCAGACTTGTTTTTCTCTACTGTTGGGATTGATTTGATTCTTATTCTGCTCTCCCAATATTGCTCAAAAGATGTTACAGAAAACAAAGTTGTATTGTATTGAAACAGAAAACAATTTCAGAATGGGATGAATCACCCTATCTTCAAACTCCAGCTAAAATTAATTTTAAAAAAGGATGATTCACAGTAGAAAGTCTACATGAGGTTTCTCAAATTCATTTCTGGTTTATCATCTGTGAGGCAATTCTGTGCTTGTCATTCTGGCAATGTGGTATCATTTTACTTGAAAATGGCTTGGAGGTTTTATTGATTCATTCTGGGAGATGGCTTTGTTAGTAAATTATTAGAAGGTTATTTTTACTTCTTTCATGAAGTATTTGAAGCATATTTCAGACTACAGAAAATTTAAGTAAGTAAAAGTAAATCTATAATAAAACATAACAATAAGTACAGTCAAAATGCAACACACTTAAAGCCAGTGTGAAGCAGTGCTTTTTTTATGTGACACACAAGCTGTGCAACCTCAATGTCATTGGGGCAAGAGCTTTGTGAGGTCGAGTACAATTAGGCACACTTGTAATATCATCTCTCATTAAATTACAGCAAAAGGATGAAAAGAAAACATCAAACCTGGGGGACAGCGATGCCCATCATGCATTCCTTCAATGCAGGAGTAGTGCCTGGTGCCACAGGCTGCCAGAGCTACCCCAGCTGAGTGCTGGGGCTGGTTTTCAGCCCCCTCAAGCTGGATCTAACCTTGCAGTTCCCTTCACCTGGGCAACGACTGTGACTGTTCCTGCAGCCTCTGTAAGGCTTGGCAAGCAGTATTGTTGCCTGGATCTGGTGGTGCATTGCCTTCCCTGGGGCTTTAAAGGACAGTGATTCCCCTACCTACACCAAAAGTCCTGTCCCTCTTGATCAAATCAGACCAAAAGTCTGGTCCGGTGTGAAGTCTGTTTCCAGTTCTAGATGGTGAGCAGAATGAGTATTTTGTAATCTGGCTGAAAATGTACCTTATTCATATGCCTACTTTTCTATTATCAAATGATCCCCAAAGAGGGAGTCCACAGAACAGCTTTGGTGGAAGTTGAGCTGTGCATCAGCTGCAGGAGCACTCTGGAGACCCCAGCAGTGTTTGGTGGACTGGCAAGACTGGGTGATTTTGGGGGATTGGTCCCTGAGGGTAAGGGAAGTTCCTGAGCTCACAACAAATTGCACTGGATTTAAATTTAAAAAGTAAGTGCAGTAGTGAATAAAGGATACTGAAATACTCTTTAAAACTTTCCATTTCCCTAACAGGCTTTTTTCAAAGTTACTGCAAGGAAGACTGTGAAGTAACCAAGCTTTGCTACCCAGGTGAGAGCAGTGGAGCAGGGAAGTGGCACAAGCCTCCTCCTGAGCCCCTCCTGCTTGGCTGCCAGCCCCGGCTCCTGCAGGTCAGTGCAGCGCCTGGTGACTCCAGGAGGAAGGGTGATTAAGAGGGTGACCAAAGTTAGTGGAGGCTGCCATGAAGCCCTGTCACAGGAGGTGTGACATTTATGGCAGTGCTGACATACTTGCTGTGAATTGCAGGAAGGGCACACGAGGTCGGATGGCCGAGCTCCTTGGCTCACTTGCTGAGGGCTGTCTGGACTAGAAATCAGCTGCTGCCTGGTGAAAGCTTTTTATGAATCACTTTGAATTAATACTCCTGAAGGTGGGGCGAGGGGGCAGTATGAAGAGGGATCAGTGCTGACTGTGGCCAGAAGCAGTGCTGCTGACAGGGCAGACTTCCCATGCTGGCACAGGCACAGCAGCAGCAGTGCTGTTCTGAGATCTGCAGCTGCCCATAAACTCCATGTGCTGACAGTTTCCCCAGGCTCTGCTAGCACTGCCAACCAAACAGCCTCTGGAACAAGACCAGAGGAGAGCCACTCACTTGATCTCAGGGCTGGAACACCTCTCCTGTGAAGATAGGCAAAGAGACTTTGATTGTTCAGCTTAGAGAAGGAAGGCTCCAGGGAAACCTTATAGCACCTTCTAGTATGTAAAGGTACAAGACAGCTGAAGAGGGATTTTTCACAAGTGCATAGGATGATGGAGAATGCCTTTAAGTTGAAGGACGGTAGGTTTACATTAGATTTAGGAAGAAATTCTTTACTGTAAAAGTGGAGAGGCATGAAACAGGTTGCCCAGAAAAGTTGTGCACTCTTCATCCTAGGAGGTGTTCCAAGACCAGGTTGGATGTGGCTCTGAGCAACCTGGTCTCGTGGAAGGTTTCCTGCCCATGGCAGGGGAGTTAGAACTAGATGAACTTTAAGGTCCCTACCAACCAAAACTGTTCTATTATTCTAAGATTAACCAAATTTTCACAATCTACACACTTTACTAGAGCTACATTTCATACACTTACCAACCACATCTACTGCAAAGGTGGTAGACATGATTCGTTTATGAAATCATTTGACATTATTAAACTAGTGTACTTTGGGAGAATTTACTGTTCTTCTAGTGTATAATAGATATTCTTCCTAGCATTCTAAGGGTAATCATATCCATGTGGGGAAAATGAAATCCCCTGAATTTCAAGCTGAATATATCACAGAGAGAAAAGGATATATCTTTTTTTTTTCATGACTTTGGTGTATTTTAAGTCTATGAGCTGTCACACTAATAAGCAACCACCTCCTAGGGGCAGAAATGAAAGTTTCCCTTTACAAGCCTGGATTCACTCACACCCATAGGTCACAAAAGCTTCAGCAGCATGAGCACTGCAGTTCTTACCAGGGTGCTAACAGTTTCTTTCACATGCACATTGGTGTCCCCTTTCCTCGGAGACAGGAAACCTGAGACCAGCCAGGAACTCTCTGTCTACAAGTGTCAAAACCTCCAGAAATCCCTCTGGACTCTGTGGTCACTGCGTTTGCACCTGGGCACAGGTGGGTGTCAGTCTGCTCCCTGCCAGCACACATCAGTGTGAAAACTGCACTGCTTTGTGGCTGAAGGGACCCTGGGGACATTCACTAATGCTTTCTATGGATGCCCAGGCCATGTCTAGCTTAGAAATGTACCCTGGTAATGTACCTCACTACCCAGATGATGAGTAAGAGATGACCAAAGGTGTAACAACCCACAAGAACATTAAGCCTGTGAATGACAATAAGGCAGTATTCTAAAAAGAACAAGGCAAGGTAATAAGGGATTTAAAGATACCTTTGTTTTAATGAAGTGAAATATAAAATGTAGGCTGATCTTTTGTCACTTTTACTGGTTTGCCTTACATTTTGCAATCTCATACATGAATAGCAGTAAATTTTTATTCTAACACCAGTTTGCTCACAGATTTGTATTTCTGTGGGTTATACAAAGAAGCATTTTGTAGATTTGGTCTTAATTACAGGCAAAGACAAACACATCTGCCAAAGCAATGTTCAGCCACATGAGAGTTTTCCAGCAGCAGGTAATCCACAGGTACTGAAAAGATTATCAGAGATCAAAGGTTCTCATTCAAGGTTGCCTTTAAAGTGATATTGTCTCTTTACTGGAAATGTTTTATGCCTGAAGACTTTGTCAGAGGGTGTTTCCTTAGGTATTTCTGCAACTGGGAGGCATGAGAGGTTTTTATTTGGTTGCTGCCGTAGAAAGTCAAGTTTCACTAAGTAGACTAGGACTCAGATATTCCATAAAGTTCTGAAGTGAATAAAATAAAGTGACTTAACATCAGTGAATGTGAAGTTAATTTAAATTTACATTTATATGAATCAGAGGCCTAGTCAACCTAAAAAAAGAATTTTATGCTTATGAAGTTAAAAAAAAAAAATAGCGGCACTCACTGTACAGTTTGGAAAGCTGTCCTGTAGTATAGCCAAATGAATTTCTTTCCTTTGCACCCATGCTCAGGGTTAGGGTAGAAACTTTGATTTCAGACTAATTATTTCAGAAACCATCTGCTCATACACACAGTAATAAACATGAGAGGGATAGCAGAAGGTTTCTGCCAGAGCAATGCCTCCTATGTTCCACGCCCTAAGGAATGAACCAAACAATGGACAAGTTCATGAATACAGCAAAAAGGTGTTGAAGAAAAATGTCTTTATCCACATACTCATGGAGTACATTATAACATGGCCAATCTTACCAAGTTTCACAATGAATCGTAGGTGGGAACTGAAAAAAGCAAACTGTTGCCCAAACATCATTACGGTAAGTGTAAAGGAAAAGAAACATTGTAGGTGGGGATCGTAGTTCTGAGCCATTCCTTTTGGTGTCTGATATGTAACTGTCCCAAAAAAACCCCAATAGGACTTCACCGTCACAAACGTCCCGTTCTGCAGACAGCCTGCCTGTTCTTGCCTGGTTGGCCACAACCCCTGAGCAGTTCTGACAACAAGAAAAAAAAAAAAAAAAGAATGTCACTTGACGTATTTCACATTTCCACTCCTGTTCAGTGATCTTTTTCCTTCTGTCTGCGGTTGTTTAACCTTGATCCAGTCATTCAGGTGAGAACAGAGAAAAGTGGAAACAAGGCTATGTATTTTTCCTCCCATGTGTCGAGACACAGCACAGTCAGAGATGGACTCAGTGGCTTTCAAGCTGAAGTGTTCTTTGAAAACAAAACAATATTTTGATTATGGCTCAGTGACATTTAATTTCTGCAGCCAATAGTAGTTATTTTACCATCTGGAATAGTGACTGTTGAATTTTCCCCTAGGGATGGCTGAACCACAGAGGAGATTGTGGGGAAGCACCATCCAGGTGCCAAACTCCAGAATCCACAGTGCAGCCTAGGATCAATTCTACATTTTGCAAAATCATCCTTTGCCTGTCTGTGCTTAGACTTTGCAAATGCAAGCTGTTCATCTGCAACAAAAATTTCCATGGAGTAGGGAGCAGGGAAGGGTGTTTTGGGATAAAATCCAGGCTGCTGTTTCCAGCCTGCGAGCTGCCTACATTGCACTGGCAGCTACAAATTAGGTGACTCAGTCCTGTGTGGTCACAGTCAGTCAGAAAATAGCAACGTTTGTGGCACACAGGGTGCTGTGGCTGGTCCCAACCTAGTGAGCAAATCAGTGTTTACAACGACCACTGCACTCTTCCTTTCCCTGGTGCAACACCCAGAGCAGCCTGCTTGATTTTTCAAGAGCCAAGTGATAGCAGGGCCAGTGCTTTCAGCAGTTAGTCTTGGAAATAGTGGGTGAAAATTTCCTCCTCCGTTTAGACACCTAAATAAAATGCCTGCCTTCAGAAACAGGCTCTGAAAGCCCCAGACCTTATCATTAGTGACATAATGTTGAGATCTGTTATCTGTGTGCTTCCACAAGTGACCTAGAATAAGAAGAGAAGAATTCTTGTTTTTAGAAATGGAAGAATTTGCCCTTTAGGGAGTCCTTCATGACGCAGAAATAACCAGGCTGTCTGCTGGCCTTTGCTTTGACTATCATTGCATGGGCTGTTCTTTCATCAGTGTGGAATTACCCAGTGGCAATCAACAAGCAGAAGCAGCTGAAGATGATCCAGGATGGTTTTGTTGGCCGTGCTCCTTTCCCAGGGTGAGCAGGGTTGGGGCAGAAAATCCACCACAGCACGAGTGAGCAGCAGGAAAGCAGAGCAGGGGGAATTCATGGCACACCACAGCAACTTGTAGTGATTGCTACAGGCCACAGTGTGGATTGAGGTTGCCCTCGGATTTTTCACTGATTTCTTTTCAGCGTATCTGCAGCCAAAAAAATCAGATCTGGCTTTCTTTTAGCTTCACTTGTGCAGAGCCAAAGCAGACTTGCTGCTGTTGGCTGCAGCAGGGTGCAAAAGCTTGGGACAGGGTCTCTTCTGGATGTCAGGGAGTAGCACTCAGGTCCTGGGTGCTAAACACAGCACGAGAACTTGTGTGGGCAGCTAAGGCCATCAGAGGGGTTTGGGCTGTGTATTTCTACTGTTTCATGTTGCACAGGATCTGGCCACAGACTTATATCAACTGGGAGTCAGGAAACATGAATATACCATACCACATCTGATTTTGTCATTGTTATTATGAAGACAACAACCCAAAGACTCTAATTCTAGCTTATAGGAATAACTAAAGCCTGCCTAATCTCCACTAGGATTTCATTTCAAGTTAGTTCCAGTTAAGAATACTTATTTTTTCAGAGGTAAGCTCTTGCCAGAAAGAGTAGTTTCCTTTAAATCACTGGATTTAGATGGACATTATAGGACTCAATACATATGCTGAAGTGTTGGTCTAAGTGGACTAAGGAAGGGGTCCTTAATTTGAATTTCTGTCTCTAGGTATAACTTTGCAGTTTCTCAACATCATCTTTTTCTGATTGAATAACGAAGGAGAAAATGGTTTCCTGGAAGGGCTTGTGAGAGGCAGAGCACTGTCTAATATTTAATCTAGACAAAGTTAGATTAGGGGGAAAAAAATACTTGCAGAAGACTATTAACCACTTTTTCTGTCAGAAATATGCAGAAAGAATTGCTATGCTAGGCAAAATCTGTCTACATATCCTAGAAATGCAGTATTTAGTAGAAGTATTCACCAGTGCAAGATCCTTTTCTCTCTTTTGGTAACCTCCACAAGAAATAGTAAAAATAGATAAACTATATGGGCACCCACCAATCTTAATCCAGAATATACCTGTCTGCACATGGAGTTACTCAGAAAGATCTGCTCTTCAGCAGATTCAGAATCCACCTATAGAAATGCAGAGCAGGAACCTCCCCTTAGACAAGAGCTAAAGTCTTCCCAAAACTAGAGACACTATTTCATAGTCTTACCTTTTTAAAGTGTGCATTCTCCCTCCAAATTACTGATCCGTAAAGCTGCAAATGTTGGTACTGACATGAGAGCTGTGCAAGGGGAAAAAAAGATGATTAAACAATTTGCCTCTGTCAATGGCTTCAAGATAAAAGCCTATATCTGCAGTTCCTAATTTCTTTGGTATAAGAAGAAATAGGTCTGCAAAGAGGCTTCTTAAAATAAAACAAAATTCATCCCAGCTGCTGGTTCTGCCTATGTATTAAATATGTCTGTTAGCTTGTGGGGGTTTCTCTTACTCAGAATTGAAGTGAGATTCACAGGAACATTTGTTTACTATGTATCCAATCAACCAGGTACAACCTTTACCATGGCAACTATATTAGTCAGAAAAAAAAGATGCATTAGGACAGTACTGGAATTTGCAATGTAGTTTTTAAGGTCTGTTCAAGATGAAAAACATACAGAGGTCATAAGCACATGTTACTGGAATGAAATTTCGCAGGAACCAGAAGACACCCACTTTTTCAGGGTGAAGATTGCTAAAAGGCATGATATGACACGGAAAAAGATTAGATATATAAAATAGAGAATATCAGTGCAACAAGATAGAAATCTGAAGTCTTCAGCTACAGGTCAGAGACTTTACTGCTTAAAAAGACTGTACTTGATTCCTCAGGATTCAAATTTGGAATGTTGGCGTTCAAAATTTCCCAAGTTTGCGTGAAATGGAAGATGGGCAGCTGAGGGCATCTATCACATCAAACAAAAAGGAGTTCATAGTCGAAGACCCTGCTGAGAAAACCTGGCATCATCCTCAGGAATATTTCTTCCTAAAATCCTTAAGCCTGTTTTGGAGTGATGTATTCTAAACAAAAAATTAAAGGGGTTTGCTTTCAGTGGGTAGAAGAGGTTTTTACAGGGTGTGGATTGCAGCCAGCACAAGTTGAGATGCAAGCACTTTGTTTGCAGATCACACTGGCCAAAGCTTTTATGTTAAGCAGCAGAGTGATTATCACTACTGTTAATCTTCACTCACAATAATTTCCCTGTACTTTATGAATAAAATGGGGAAACAGCACAATATTGCCTAGCAGCTGTCTGAAAGTAAATGTGTTTGTATTTGTAAGGAATGAGGGCATTTGGATGAGAACAGCACATAAAGGACTGTGGATTTTTTTACAAGACCTCATGCTGGATTTATCTGGTGCATTATTTTTGTTATTATCTTGTTTGCATTATTTATCAAAATAGCAAAAACAATGAGAAAGACGAATAAATTTAGTGCTTTTTCTGTCAATAGAAAGAATCCAGTGAGAAAATCTGCAAGGTTATGCTATTAAAGGCTAATAATGGAACTCAGCAACAGGCTGATGAAGGTTTAACAAGTGAGTATAGCTGCTGCTCCTTTAATTATGAGAACTGGGCTTTGCAAGAGTACTGCCTTTCCCTAGCAATTTTCTGTGCCTCTAGAGACCTATGAACACTGTTTGAGGACAGGAGATGAATTAATCATGCCTCTCCTGGATTCACAGAGAGATTTGTTTGAGATTCCAGTTTTACTTCCAAAAGTAAAATGGTGTTCTTTTACATAAAACTTATGGTATTAAATCATGGCACAATGAGATCTAACGAAGTGGCAAGTATAATTTTGAAATACTGTGGGGTTTCACTCTTGTTTTTCTCAAGGTCAGTTCCAGAATCTCAAAAGCTTCTCCCAGCTCTCCCTCATTTTCAGTTATATTGTTCAAATTTTGCAATTCCTGCCAGAACCTTCATTTTGGGGTCCTTTGAACTTCCCAAAATAAAACTTGAGGTGTTGTGCTGATATCAGAGTCCTCTTAGGTCTGTGACCTCTGAAATGAGATTTGTCCTCTTTGAAGGTAGAAAAAACCTTGTGTTCACAACTTCCATCCACTGCAAAAACGAAACTTCCAAAACCTCCAGGTGCATCACCCAGCACTGCTGTAGAAATGCCTGTGTAACGAACCAGATTCTGCTGACGTTGAAGCAGTTCTGTCTTTGGCTTTTCTTTCCAAGCTGTCTAACCTCACTCACAGCAGAGCCACAGGCAGAGGTGTGCCTGCCCAGTCTGCTCTTAGGAACTTATTTTCTGTATTAGTCTCTCACTATTGGCTCGTGTTTTCCTTCACCTGCCCATGCTTTTGTACCAGAGCAAATCTTGGTGTTGAGAGACAGGGACTAAGAGGAGGTGCTTGGGACCGTTTCACAGGGTTTCTATGTACAAAAGCATTTCTGAACCACGTAAAATCCTTTGGTTAAAGTAGATCAGTATCTGCCAAAAATAAGCCCTGAAGTGCATTTCCACAGCCACATGAAACAAGCAGCCACCTGTGACTGAGTTGTGCAAGTTGCATAGTACCAACAGAATCCTTGTTATCCTCATCTTCTGCATCCTCACTTAAGGCATGGAATTTGTATTTGATAACAAGTGCTATGATGCGATGTAAATAAATCAATCTTCTTGCTGAAGAAGAAATTATTAAGGGTTTCAGTCTTTTGATCAATAATGGTGAAAGACTGACTTAAATTAGAAAGGAAACAAAGGGCATTGATGGAAAATTTACCACGGAAAGCCACATTGTCCTGTGTGCCTGAGGACTTTACTGGGTATCCAATGAGCTCCTGAGTTATTAACATCAGACTCTGGGCTGCTAATGTCTCTGCACAAACTCTGGACCGAGGCTGTGTGCTGCTGTTTAAAAAGTCAATTGGAAAGCTTGACAACTGATAAACTGATAAACACAAGTGTGCATTTTTGTGCTTAGTCTTTAACATTGCTGTTAAAGCCTGCTCCCTGTCCCTCTCCTTTAATAATTGAGGGCAAACCCTTAACTGCACGTGGAAGAAGCTGTAAGCTTGTTGTAAATGAATAAAGAAGGAAGGGTACGTGTCATTGGAGATGTTCAAGGGGTGAGCTGAACTGTACCATTCCTCTGCTTGCTGCCAGATCAAAAGCCAGTCCCTGAAGTCGTACAGCTGCTGTCAGTTTCAGAACAGCACCGTGTTTCCCTGGGCTCTGGATTGTGCATACCTGAATGAATCACAGCTCCCTGGGTACAGGTGGGCAGGGAATGTATTGCCAGTTACACTGGAGAGTCCCTGCTGAAGGAGGTCATCTTTACACAAAGCAGGGAGGAGGAAAGGTGATACTCAGCTGGTTACAGTACACTGTATCTGCCAAAAATCGCTCACATAGCTATTCCCATAGTCACGTAAAACAAGCAGCCACCTGTGATCACACTGTGCAACACATCCTGTATTTAAAGGTGTTCATACTTTTGTGCCAATCTGCCCATTGGGAGAGGATGGGATACATAATTTGCTCTTTCATTCTAAGCCTTGGAGAACTTCCTCCATTGCTTTCTGGTGTGTGCCTCTCGTTTGTGTCTTGAAATGGTCCTCTGTTGTGTTATTCTTCCGTAAAAGGCGAAAATGCATCCAAATCTCCTTTAGAATTCAGTTTTTAATATTTAAAAATGAAATCTGTAAAGTTGGCAGTAATGCTTACTATTAGGAGTTAGGCTGAGGTCAAGGCATCATCTTTGTCTAGGACATTTCTGTATCCAGGTGATGCTTAAATCTGGATGTGTGTACTCAGTAACATGAAGATTTTATTCACAAGGTTAAACATTCCTCTTGTATCTCTGTTACTGCAGGATTCTCCTTGGCTTTCATGTAATCCTTGCCTGCTACTGCAAAGCTAATTTTCCAAGCCTACCTCTTTGCTTAAATAATTTCTGTGATTATAATTTCTGTCTCTGCCAGATTAGGTGCAAGTGAAATGCCTGTCATCTTCAGACAGCTTTTCTAAGAAATGATTATTGGAAAGATGTTAACATTCCCTGGGTCTCTGACCAATACTGTCTTAGGTGTTATCTGTTTTCTGCTGAGGCTGAAAGCTTTCTAGGGCATGGGGCTACTACAGTTCTGCCTGGATAGTCCCTAAAACAACTTATATGCAAATAAAAAAGAGTGGTAACTGCTAGGAACTCAGTGTGCGTTATCAAGTAACATCTACTGAAGTTGATGTAATGTTTTTAAAGAGATGGGGACTTGAACAAGCCAGTGTCTCAATGGAAACTGCTGAAATAAGTGTGAAATTATTTCTTTTTGTCTAAGGCTTATGCCACCTTTTGAACTACGAAAGTTTCAGGATAGCAACAATGCCACAAAAAATTACTGTTCTAGACTCCATTTTCCATTAAATACCTAGATTCAGTTTGAATCGGTGCTTCACTCTTAAAAACAAATAATTTTTTATCTTAAAAGAAATTAATCTGCCACCTTGACATTTGCAGGTGCTATTCAAAAACCACCCTAAACTTTTGAACTCCAGTACAATGAGCCAGCAGCTCACATGCAATTTGTTGATGCAAATTCATTCTGGCTCCAACATGTAGAAGGAAATTCAGTCCAAGAATGCAGCTGTAGATATTTAGAAATGTCCCAGATGGCCATGGTAGATCTGTAAACTATCACTATAAAGTAGTTTGGGTGAAAAGGGAAATGCTGAACCCAGTAAATGGAGTACCTGTGGTGTAACCAGGCCTATGGTGGAGCCAACTTGTGACACCTCTCAGAAGAAAATGTTGGTGTTGAACACCAGTGTTAAAACATCCAAGTGGTGACCCAGGCATGGTAAAGGAATTGTGGGGCCTTGTTCCTCCCTTGTTGGCACGGATTGGAGAGGCAGGCTCTGGTGTGCCCATCAGGCTGGGCCAAAGCACTTGGGCTGGTAAATGGATGCATGCCTAGACAGAGCTAGGAAGGGCTGGTTTGTTTTTCCCTTGACACGTCGCTGTTTTCTCCTGTCTGTCCTTTCCTGTGTTTTCGTCAATATGGGCATGGAACAAATGTGACAGGGAATGGATGTCAGAGGAAGTTTCCTCTTTTTTGTTTTCTGCATGGTCTTGCTGCTTAACCTTCCCAGGAGAAGTTTCAGGTGGCTAAACAGAAGGCACAGGGGCTTTGCTTTGCTAAGGAGGCACAAGGAGAAGCATGAGAAGCCTCCAAGGAAGCATGTCATCGGTGAAGAAGGATTGTGTTAGGATTGTGGGATTGGCTGGGGCGCTGATGTCAGTTCTGATCCAAGTGGCCTATAAGCCATTGGACACTTGGAGGGGAGGGTTTGTACTGCCCTGGGCTGACTGAGGCTGTTTGATTGCTTTCCTAAGGCAACCTTTCCCAGTGCCAGCAGAGTTCTCTGGTTGCCACCTCAGCACGGAAGTGCACATTTAGGGATGTCAGGTCTCCTCTTGTCCCCTTTACAGGAGCAGCTTCTCAAAAGAGCTTTTGTCTGGAGCAGCTGCCCAGACAGCTGGGCAGGCCCATGCCAGTCTGTTCCTGTGTTTCCTTTCCCAAGAGCAATACCTAACCCTAGGCTGGTGAGCCAGGGATTGGCTGCCTGACCCAGGATGCTTGTGGTCTTCTCAGAATAACACCACCCTCAACATGAGCTTGGCAAGTGCCACAGAGAACACATTGGAAGGAAACAAGATGGATGTGTGAGCAATGTCTTGGGTTGCTCTCCCTGCAGGATGCTTGCAGAGCCATCATCTGAAGCAGCATTGGCAATATTCAACCAGTACTGGAAAATTCAGGGTTTGAAGCCGCCCTGGCTGATTGCACCCAGCCCTGCAATCATGGAATAAGGCTGGGACTGAGATGGGTGGGAGGTGAGAGCAGCACCTCTGGTGACTCTCACTGGAGCCATGAGGGCTGTGCTGGCCACAACAGCACAGCAAGAGCCGAGACTTCCCCTGTGCTTCAAGGCAAACAGCCTGGGCTGGGGAAGACCAGGAAGGGCAAGGTGTGAGGTGCTCCTCACCAAAAAGCAGGGAGACAGGATGAGGTGGGACAGCAGAGGCCATTTGCTGGTGGCCCTGGCATGTCCCCATGCGGGGAGGTAGAGCTGGTCACACACCTTGCAGTGTTGGGCTTGGCAAACCAGCGGGGCTGCGGGCAGGCAGTGCCGGCCCGGGCTCCGCTCCCCGGGCTGCTGGCGGCGAGGTCCTGGCACGCTGGCCCTGAGCCCGCAGCCACCGCCCGCACCACAATCTCCCCTTTGTTTTTGGTGCCGACACATCCAGAGGCTGTAGCTGCGTTTCCTACACCCACTGGGAGGATGTGGGATTTTCCTGGCTGCGAAGTGCAGCCAGCAAGAAGCTCTGCAGGCTGGGCCAGTGACTCAGCTGTCAGCGATGGGCACGGACAGTTCAGATGGGCTCTCCCTTCTCTGTGTGTGCATCAGCCCAAGCCACGGTGCCCTTGCAAATCTTAATCCTTTTGTTTTCCACTCCACTCCTAATTTTGCCATGCAAGAAGAAATTAATCTCGCCAGCAGGAGATACCCCAACTGGTTTGGAGAAACAAACAGACGATTTTTATTTTCAAAATATTTAATTCCTTTCATCATAGTCATTTCTGCAGAAACACAGTCAGAAGTTGCTGTGTAGGAGTATGGATTTCTGGTAACAAGGCCACCTACACAAATCCACCGCAGGAAATAGGAAGCCCATACCTAAAGCCTCCATTGCCTAAGGCCCAGTTTTGCAGAAGTGCTAAAGCACGGCTTACTCCCGCCGCAGGCAATGGGAATAGATGATGCTGAACCCTTGGCAGGAGGGGGTCAGGATTGCACCACCCTAGACCTTGACTCCGTGAGTCACGACATTGCAGGCGTTTGAGTCGGGAGAATTCTGAATCTCGGCGCAAAAATCCCCGTGCAATAAATAATATCCTGTTAATTCATCTATTGCATCTTGGGTTGATAGTAGGGAGAATAAAAGTACCTGTCTCTTTCCTCCCGCCTTCTAAAAGCTCTTTCATTTCCTGGAAAAACTCCTTTTAATTGTGATGCATAAGCATTTTCTCTTGGATTTGTAATATTGCTATTTTTAATGCCGTCAGCAATAATAAAGTTGTTTTCTGCAGAATGAGCCTAAGCATTTAGCCCACCCAGACAGTGACCCAGTTTATCAGGATTCGACAAAAAATATTTATATATTTCACAGCACAAGCAGAAATGATATTCAAACCTCTCAGCCATTTTGATGAGTACTTTTTTGGTTCCTAATGGTAAGGAGAAGGATGAAAAAGAGCAATGTAAAGGGATATGTTTACCAAACATATATACATTATGTACTAGCCTCTAACTATGGTAATTTTCCACTTAAAGAAAATAATTGTAGTTTTAGCACCTGTTTTGCCTGATATCTGCTCTAGATGGACTGTACCTTCACTGACATGGATTTTTTTTCATCTAGGCAAAAATCTCCTTTTATTTCTGCAAAAGGTACCTGTCTTTCCATGACTAACATCAATAAGTTCATCAATAATTTAGTTAACTCAATAGGAAAACAAACAAACAAATCCTAAAAACTTTGTTAAAATTATGTCCTTTCCAAAAGTAGCTATTTTGCAGCAATTCTCTTCAACCTCACGAGTTTATTATGGACTGATTTAAATAACACATTCAAAAGATTTGTGCTTCTGTGGCCAATCATGTCCTCAGCTCTCTAAAGAGGAAACATGGGGAACACAAACTTAAGACTTACACAGAGATGATCTGATACCATATTTTTAGAACTTGCTTAAATGTTGCTTTTTTAAAGTGAAATACCTTCTCGTGTTTCTAGCTCAATCTACAATGTTTGTAGTCACTTTTTCCTTGATGTTTAGAGCTTTCATAGGACTTGTCATTTGGATGTGTGAAAAAATCTAGAGGAAAGCATGTATCTGTTTTCTCTATATTGAGGTGGGGAAGGAACCATACTAGGAAGCAATTTCAGACAATAGCACGGATGTGTGAATTCTGTTGGTTTTGTTTCATTGCACTAAGCTACGTTTTTGGGTAGAGAGTGGTCCAAAATAATGTTGGAAATGTCTTAGGTTAGCTGTTCCATTTGCTTCCTATGGAAAGCTGTTTTTATGGCTTTATTTAATGTAGGGGGGTTCATTTCATAGTGAAACTTATGTCACTGCTAGAACCAGTTAGAAGCTTTCAGAGAAAATAAAGTGGCCTTGAGAGCAAGGGAATTTTTACACCTTTGCAGCTCAGGCTTGACAGTTTTGCTTTGTTAATATTCTCTGCGTTGAATCTAATTCAGACAAGAAAAAAAAAAAAAGAAAAAAAAGCCTTTAGCAATTTCAAGTTCAGTAATTAGTGCCAGCCAGGACTGCAAAGAGTTCAAGAGCTATAGGTTTAGGTCCCCACAAGGCCATTGGAGTTATGCCACATCCCTAAAGATCAACACACACTCACCTTGGAGTCTAATTCTCAAATCCTTGTTCCTCTTGACTCGAAGCAGGGCCATGATTCCAGCTTTCCCACACCCCAAGGGAGGGCCACAAGCATCCTGCAGCGAACCTGGCTCTGTGTCTCTGCTGGAAATGGTTCCATTTGATAGCAGTATTCCCAAAGGGGGAAAATAACTCTACAGAGTGGTCAGAGCACTCGGGGGGACTGTGTGAAAGGCGAGTTGAGTTCTCTGCTCTCCTGAGAGAGTGCCGGCAATTATTGATAGAGAGTGGGAGTTTCAGAAAGTGTGGTTTGGGGGTTTAGCTTTGAACAACTGACTAATAATTACAGCATTTTGCACGAGTTGTGAGACTAGCCTTGAGTTCTTCCTTTCAGAGAAAATAATTCTGTGTCCAACCACGTATTTCAAGCCCAGTCTGGATGATGTTTGTGTGCCTGTTTTCCCTCGTCACTGAAAGCCACAGCGGAGGCAAAGAAGCATCAAAGCCTCACTCACCTCACACGTCAGTAACTGGATGCCCTCTAGCGAGGCTGCCACGCTCTCAGATCTGTCGGCCCTCATTGTGTTGAGAGGTGTGACACAAAGGAAGCTGGCTTTGCAGCGTTATCCCCTGAGGCTGCCTTTCCTCAAGTGGCCAAGGCTCATCTCAGCCTCTAGACGGAGCAGTTTGCTGCCCTGTGCCCTGCTCAAAATCCGCTTTGCTATCCAGGGGCGTTTAAAAGCAGTGTAGTGTGGCAGCGTTTGATTTAACTCAGTGAGGAGGTTCCCAAGGAATTAATATTTAACATTTGAAATGCTTGGTGTGAATTCACCAGGCAGTTTGCAGGGTGTGAGAGTTAGCCTTCAAAACTGTAAATTACTAATTTAAATATTTTAATATTAAATGCCTCATCAGTTTATGGAACTATTTGGGCTCTGTTAGTAAGACTCCTGGCATGTGAATGTACACAAATGTTTCCTGTGTTGCTTCCCCTCATCCTCTTTTAAATGCCAAGATTAGGTGTACCTGAAAAGAGGCCTTTTTTCTTCTGCAATGTTAGAAGCCGATCCTGTGCTCATTGCTCTGAAAACAAACTCACACCTAATGAAGTGAGAGCACAGCACTCCTTGGCAGTTCCTTGGGTCTTTTTTCCCTTAAGTCAGCTGAAGATTTGCCTTAGTGGGGGACTGGCATGATGTGGGACTGCACTGTGGGCATGAGAGATGATGCAGAACTTAGAAGCTGCACGTGGGAGATTAAAACTGCCGTGCAATTGCCATATTTTGGAATATAACTTGTAAGCAATTTTTTTTTTCTCTTGAACTGTTTTGTATTTTATTAAAAGCCTGGCACTTTTTCATTTCAAAACATATCTCATTAGAAGACATTTGCAATATTCTTTCCCAAGCAGCTATTTATTGCCCTTACCAATGCTTTGATATTTAGGTTGTTTGCCAGACACAAACTGCAGTTCCACTTTCCCTTCTGTGCAGTATCTGCCTAGAACAAACACTCAGAGTGAAAACCAGGCAGTGCTGATGGTGCAGAGGAAGGATCTCAGCTGGGTGCACACAATGAATGTCTGAATTGCAGCCACCTGAGGGGAATCTGCAGATGCCAGATAAGGATGCAGATGCAAGGATAAGGAGAAGGGGGATGCAAAGGATGGGGTTCACAGCCAGCTGCCAGGCTGAAGAGGGGATGATTTCCCTCACTGTCCTGCAAAATAAAGCACCCCTAGACTCTTGTTAACACTTGCAACTTTTGTGCTCATGCAGACATTGCTTGACATTCCAGACTTCAGAGATTAATGGGCAAGCCAGAAATAACATTTCACCATTGTAGCACACATGGCAGGGATGATTGTGTGGCTTTTTCCTATTTTAAGGGCAGGTAATGGCATTAGAACAGGAAGAGAGAAGTGACATGCATCATAGGTAAACCAGAGTCATCAATCTCTTCCTGTGGCAGCATAAAAAAAGTACAGTCACTCTAATAGGCTCTGGGATTCCCCATAATCAACTAGAACTTCAAATTTCCCTTTCTGAATGTGGTTAGTACTAGAAACTTTTAATCAGCAGAGTGGAAGAGGAATTACGTGACAGACTACTGTACCTAAGAATTCCTCTCTTAGAAAGAAGAGATAAATGAAAGTGAAAATGTGCTTCGTGAACCATTGAAGACTTTAAAATAATTAAGAAAAATAGAGAATAAGCACAAAAACTTCTTGACTTGCAAACCAGTTTTATTTCACACTTATACAAAGTTAAGACATTTTAAAACACTTACAGTACTATAGATTACATCTACAGCCATCATGTTAACAGGGGACTTCTGGGGCCTCTGGAGCTTTACAGGATTTGAAAGTTTTGAAGCTGATTGTCTATAAAGGATAAACCCTCCTGCAGAGCCACATAATCAGATAGCAGGCTGTGTGTCACTGTTCTATAATTCAGAAGAAAATGTGGCTCTCCAATAAATCCTGGATTGACAGTAGATGCAAGAAATACTAAAGAAAATGAAGGTACTCCTAAAAAAACCCCAAACCTGTGATGTGCAAAATGGATTTGGACTGCATGGGTCTAAATATATTCAGTTTTCCACAGATGTCCATGGTGAGCTACTTTTTCAGTTCAGATGCAAATCCTCTCTGCAATGCAACTGTCAACAACACAAAATTCACTCTAGTGCACCATGGAACTGAACTTTTTAGGTACTTGAAATCCTGGAGTAACAGCAGCTCTGTAGTGTCTGGGGGGTAAGAACAATGGCACAAGGTGTTGCCTTGTTATAAACAATAAACTTTGGTCACCCAAGCAGGTTACATTCAAGTTTCATGAGATCAGATAAACACAAGAACATCTATGGATGGCACACAGCTCCAAAGGAAGAACCAAATCTACATTTGCTTTCCATTACATCAAAAAACAACTTGCCATAGGAAAACAGTGTTTCATACAGAAATACAGACAAATATGCAACTCATTTTAGAGTCTTTCATGGAAAAAAATAACAAATACCAAAAGATAACCTAAAAAACCTTCAAAGGAATAAAAAATACTGTGCTTGTCCCTTCATTCAGCAGCCTTAGGAAAGGCAAAGTAGCCTTTCCCAGCAGCAGTGGGAATCTTCACATCTCAAGTGAAGTATCTTTTAGTTAAACAGTAAAAAACAGTGGCTTTTATCCAAAATGGCAATCAGGGAAGTTGTTATGGTGGAGGGGAAGGGACCTTGCCTTGCAGGCTCAGTTCATCCTTCCTTTTGACTTCTGCAGTATCTCATTTTGGCAGTTTTGGGTACTGCAGCCCTCCTTCCCCAATTATCTTTCTTGAAAAAGAGAAATAAACCAAAAAATCTGTCCTTTCAGACTTTATTCACATGGCAGAAAATATGCAGAAGGCACAAGCCCAGTTTTTAAGCCTTTTCCAGGTTATCTTTTGGACCAGCTGTATAGCAAGGCAACAAATATTAGTATAAGCTAGTTTTCTTCATGATTCTCAAAAATTCTTCCTCACTTACTTCCCCATCTCCATCTCGATCAGCTTCATCAATCATTTCCTACAAAACACAGTGTACATTTGATCAGGCACTGGACTCTAAACACTAGATAGGAAACTCATTGAAACAACAATAAATCAGAGGCACTTCATGTGAAAACAACTATGCATTTGACTGCTTTTCACATTTCTGACCTCTCAGCCCTTTTGGTATAGGACTAAATTCCCACCCAATCCCTAGGAGCTACAGGAGTGGTCTGGGCCTGTTAGAAAAGCTCTGGCAAATCAGAATTTACCTGAAGTTCTTCATCTGTTAAATTTTCTCCCAGCTCCTTGGCAACTCTTTTCAAGTTTTTGAATGAAATTTTTCCTGTGCCATCATCATCAAATAATCTGAAAGCTTTCAGGATTTCTTCTTTTGAATCCTTTTCACTCTAAACCAAGAGTAAAGCACATGTTAATCAGAAAACCCCTGACACTGAGATGTTCCTTTTTCTTATGCTGCCACAAGAATTTCTGCTGCAAATTCCTACCATTTTTTGTGTCATCATAGCCAAAAAGTCTTCAAAGTTGATGGTGCCACTTCCTTCCTTGTCAATGTCTGCTATCATCTTCTTAATCTCTTCCTTCTTTGGCTCAAAGCCCAAGGCACGCATCGCAACCTGTGCCAAAACAGCAAAACCAATTCTTTTAGGAGGCCACCAGAATTTTGGTGTAAGAGCTGAGCTAAAGCCTCTTTCATCTCCTTGTCCAGAACTGTAGTCAAAACTCACTGCCATGAAAACACCTTGGTGTCCTCTACCATCTTCTATCCTCCGGCTGAACAATAATAGTGTAGGTTTGATACTCTTAAGATATTGTTTTTCCTATATGGTAGTGAATATCCATATTTTATATCAGGCAGAGGTAACTCATGTTTCCAGGTTACAGATGCAGAAATTGAGCAGAGTGTATGTGAGAAACCAAGGTAAGGGAGATAATTAAATTTAAAGTATTCACACTTACAAAAAAAATCAAACACATAAAATCACAGGGAGACAACTGAGAATCATCTTCCCCCTTGTATGTATGCAAGTGCACACACATTGCCTGAATCGTTACTGAAACATAACTCAGATCTCTGTTTTGTTCTTTTTGAAATTAAAAACCAGATAATTTTTGGATTACATATATGCAAATATGGTTGTAACTTCCCTGAATGCATGCAAAATCTGTGTTTACTTCTCGGGAGAAGAAAATACTTGATATTTGGATACTCATCCCAGAACAACAAAAATCCACTTCACAGGAACAAGCACCTTAGTCATGAAACCTGAAACTGTTTAGTTTCTCTAATGCACAGCTATTCAAAGCTGTCAGATTTAAGTAGCCACATAGTAGAGAAGCCTGTCTACTATGAAGCATTACATGCAGAGTGGACCCCAAATTCAGTCACAACAGCAAAGCCATTACTCTTCTCTCTACTCCAAAACTGTTTTCAAATAGGGTTGGACAAACAGAAAAAGCAGCTACAATTTTGAGATCAAAGATATTTTCATCTCAGAGGAAAAAGAAAAAAAAAAAAGTTTGAAAACCTTCAGTTCTTTTATGTCGATGCTTCCAGATCCATCAGTGTCAAACAAATCAAAAGCTTCTCTGATCTCCTGCTTTTGCTCTTCTGTTAGTTCAGGTTTCAAGCCACTTTTCTTCCGCTGGGCTGTACCTAAGCCAGGTTTTCTATAGTTGGATGCCTTCAAAAAGTGAAGGGAGAGAACAGATAAGAAACAGTGCATTCCAGGGCAAACACACTACATTATAAATGACAACGTTAATGCTGTAGCAGAGGTGAGAGACATTCCTTGCTGCAAGTGGTAGACATCGAATCTCTATGTCAATTTCATTAGGTTATTGTAGAAATAAGAGATTTTGTTCCTGGGGAATGCAGATTTGGGCTTCCTGTTTTCAGCTGAAAGATTATCAATTAAAGGAATAATGCCAGAAAAACACGTGGGCAGCCTAAAAATGAACACTCCACTGAGGTGACCACGATGCTCTGCATCTCCTGCCAGTTGCCTCTCCTGCAGGTTTACCTGAAAAATATGAATACAACATCCTCACAGCTGAAGAGGGTGGTTGCTTAGGGTCTTGGCTGTAAATGAGACTCAAAATCAGCTAGTCCTGTGGGGGAAAAGTTTAAAAGGAGTTGTGTGGCTCCAGGCTGCCTGTCCATCGAGTAGATGTGGAGCCAGGCAGCAACATCCTGTGGAAGCACTGAGATCAACACAAAATCTGTCCCATAAGGAGAACTAATCTGCTTGTGCTGAGCTGGTGCATCATTATCCAGGTCATTTCCAAGACCTTTCCTACCTTTGGTGTAAGCCAAAGTACAGAGTGTTCTCCCCATCCCCCCTCCCCCGCACCTATGAAGCAGGAAAAACGCCTTCCTCAAGTATAGAGTTGTTTTTAAATCAGCAGCAGACAGATTTTCGTCCTGCAGTCTTGAATCTACACAGAATCGTGGAAGGAAAGGCAGTCCCTCCCACCCCCAGCTTCAACTGGTTAGGCTTTATAAAAGTAAATAAAACAAGCACAAAGCAAGGAATTTGTTACCTAGCTACCGCTGACCGGTCTCTTGCCTCTGCTGAATTGTTAGTATTTTTTAGTGCTGTGATCTCTCTTTTAACTCAGAGGGATTCCATTTTCTTGTATTTGTTAATGAAATTTCGTTTTTCAACGTGATTTGTCCCTCCCAGGTTGGACTGCAAAGCCATTTGTCTGGCTCACTCCTGACTTCCTTCTGCTATTAACACACGTATCAGACTTTTATTCTTTATATGCTGCTCAGGGAAGAAGACACACGAGACCTTTTCCTGGCTACGGAGACTTACTGTTCCATTTATTTCACATCTGAGCTGTGCAAATCCCTTTCAGGTTCCACCTCCGGGCCTGGCCGGTGCCATTCCAACAGCACTGCGGGGGCCCGAACGATGCGGCGGTCTGTGAGCTGTGCCAAAAAGAACCAGGCATGCCGAGAGCGGGTGACGAATTTTACGAATCCCGGTGTTTTTCCGGGCGTGTTTTTCCCGTTGGAGTGGGGGG
>VXBB01022675.1:54338-112171 GCA_013399915.1 Illadopsis cleaveri
GGGTGTTTTTCCGGTTGGGGGGGGGGGTGCGCTGTGCGAAGTACCCGGGCAGCAGCGGGGGCCTGGGCAGGGGTGGAACCTGAAGGGGGTTTGCACAACCCACGGTGCCGGCGGGAGGGGCTCGGGGGAGGCGGCGGTGGGAAGGGAGCCCGCGGCGGGGNGATTTGGAATAGCTACGCAAAGGGGCATTTAGGGAGCTGGAACAAATGATGGGAATAAACTCCAATACCTGAAGGGCACTTACAGGAATGATGGGGCAGGAGTATTTACGAAGGCATATAGTGACGGGACAAGGGAGGATGGGTTCAAAATGACAGACATTTGATTTAGATTGGGTATTAGGAAGAAAGTCTGTATTGTGAGGGTGGTGACGGGCTGGAACAGGTTGCCCAGAGAAGTTGTGGATGCCCCATCCCTGGAAGTGGCCAAGGGCAGGTTGGATGTGGCACTGAGCAACCTAGTCTGGTGGAAGGTGTCCCTGCCCACGGCAGAGGGGTTAAAACTGGATGAGCTTTAAGGTCTCTCCCCACCCAGACCATTCTGTGATTTGAATCTGAGCATAAGAGGTACAGGCCTCAGGGTTCTCAATTCTTGGTGTGTATAGTTATTCAAAAGGGGAGCTTTATCTTAATCTACGTGGTTTGCCATGGGACCATGGTGTGGAAGAGATTTTGAGGGAAAGGAGATTTCTTTTTGGTGTGTTAAGAATGAATAGTTGCTCAAAACTTCAAAGTCTTGGCAGTTTGTAAGTTATGAAGAAGTGGCATTGCTTTTATTTCACTTAATGAAGTATTCATGCATGCTAATTGGACTAAACAGGATTTGGAATAAAATATGTTTTTCCAGACTTGAAGGTTAAAGTCAGACTGTTGTTACCAAGAAGGATCTGCACAGAGCTCTTGAATTTTGCAAGTAATTTGTCCATTCTGCTCTAATGAACATTTGCCCTAAGTAAGAGAAATAACTGAAATTCCAGACATCAGGGGAAGAGGGAGGTGGTAGTTCCACACAGCCTGTACTGCTGGAAGTGTAAGAAACCATGGGAATTGACAGTTCTTTACTATCAGCCAGCCATAAACAATTCCATGGTATTTTAACAGTGCCCCATTTCAGCAACTCTGCCCATTGATTTCTCATAACAAGTGCACAGGAAGAAGACCTGCTTTATCCAGAGGAAAGCTGTGTTCAGGGCTAGACTATTAAATTAATTTTTTGGTGTGCTGTGAGGATGGGGCAGTAATTTGTGATCTGTTCACAGATGCTGCCCACTGCCCATGGCTTTCAGGGATGTGAATGCCAGGAGACACATTGGACTCCAGCAGCTCTCATCCTTTGCATCCACTGGGAGGACATTCCTGGGGCCAGTGAAGTCACATAAATTCATTGTGGATGAAATCACTAACCAGAGCTCCTTGATTTGTTCTGCTGTTAGACTGATTGAAAGTTTGGATTTGACAAGTGCTGCTGGACAGCTTCTTAATGAAACCATTCAGGCTCAGAACAAGGAGTTTAAGACTGGGATGAGTACCCTGTTGTTCCTGGTTGGAGCATGGAGCAATGCTGTGGTGGAGTGCCTCCAGCAGAACATTCCTGTTCCAGCAATTGTGTCCGTGATGTCTGAGGGGTTGAACTCTTGCTGTGAGAGAATCCAGTGTCTTCAAATACCAATACCTGATGTAAAGAGAGAGCTGTGCTCTAGCAGAGTTAGGCCAAAGGCTTTTGAAAGCAAAATTGGCCAAGTTGGATGTGATGGTCTTACAAATCCCTGGAACTTGCTGTGTTTTCAGAGAGATATTTCTGCAACAGAAGAAGTAATTCCAATAAATTCTTGTTCCCATCAGGGAGATGGTTGTAATTTTAATGAGTGCCTTGTTTCACCCTTGGCTGGCTTTGGTTCAGTGACTTCTGTTGTCAAAGCAGTGGGTGACAAAAGTCCATCTGTGCTGTCTGGAAGTGGTGTCACTGCATCCAGCTGGATCACACGGAAGTTAACCCACAGCAGACACTTCAGCACTCCAGGGAAAAGCCGTTTTTCAAGTCAGCAAGGTGATTTTCAGGGAGACCCTTCAGCACCATCAGCAGATCTGTGTGGATGTTGTGGTTTGGGACACTTGGTGCTGGCTCTGAGCCATGGAAACCAGAGCAGCGTGAAACTGCTACAAAGCATCGCTGCTCATCAGCGAGAGACAGCAGAGTGCAGTGACTCTGCCCAGATTAATATCACAGAGATTATGACATGCTGTGTGCTGGGCCTGCCTGAGAGCTATTCCAGTGTCTCCCCAGGCTTTGTCACATTGGTGTCACCAGAGCAAGCCACAGTCATCAAACACTTTGCAGACAAAACCCTCCGGGTTCTGCTGATGGATGGTGACCTCACGGAGCAGTACCGACACTTGGGGTTTAACAGAGCACGTAATGTGAGGACCGTATTGGAGCATCCCGATCCACAGGCAGGCAGGGCAGGAGATACGTGGCTAAGCAGAATGTCGGATATTCTGATGAGCTTTGAAGTAAATCTGGTTTTGGTCAAAGGAGACGTGTGCGAAACCGTCATGGAAAGGTGCATCGCCAGCAGGATATTGGTAATCGGCCGTGTGGCTCGGGATGTGCTGCGTGCCTTTGGGGCGGCCACCGGTGCCCAGGCGGTGACGTACCTGAGCCAGCTGAACGCTTCCTGTATCGGGAATGGGGCCTGGGCGGAGCTGTGGAAGGCCAGCGATGGGCGCGCCGTGGATTTGGGCGAGCTGGTGCCGGCGCGGATCAGCGCGGGAGGCATCGCCCTGCTCACGGCCGTGCTCACCACGGCCCTGCCTGCCAGGGCGCAGCTCCTCGAGGACCAGTTCTGGACTTTGCTCTATCGACTCCATCACGCTCTAAAGGACGGGAAGGTTTTCCCTGGGGGCGGTGCAGTGGAGCTCTTGTGCCTCAGTCACATCCAGGCGCTCGCAGAGCAGCCCGGGCGACCGGGAAACGACAAAGCTGTGGGAGAGCTTCCCAGTCCTAGGCTGGCAGAGTGTAAATCCATGGTGCTGCAGGCACTGGCGAGTGGCTGGAGGCAGTACCTCTCCGTGCTCCTGTGTAACACCGCGAGGGCCAGCTCGGAGCTGGAAGCAGGCGCCTCGGTGGAGCGCCACCTCCAGAAAGCAGCGGCCTGTGGCTCTCCCTCAGCTTATATTTTGGAAGAGTTTAGGAGAGGCGGAGTGCTCAGGAGTGGCTCTGATCCCCTCCCTGACCAGGTCACAGATTTAAAGGTTTGTGATAACGTTGCAGCCAAGACAGAGGCGTGGAGGAGAGCTCTGGACCTGGTGCTGCTGGTGCTTCAAACTGATGCTGAAATTATCACAGGCCCCGGAAGGAATCAGATCCTGAACTCACCTGTGTCAAGCGAATTTATGTTTTTGTAGGATTTTCAGGGTTTGTAAGTCCATGAATCAGTGAGAGAAGCCTGGGTACAACCTGCATGTCTTTATAAAGCAAACACTGAGAATGAACAGTTTAGAATGTAACAGCAGAAGTCACAATGAGAGACAGTCACCAGGTAATATCTTATTTCTAGAAATAGGAACTAAATACCAAACAAAAACCACTTGTGGGCTTATCTCCAACCCAGGCCATGCATTTCTAGCTAATAGTATTGCCTGTATGGATGTCTGTTAATGGCTTCTGAAGAAAGGTAGAGATGTCTTACAGAACATTGCTGTACTTGTGTTCAATGAAAGAATATACTGTAGTTATTTCTTAGTACCTTGTTCTTAATTTTTGTACATTGCAAACATAAGAGTTAAACTTGAAATAATGTGGATGTTGCATTTTATACTGGGAGATTGTATGAATAGATTCTATTTTTGCATATTTATTTGGTCCATACATCTCTGATTTGCCAATATATACCCTCTGGAATTGCTCTGGTTTTGACCAATGCAGGCTGAATCTTTCCTTTTGGTATTACAGACTGGATGCATCTCTACACAGAATTTTCTTTTGCATTGCCAACTGGACTTTTAGATCATTTCCATGGGGTCTTTCAGCTATCCTTGCAGAGAGGAAAATGTTGCTGTAAGTTTTAGGTGTTGGCTAACCATTGGGAACGAATCTATCCTGGTGATTGAGGCACAGCATTTTTGCTGTGTTACAGCACTGACAGTTTGAAAGCTGGGCACTGGAGAGCTGGCACTGCATTGCAAGAGAGAGGGATGTAACTATGGAGATATTTTTTCTGAACTTGGCATTCTGAGTCACACTGAAAGTGAAATGTCTCACCAGTCTGGTGAAAATAGCATGGAAAACGTGATGCTAAAGAGGATCCTTGCATTCAAGAACTTTCTCATTAAAATGCTCATGGCTGGCAGCACAGATAATGAAATTCATCCACAAATAAAGTTTAGATATTTATTGGGGGTATCTGTGTGTTAAAGTCATGTTACATCTCTGACCTGAAACTAAATATTCTGGTTTTCTGTCAGATCCCAGAATTTGGTGGATTTTGGCAAAATACTATAGGGGTTTATAATTTAAATTTAGAACAGTACTTAGCAGCATAAGGATCTCGTTAGATTACAGTTTTGATCATCCTGCAATTCTATTTTCATTATTAATCAGTTGGCAAATTGATGTGTAGCTGCATGGCCACACTCTTGATGGACCAAGGCGTGAGAGAGAACGACTCTGGTAGATCAAAAGAGGCAAAAGGAGCTGGGGGCTGTTAAGTGAGGATTAGATGGAAACACAACATATCAATAAATATAAACAGACTCTGCTGCTCTACAAGTGTTTGCAGCTCATGTTTGGCTTTACACTGTTTTTCTCGAGCCTCCTGTGCTGAGCATTGCATAACCCCCGTTCACAGGAAAAGATCCACTTGGACTTTATTGGAATAATAGAGTGAAGTGTGTTATGGAAAATCTGCAGACAGGAATTGTATTGAGGTGCTCCAACATCTATTTATGGGACTCTTAGACACTGGGAGCTGACGCACCAAATGTTGAGAAAGTCCAAAATGATGTAATTTTTCCAATCAAGCTTTTAAAAAGCACATAATGATATATTTAAATGTTATGATGCTGAAACCAGGACAAGAGGTTTTCAAAAAAGCTGTCAGACGTTACATTTTGATTAATGAACGCCTGTTTTCTACAGGCCAACAAAATGGAACAGTTTATAAACTAGGTAGATCCTGTGTCCTGGGTTACTTATAATTCTTTCTTTGATATGCACAGAAGATTACCATGCAAGCTCTCCTCAAGGCATCCTCTCCTGCAGTTTGGAACACAACAGACTGGTGTGGCTCCCTGAGCCTCAGATCCCCTAAAGCTCTGTGCACCATGGAAGGGAGATCCTGTCCCTGTCTGTTGTGGTGCTCGGCACAGAAACGATTTCAACATCTGCCATGGGCCATTTCAGCTCTTGCCAGGCAGAGACTCCTCCTCTGGACACAAAGGCTGTTTGTGTAGAGCATGGTGTGATGGCAGAGCTCAGCTTTTACGTGTGATGTGCCAGGGAAATTGGGAAATGGCTGAGATCTCAGGGAGTTGGCACACCTTGCTCCCTGCTGGAATCAAGTCCCAGTCAGGTGCCTTTCTCCCTTGCATCCCCGTGTCATCATTCCCAGTTCACTCCACCTTCTGTTTAGGGCTGATGGCATTGTATTTCATATTTCTCCTTATAAAACAAATTTTTAGGCCTCTGCTCCTTGAGGATTTCCTGAAACATCATAGAGGTCTTCTTAATCTTAGCAATTAGACCCTTGTCCCTAGCTGAGCCAGCCTGGAGGGCACAGCCACCTGCAAAATCTGTCCCTGTAAGGGACATGGACCAGTGATCAGTGGCTGTCAGGAGGCTCCTGAGAGTTTGCCTGCTCCCTGGTGTGCTGAAAATATGAGCTGGGAAATGTAGGAGGTTGTGTGTGCCTACAGCAGTCCCCAGGTAGGCAAAGGACTCTGGGAGGGTGAGGACAAAACTGTTAAGACTATTTATTTGCACTGAACTCCTTTAGATATCCCAGACTGGGGCTGATGGAGAGGCTGGGAGAACATTTTCCTTTTTTTTTAATAGAGGAGAGAGTTGGAGAGGGCATTCAAATCTAGGAGAAATGTTATGGGGTGACAAGAGATTTTCAGCTCTGCTCACAAGGATGAGGCGACTGGCAGGTCTGAGTCATCCCCCTGGTCACACTGCCAGCAAAAAATCATTCTGAAGAATGGGAAGAACTGACCTTCTTCCATGCAGAGCAGGTTGGCTTCCCATAATCAACTCAGGCAGGACATCTACAGGAGCTGAACCAACATCACCAGGTATCAGGTGAATGAAATGTCTTGTAACTATTTTTTTTTTTAAATTTTAATCTTTTATTAAAGATTATAAAACTCCTGTGTAAACTCCCTGTTACATGAAAGTGCCAAACTCAAATGGGGCTGAGCTGCTGCTTCAAGGAAGGACTTTCTGTTCTGGAACCAGCTGAGGTGCCAGGACTGCTGTGAACAACAGGCACTTGTGGGACTCACAGAGAGCCATTACAAGCCTGACTGTTTGTTTTACCCTGTTCTATCCCTCTCTCTCTGCAGATCAGGAATCCTTTTGAGATAACTCCACACCAGCACAGAACCAGCATAGTTTGTATGACATAACTTGGAAAAATCTAAACATTACAAACTTAATTCTGCCACTTGCCACCAGCATCATTGCATTAATTAACCATTTATTGCAAAACTGCAGGACCAAGACCTTTCTTTTCTAACCAAGCATGAATGGATCTGCAGCCCTAAAGGGCTTTTTCTTTACAGATAATGTTGCTTCAAGAACTAATGTCCACAGTGATGATTCCAGCCCAGGTGACAGAAGAGGGAGAACAGCTTAGGTGCATGCACAAACCACAGGCTGGGTTTGACACTGAATAGCAGGAGGAAGAAAAGAACACACCCTTCTGTCTGTTTTGGCTTCCTACCTGTTTATTCTTCTCATAATTTTCAAAAAGCACCCACAGTGGTGCTTCTGCTGATTTCAGTGTTGGTTTGCTGTGAGTATTGGGATTCAGCTTCTTGCATTGTGTCCCCGAAAACTCAGCAGGGACAAGGGCAGTTTGGGGCAGAGATGCAGAATGGAAGGACAGAGTAGTTCCCCAATTTCTCCTTCCACATCAGGCCCTGGATGACCCCTGGAGAGTGGCTTCATGTCACATTTAATCCAAGCCTGAGTTCCCCAGCACCATCCCCAGCAGCCATGTGTTCCCATGGTGAGACGTGTTTGGGAGGAGTCTTTCTCAGAGGGTGGAAAGCAAGCCTGGGCCATGATCATGCACAGATGGTGAAAGAGCTCAAGAGAAGGGGGGAGAAACCAAGGGCTGTATTTGCTTTCCCTGCCTAGCAGAGATTCAAAACAAATAACTGTTTAGTTCAAAAGGAATTCTTTCCTTGGGGACCAAGTGCTACTCCAAACAATAGGATTCTTTTTTCATTATTGCAGGAGTAGTAAAGATAGCATGCAGTTTTTATTTAGAAGTAATGGGAAGATTTGCCCCAACTGTTTTATTCCAGCTGAAATCAGTAGACTGGGGTTTCGTGCTCTTCACAACTTTTGTCCACTGTGTTGTGAGACCAAATATTTAACCAGCATTGCAGATTTGGAGAGATGACTAAAGAAACCACAGTTGGTGAACTTACTTATTTCCAAGGTGTAATGTGGATCACTGCTTGCACTGACTACACTTCAAAACAAAACCAAACAATAAGAACTTCCTATTTGTTAGGACTGGAGAGCCAGGATAACCGCAAGGAGTTGTATAAAATAAATCTTATTTATATATGTACATATATTCACACATTCTGAAGCAGAACAGTTTCTCAATCAGCAACACTAATCTACAGTGTAGTCATACAACTCTGAACTGATTCACATCCTGTTAATGTCAAAGAAAACCATCCAAATGCTCCTTTTTTAGAATAGCTATCTATTATCAGGTTTTTTTGTGGGGTTTTTTTTTCAAAAGAGCCTTGTAGAAAAAGGATCCCTCCAGTAAACTGAAAGGAATTGTGTCTTGTTTGGGGTATTAATTCCTGTATTCCATCTGCTGCTCCCTGCATTTGTAGTTCTGCCTGTGAGTCACAGCTCCAGGATAAACCTGTACCACTTTTAGGGGAAGTGAGCACAATTCCACGTGTGTAATTCCATATTGGTATAATGTCTTTGCTTCCCTACAGTGATGAGAATCAACTGGTACACCTGCAGCAGTAAAGATATGTTAATTAGATCAGATTAATTAACTGGCAAAGCCCTGCTAATATAACATTATTCCAGCTCCCTGAGTATTCCTTGCTCAAGGTAAGAGGCAGTCATTACTCAGTACCTCTCACTGCCCTTCATCTCTTGGTTTATGTGAGCACTGATTAAATAACACTCCAACCATCCCACCCAAATTCTGGTGCAAGGGTGCTTGCTTTCTGGAGCTGTTGAGCTGGGACAGTGTTGCTGATGGCTGCCAGAAGCCAGGAATCTTGGATGTCATTGGCACTCAGAGAGCTTTACTGGAAGTGAAGCCCAAATCTCTCTTTGTTTATCTGAAGTACCAGGTAGTTAACTTGAAAAGTGGTCATTTATTGTGACCCTGGCTGTGCAATTATTTAGGCTTGTAATTGACATCTCAAACACAAGAGCAGTGCTGTGAAAAAGCACAGAGAATTGCCAAATGTGAGAGCAGTAATTGCTATACACTGAGTTACCCTGGCTAATTTGAGAGCTGCTCTCACAGCTCAGCTCCAGTGCTGGATACTTGGGACTGTTTCCCAGCAGAGCTTGTGGAGGACCTCCAGCCTTCCAGATTCCTCTCACAGCCATTCATAAGGCCAGTGAAACTGTGGGAGAAGAGAGAAATTTCAAGGCCAGGAGAAGCTGGAGGAAATCCAGTGTCTCTTATTTGTTCACATCTCATTATTAAACAGACTTCTTACTATTAAAGTGCTGAAGAAAGGCCTTCCAAAAATACAGGAGCTAATTTAAAAGACTTTTGTCTGTGCCAAGAGGTCCTGCTTGAATTAACTGTGTTTGAATTAACTGTGTTTACTCACCTTGAATGGGAATTCCCAGATGTTTTTGCTGATATGTGTGTGACAAGATGTAATTTCCCCAATGTGTTATTCTCAGGAGAATGGAGGGAAAGGGGGAATCACACTTTGGTCCTGAATTAATACAGGGACCAATCCCTTTCTCATTAAAAACATCAGTGAAGTTTCCATGCCTTTGGGGAGTTGGTCGCTGAGAAACTGAATTTTGCAAAACAATGATTGTCCTTCTTCCCTCTTCTAAGTACTGGCAAAGGGTGACTTTTGGATATTTCTTAATGGCAGGAAATGTAAAATTGAAGACTGCAAATGATGAGGAGTGCAACCTGCATTAAAAGCCACTCTCAGATGAACCTGTAATAAGCTCTGGTAGCAATAACCATTGGTTAAGGATGACATGGAAAACATTTCCTTCAGAGGTGCAATAGGTTGAGCCATGCTATCCACAAAGGAATTTGATGAGGTTTAGAAGCTCAGCATTCCTAGGTTAAGGGATGCCTCCTGCAGGGAATGTCACTTAGGAAGAACAGTCAGCTTTGGAAACAGGCATATCCAGCTCTGTGGATCTGTTTCTTATCTTAAAACTGCAAACTCTGTAGAGAAGAAGCTCTTTACTTTGTTCATATGGTATGTAACAAAGCGAGGCCTTGGATAATGATCAGGAGTCAGAATTGTTGTAGGAATGAATGGGTGTTTGATGTCATCAAAGATATGGTTTCTTCACCTTGAAAGAAATTTCCTTGTTTTGCAAAGCTGATGAAGCTGATGGAATTTCTCTAAAAGCCTTCTCACTTGGCCATACACAATTCCCACAAGTCTGAACTCCCTAAGGATGATATCAAGAGTAGCTCTTGGAGAGTAATAATAAACTTTGACAATGAACACAGTAGCTCTTTTTTGGAATGTAGGGTGAAGATTTAACCACAGCAGTTACAATGTGCCAAGCAGAGCTCTGAGTGGTCCTACAGCACAGTGCAAACTCAGTGGAGCAGAACCATTCCTCTCCATCCGAGCCGGCGTGCTGGCAGGATGGAAGGAATGTTGTCTTTTCAAATGCCTGGGAAATGAAGTGAGACCACAGTATATGTGTGAGGGGTTGGAGTTCCACTAATTCTTTTTAACATCTCATTGAAAGAATTCCCCATAAACTGCAGTCATTTCCTTTGCATGCCATCTCTTTACTTCTGGTTTTAATATTAGTCTCCAGGGTTGAGTCTCTGTCTGTTTGTCTTGGTCTGACAGAAGTGTTGGAAGTTGCCCCTTGTCATGTTTCCTGTATTGCTGTTGTAGTGCTGGGTCAGGCAGATTTGTAGGAATGGTTTTAATATTGCAAGCAAAAAATGAACAGACTTTATTGCTGCAGGTTTGAGGAAAATCCTTCCTTCTCCTCTTTGGTTTAGTTAGGGTTGTTTTGGTTGTGGTTTATTTTTTTAAGTGGAAACTTAAAATGCTTTTTTAGAATTGTGCTTTCATCTGTGTCTGCCTCTTCCCCTGCTCTGTTTGCTCTTGAGTCCCCAAAATTAGCAAGAGTAATGTTCTAGTTTGCAGTGCAGTAGGAAAGAATAACTTGACTTTCTAAAATGTAATAAACAGTGCAAGACCTGGAACAAGTACAAAACCTTCAGACAAGGTGAAAGCCCCCAGAAGAATACCTCTATTCAAAATGTCTGGGGATGTCTGCAAATACTGCCAGCAGCTTAAGTCTTGTCCTTTTCCTTTCCAAACATGTGTATTAGGTTTTCCTTTAAAAATACCTACGGTATCCCTGAACTCTTCCACCTCCCAGTCAAAGGAGGTAGTATTTCCTTTAGACCAGTTGATTCATACATGAAAGAAAAGCTGCGAGACATTATTTTGGTCTTGGTTGTTTCCCTCTTGTGATATTGATGGAAAACAGTCTCTTTGAAACACTCAAGCTTTAAAACCACCAATCATCTGTAGCTATTGAGGGTTATCTGGCTGGACATCTCAGGAATTCCATGGGGCTCAAATCCAGTTCTACCTGACCTGATCCAGCTCTGTTTAAAATGTCCCTTATCCTCTGGGGCCTGTCTGTGCTGTACAGCACATCTACACATCTGTACACTGCATTTCATTTCTTCATTGGGTTTTAGTTTTGAATGGAACCATGATCTTCCCTCCTCTTGGTGTTTTTACAACAAAATTCCTGCTTTGCAGACAGGGCAAAAAGGTTTTATTTTGTGTAGGAAGGTCAGCTAGAGACTTACCTTTCCATGATGCCTAGAGGTTAAATCAGTGATGATAAAGCCCTTACATCACACAATCTGTTCTGTACCTGTGTCTAAATGCACATGGGATGACTTAGAAAAATATGCCTAGCAGATCAGGGTAATTTGTTCCTTAAATATGAGCTTTGTAATTATTTTGGGGTCAAATACGGTGGAGTAAGAGACTGTCTGTTGTTTAATGTGTCATCTGTTCCACCTGGGTGACACCCATCTGTTTGAGTGTCCCAAGCAGAGGCTAATTTTGTAGCTGTGCTGTTGCCAGCAGGCTGAGAAGGATTCTTTGTGGCATTTATTTACTTCTTTTTATTTGCCTTAAAATCACGGCTGATTACAGCCTGAGTTTTTCTTTGTGGTCAGATGAGAACAACAGTGAAAATTCCACTGAAATTTAACTTACTGGGAAGGAGCCATAAGTGGTCTAGGATTTATTCTTGGATTGTTTTACTGTGTCACCATCTTTTATTAGCTGGTAATTTCCTGTTGATCAATGACAAAGCAGTCAAACAGCAGTGAAGGTTGTCCCTACATGAGTAGCTTTTTGTATTTAAAGTCTGGGCAAGAGAGATTTCTTCTTAGGCGTAAAAAATGTGCATGGAAGGAAGGGATTAATATTAAGATGATGGCCTCATCATCTGATTTGGCCTCTTAAATCCTTCTGGGAAGTGCCAGGTCCAGAAATTCCCCCAATTAATTTTCTTACAATCCCCTCTGTATTCTGCTTCTAGCAAAGTCCTGTGAGAATGACTGCAACAGATGAGAAAATTAACTGAGATTTGAATCAGATTTGAAATTGGCAGGAAAGTGAGTGGCTTAAAGCCAAGCTCCACAACATCCTCAAATACGGAATATTTGGGATCAAGAGCCCAGTGTTTGCTTCTGAGGAGAACTAGGGCTGCTTGTGATTTGCTGCAATCAATCAGGAGTTTGCAGTCCCATCAGAGAAATGTCACTGGGAATGAAGTGCATGGAAGGGAGAGTCACCCTGGAGGCTTGCCTGGGAGACAGCACCAGCTGTGGCTGGGACCCCCCTCCTGCTGTTATCTGAGTTATCTGGAAAAGCCAGCCTGGAGAATATCATTAATCCATTTTTTGCTGCTGTTGTTTTGTTTGGGTTTTTTTAGTGAGTTGATTGGCAGATGTTGGCTACACTTAATAATAGGGATACCTGTGAGAACTGTGTGACCTGCTCAGACATAATTCTGAAGGCATTAATTACATATTGCTGAAATTTCAAACCATAATTGGAGATCAACGTTATGTTGCAGCCTTTGCAGTAATCTGAAGCAGCTCAGTTCCACAAGAAATTTTGGAGACGAGTAACCACTTGAAGCCTAAAACTGTTCCATTGTCATTATTGCTCTTTGTTTTCATTTTTAAATCTTGCAATTAGTGTTCTTAAAAAAAGAATAAATAAAGCAAAAGGCAAATACAGACCATCTGTGAAACAGAAAGAAATTGTTAAAGGCTGCATCCACGAGGATCTCTGGGAACAGTGCCACAACACAACTAAGCATTCAGCCAGCATGATATAATTACAAATTAAACATCTCTAAAACAAATTCCAAATTGAAAATAAAAATCCATTCTGCTTCTTTCTTTGTGGTAGAGGGTCATATTAATGGCAGTTCTAGAAATTACCACCTATTCTGCAAACTGCAAGGTCTGTGGGGTCTGCACGCCCTCCACAGGGGGGTTTTTTGGAGGGGGCTCCTCATGGGGCATTGCCCAAATCCATGTTTCAATCAAGAGACAGAGTTCAGGAGGATTTAGAGCAGGTGTGAAGCTTGCTGTGTTTTTTAGAGCTCTGACATAAGGGCAGGTAATGACATTCTGAATTCATGGCATATAGAAAAGCGCCTCTTGTTCCAGGTTTATTCAGCTCATGTCAACTGGATTCATTCAAGTAAAGGGCCATTGACAATGATGTGTTGAGACATAATTGTCTCCAATATGTTCTCATTTCTTGCTTTTATCTAAAGGAACATTTTGCTGGCTTAAGCCAGACTGGATCTGATGGCTCTTGGGACATGCTTGAGGTAAAAGTGCTTTCAGCAAAGTCATCTAAGTATTTGTAATGCCAACTTATGTTATCATTTACTGCTGTATTTACAAGAGGAGCAAATGGAAACTTTAGTCCTTGAAAAAGAAAAGCCAGTAGAAGAATTCTGTAAATAAATGAAATGGATGATGACACAATATTTAAAATTATTGCTGAACAATGTTGTCATTTAAACCAGACTCTTTTTTTCTAGGCATGCCCCTCCTTTCACAGAAAAGTGTTACCCTCAGTTTTAGAGATTAGATCTGTATGTTAAATAGATCTGTCCTCTGCATCAAAACCAGGAGTATTCCTAAGAACTGAAGATGACTGTAATGAAACAAAAATCTCCAGAATTAAATTTCTCCATGAAGATCAGATTATTCCTGAGACTGAATAAACAGATTTGTTTCTCAGGGAAGTTCAAAGTAGCTGCAAGAAAATTGTTTGTCATGTCAGGCACAAAATAGTACACCAAACACAGGACAGTTTCTGGAACCTTCCCAATTTACACCAAAAGAAAAATCCTCTACCTCATATATATAATTCTAAAGAAATAATCAGTTATTAAGATGTTTGGAATAGGAAAAACTGAATTTTCTGCTTTGAAGAGGAGCATAAACCAATGGCTTTTAAGGGAAGGCTCATCAGAGTTTCCTTTAGACATTTGAAACCAATGAAGATGTCCTTGGTAAAAACAAGTACTGCAATAAATGTAAAAATTCAAGCTTTTTTGCTTGCTGATCCAATGTTTTGTTTTTCCCTTATGACACTGTTGTAGAAACAGAAACCATGTATTTCATTGTGAATTTCTTTACTTGGTTTTGGAACTTCAACCTCAAACTTTTCTTAGATTTTTCAATACTTCTGAAGGGAGATGATTTAGTTTCAGAATTCTGTTTGATGTGCATTGTAAGCTTTACTCTGGTCACAAAAACTCCTGTTCCTGATTGCAATCACCACCAGTGTATTTCTTTAACAGAGAGTTTGTCTGGGGAAATAATTGCCATTATTTATATCCAGTCTGTTCATCTCCATACTTCACTTCTCAGCTCATGCCATGTCCTAGGTATGTTAAATCAGGAAGTCTCAGCACTGCTGTCATCTGATCTGTGCTTCCTGGCTTTCAACCATCTGAGAAACCAGTCCTTGGACAAAGTTCTTTCTGGAATAAGTCTTCTGTGCCTCATGGGATAAAGATGAGCAGCAGCACCCCAGAGCTGTTGTGCTTAGTCAACTTAAAATAAACAGCTGCTGTTAATAACCATTAGAACTCATTAAAACCAGGTCCATTGGTGGTTCTTATGAAGTGAATACCTGCTTGCACATCACTATTTAATTGATGTACACTGTCGAGTAGACAACAACAGCACTGACTGGAGAGACACTATAAATCCAACTGACTTGCCTCATTTTCAATCCTCCAGAGACTGCTGACAAAATTATTGGGATTCCTCCCCCTCCAGTGAACAAGAAATGCTGAGTAAAAGGATACTACATAAATTGGCTGACATTTGGAGTGGACTAGCTAATTCTCATTGCCTCGTGTGTGGTGGCTGTGTGTGTATGTGCACATGTGCCTGGTATTGTCAATGAGCTCCCTGCCCACTCCTCTCTGCTCCCAGCAGGCTGCTGGGAGGCTGAATTTTGGGGGTTATGTAAGAGACAGTCTAGGAAAACATCCCAACCATTTGGAATTTACCCTCGGCACTAACCTCACTAACCTCTTTCCTCCATTTTCCAATGCACTTAAAAAAAAATATTTTTTGTTTAATGGCATGATGGGGATGTGTCTCATCTGAAAAAATGAGGTCTGTCTGTCATGGGGAGGGAGTTGGGTGTACCAAAATTGACTTTTGCTAGCTTCTGCTTTCCATGGGCTGTGGCTGCAGTCCCTGGAGTCAAAAATCTCTCCTTTCTCTAACAACTGGGAGTTGAAGATAACAGGGGCAATCGTGGAGCAAAGGGAGATAAAAATGAGCTGTTAGGGCTGTATCTTTACCCTACTGGCAGCTGCTTCCTGGGAAAGGGCTAGCAGCAGGTGCTGTGTCTGCAAACATTTCCAACAAATTATTTCCCTTGAAAAGTAACAAAAAATAATGTTGTGATATTGTACTTTATGGTCAGTGAAGATGGGGTCATTCCTAGTTTGGATACATTGATGTGAAAATCATAAAACATTCCAGTGAAAGTGCATTTCATCAGGAATATCACTTGTTTGTTATGTTTAACCCTTCTCTGAGCTGTGCTCATTCTGAAGGCAGCTTCATATTCCTGCTAATTTGTAAAGAGTTTTATCCAACAAGTTTTGGTTGGCCTGTCTTAAAACACCAGAAGCACATGCCAGTATCTTTTTCTTATACTACTTTGGAACAGTGCAGTGTTACTTTATTATATGTGATTTTTCTCTTGTGGCTTAGAACCTTAATCCTGATTCTACTCAAGTTTCTTAGCAAAGATCTTAGTAATATTTGTGTTTTCTTTTAAAAGTGGTTGGGGGTCAGACCTCTAGGCCCTGCCTCTGCTTTGTGATGTTCTGCTTTGAATTTCTTCTTAAACATTGTGCTCTTGATCTTTTGCAGGTTGCAATGAATGAGAGTTCAGCTCCATACAGCAGAGCAGGAATTACAGCTAAATCCCTCCCAGTACCATCGATTTTCATATGCTAAAGTCAATAGATGGGATTCAGACAGCAGGTAAGCAAATGCAGCTGCTTTGTTTATGCTCATTTGTACCACATCTGGATTCTGGCCAGTTCCATCCAGTCTCCTGTGATAATTACATACAGTTTGTTCCAGTCTTTTCATCCCATTGCCTACAATGCTTATGATTTGCCTTTCTTGCATGCAACCATCCTGGAAAAAAGACTTGTGTCTGTGAGGTATTGTAATTGTGTTTTCAATTATCCCTTGTGGGATAATCCAAACATCATAATATAAGCTAAGTTCTTTTTTTGAAGATGATACACAAAGCACATGTAAAGAAACTGAAATAAGAATAAAGACTATTCAGTGCTGATGTATTATGTATGTGAGTGGAAGAACAAAGGTACCCTGCTTCACTCCTCCTAACAACCAAACCTATTCACCTCTGTTGTCTCCTAACACAGGATATAGCCACACACAAGCTGCAGCTTTTTTCTTAGGCCACTAGAAATTTGGTGTTGTGTCTTGGGCATGTGGCAGCCAAAAAGCATTTGTTTATCCCTTCATAATTTTCAGGGGCCTCCGTTCCTTCCTCTTTTCAGAAAAATTACTTCCATCTGCTAAGTACAGTTGCATTAAAAAAAAAAAAAATAGTTGGATAAGGTTACAAATTATGCTTTTTACTTTTTTTTTTTACACAAATCACTTCATCATTATTTCTGTCACATTTTCACTCTGTTGTCCTTACTGCACTGTCCTAGACCCAGGCAGTTTCACACATGTGATGCATAGAGCCAGGACTTTTAGTGAGAGCTGGCTGGGAACTCAAATGTCTTAAAAACAATGGCTGCCATCATCACTTCAAAGAATCCAATAGATTGTAAAGGGATTTGGATGGAGGCCTGAACTGACTACAGAGTGCTGAGATGCTTTATTGGTGCTTAATTTGGAGAGCATGAGAGATGTCTGGGAATCACTGTTGAAAATGGCAGGCAACATAGGGATAGCCTAAAACATTAATTTCTCTAGAAGCTTATGCCCAAGGTATTGAAGGTGAGAGTGTAATGAAGAATGACAGGAAAGGTCTGTCATCAAGCTAACAACTCCAGTGACAGGAATTTAATTGTAGTCATCCCTTAAGCTTGAAAAAGTTTGGAACAGAGCTCCCAATAAGTCCAGTTAACTCGTGAAACACTAACTGTGTGTGTCTGGCAGGCGAGTGGCACTGGCCAGGCCTCACTAAATGAGGAATCAGGTTGGTTCAGAATAATAGCTGAACTGATTGTTTAATAAAATCACAGCTTTACTCGATGATTAACCTGACTTTTTATTTGTTATAGGCTCTGGAGAAAACATGCATTGGCAGTAACTCCTTCCTTATATTGCACTTGCACTTGCACTTCTTCCTACCCTCCTGCCCTGAGCTCTTGAGTTTTGCTATGATATTTATAACTGTCTCATCTCTTTGGCTTTATGGAGCATGGAATCATCTAGAAACTAGAGAAGAGCACACAATATAGATGGAGAAAAACAAGAAAGGGATTGTCTCTAGTGCATACAGGAAAAAAAATTACATAAGGAAAGGCTTTTTTTTAACTTCCCTAAATAAATTCTTCAGGCTGTACTCAGGCTGTACTCACTTTCTTCCCCTTCAGAATTTCTGAAAGATCTGAATTCTGCTAAAGATCACAGTTCTCTGCTGCTCCATTCTGTTCTTCATTCCTCAACCACATCTGGGAAAGGTATTTATTCTCATCCATGTCTCTGTGGTGAAACTGGCCACTAGGAAAAACCCCAGTGTTCCATAAAAATAACTCTGCTCAGTAATAAATTTGTACATGAGGTCATATTCTTAACCAGAAAATAAATGCTAAATAGTTAAAAACGTCAAAAAAGAAGCAAGCAGTTTATAAGGAAGAAAAGAGAACCATACTTCAGCAAACTAATGAACTAATGATGCCTTATGGGCTACTTGGTACCACTGTAAGAAGAAAGTTGGAACAAATAATTGTCCTTGAAAGTCACCTCTACAAATATCCTTAATTAAAATGAAGTAGTTGGCATGGCACTGGTGTCAGCTTACAGTGTCTGGTGGTGGGGTGGTGACAAGAGACCTGTTAGTGAAAATTACAGGAATTGTTCAGCACGAGGTGAAGTCGTTTGATGCAGGGCCATAAAGGCTCTTGTACACTTTTCTTGGGAACACACAAGTGCTGTAGGTAAGAGTATTTCAATAACTTCATATGGTATCTGTGTGCACTAAAAATACCACCTGGAGATGGCTGCCAAAGTAGTCAGTGAGAGGTGCAATTTGAAGGGTGTGAGTAAAAAGTGATGTTCCCATAAATTCTGTTCAAGCAGGTGAGGTAGCCTGGGGATATATCCTGTGCACATCCTGTTCTTCCTTTCATACTCTGCATGGGGATTGATATCCCTGCTGACTGTGCATCCAGCCTTTCCCTTGCCTGGTGTTCTCACCTCCCCTGCTTTGAGGGACCGCATCATGGTGGATTTAGGGAAGCCAGGGAAGACAATGGGAAGTAAAAACCTTAAAGGAATGCTTCATCACTCTCTTCTTGCCTGCCCTCGAATCATCCTAGAGCAATTTTTTTTACATCAGTAAAAACAAGGAAGGATGTTGGCTCTGAACTGTTCAAGTGCTACTTAATTCAAGCACAGCTTGGCCAGCAGCATCTGCTCCATGGCCTGCCTTGGCAGCACCCTCCTGGCCGTGTGTGGACACCCAGGGAGCTGCTGCAGGAGCTGAGCCCCGGGAGCCAGGCTCTGCCAAGGCTGCAGCTGCCCCGGGATCCCAGATGTGACAGATGACACGGTGCTCCCTGCAGGCCCCCACAGCTGGGCTCAGTGACTAACCCTGGCTGTGCACCCACACACTGATGTCAGGAGAGCAGCCAATAGCTCAGAGTGACTCTCCTTGTCTCTGTATGCACGTCAGCCACAACAGTGGCAAACCCAACAATGGGCAAGGAAGCAATCAAAGGAAAACCCAACTTCAGACTAGGAGCAACTGATGTAAAATGGAATGTGTAACTGCCATTTCCAGTGACAGGGATCATCGATATTAGCTCGGTCATTTTAAAACACATGAATCATTAGATGACAAAGCCCATAAATTGATTCATAAACAGCTGTCATCTTAATATGAAAACTCTGAGATTAATCTGTCTGAAAAATTGCAATTCAATTGTGAATGGAAATAACAGCTAAAGTTCAGCATTTATCTTGGCCAGGGTGAATTTTACAAAATAAACTTCAGAGCACACTTCTGAGTTCTATCCATCCTTGCATGTATAATGTGTGTATGCAAACATATGCACTAAAAATGCTGTCTGGCCACCTGGGCTTCAGTTAATTCATAAATATCATTATTTGCAATGACTTTGACTTGCTGGTCTTTGAGGGGAAAGCTTCTATCATTGTTTGCTGGCCGAGTTGTTTGCTGTTTTTCCAAGGTACTTGTTGGCTGTGTTGCGGTTAGTCAGAATGAGAGCCCTCAATACTTATGGTGATGAAGTTTGGCACATATATTTGTGTTATTTTTGCCTGCAGTGAAGCACTCCTAGATGGTGTATGGGTTTGGGATTAGTTGCCCTTGCTGAGGTGATCGATGCCATGGTACCTTCTTTGAAGAAGACTGAAGAGTTTTGTAGCTTGAGTTTTCTGGTAGGCAGGTGACGGGCAGTCTGATGGGACTCAGGGAAACTGCTACTCTGCCAGGGAGGGAAATGGAGAGCTGGGAACTACCATGAGATGGGGAAGTCTTAGGGGAAAGGAAAATGAAGGAGCCTATAGAAAAAATAAGCTATAGGGTTATGAGGATTGGGTGAGGAAGGAGGACATGGGCTTTGAACTTCAAGAAAGGAGGCAGGGATTAAGCAGGATTGGGGAAAGGAAACATGTCTTTGGAGCACATGGCTAGGAGCCATAGTGAGATACAAAGGAAAAGTAGTCCACAGGACAGAGCTTGGCATGAGGAGTTGGGGAAAGATTTAGAAACCAGGCCAAGAACCTGTGCCTGACAGCAGAGGAAGGGAAGGGAAAAGAACAGGGTGGGGACAAAGGATGAGGAGACGAGACAGGCTGGGGGGGGAGGGTGGGGCAGCCAAGAGAAAGGAAGATGAGTCTGTGCCTATTTCAGTGTCCTCCTGGTTTTCACTCCTGGGTCTGGCATTACACAGCCTTTCCCTTCATCTGCTGTCAGAAGACACTGTCATCCTCTGATAATGTGCACACGTGGACTCCCACACAGGAGACAACCTGCCACAGGGGACAGCCTTTCACTGTTTGGGACACAGAGTCACTGTGGCCTGTGGCAAAGCCAGGGGGCCCAGCTTTATCTCCTCCAGTGTCAGCTGACAGCCCCACAGGGGATGGGTAGGGAATTTGTGAGTTTTAGATCAACAACACGAGCAGCCCACAAAGGTTTCAGAGCAAACAGTCAGACTTGTAACGACACCCATAACTCTTGCTTTTCACTCTTAAGTCCCCATTGCTTGGGGTTTGCACCTTCAGCATTCTTTTTAAGGTACAGCTGTTTTTTTCCCTAGAAAAGTCTTCCCAAATGCATGTGAAGTATGCCATGGCCGGAATTCATGGCAGTATGAGTTCAGCAGTTGATCAAGGCAGAAGTCAGCAGCTGGCCACATTAATGTCAGAGTGAGCTTCCTCTTTAGCATTTGCTGGGGGCTCTTGGAGCAGGTAACACAGCTTTTACAGAGAAAATCAATCAAGACTGCACTTGATAAAAGTAATGAGGGTGTAACAATGTGGCTTATGCAGGCATTCATTCTCTATTTTTTCCTGAGGAGGAAAAGGGTATAAATGAAATAGTGATTCTTATGTAATGAGTATTGCTTTTGCATAAAAAGAGACAAAACACTGAGCAATTTAACCTCCCAGATGCTTGGAAGTTAATGATTGCAGGTCAGCTTTGAGATAATAGCCTGGGCAGTGTTGGGAAAGTCATTTTCTGGCAGATAACAGATTCCATTTTGGCATGTGGACAGCGGATTACAGTTCTTTAACCACCACGAAGAGCTGCGCTAAACTCTGGTCCCTCCAAGAAACAAACAAGATTTCACAAGAGCCAGCTGGCTTCAGTTGCACTTACAGTACTTGTAACTTCAGATATCGTGGGAGATGCAGTCATGGTGAACTTAAAGACATACAGGGATGGTTTTGCAGCTGAGAAAGGGGGGCAATGCAGAATGTGTTTGTCCCAAGCTGGTCACTGCATGGATGGATGCACTGGGGTGTGGTGGAGCAACAACTGCATCCACCCCAGCACTGAACGCTGCCTCAGGCTCATTTGGGAGAGTTCTCCCTCCCTAGAACTAAAAGCTAACGCAGCACAAGGGACCACATCATTTCTTTGCACTTCCAAAGGCATTCCAGGGCTTGTCTCTCCTTTCCCAAACGCTTCTGTGCCGATACCCTGAGCAGGGAACTGTCTTTGCAAGGGCTTAACGTGTTCACTGTGCCACTGGAACTCTGTTTGTGTTCTGCATGTGATGCTTGGTCTGTGACCTGCTGCTGCAGGGTGTTATGCTCTGGGGAACCCTTCAGTGGGGCCTAGGTTTGGGGATCCATGGAAACTGTCCTGAAACAAAGAGAAAACAAATGGGAGAGTTGTGACATTCCTTCTGGAATACTATCAGCACAGATTGTTACCCAGAGAGAGGGGCTTGGGGTTGTTTCTTTATTCTTGCTGTTTTCTACCTGCCAGCTAATACATCCAACAGAAATGATGCAGATCAGGATTTTGGTTGTGCAAGTGGTAGAAATTAAATTCATGATGTAGTAAAATATCTTTTTTTTCTTTGTAATGTCCCGCTGATCTCATCTTTCCTTGCCCTTCAGTGTGACATGATGAAAGCTGCATGATGTGGTAACTGCTGTTCCTTGGGAATAGTCTGTCTTTGCTGTATTCCTCCATGAGGTTACGTTGGCCTTGTACTATAACATACCAGTGAATGGAAAGAGGATTTTCCTCACTTCCACCTATATTTATATTTCCAGCTGCAGTCCTGTGAATAATGTAACATTCTCCAGACATAGCCCATGTGGAAGTTATGAATTCTATGACCTGTACAAGAATCTAATTTAACAGAGGATAAAGACAAATCTGTAACAAAACTTTCACTATTTCATGATCACTTCCTAGGAGAAAGACAGGGAAAGAGATACTTTTGACTTGTGAGGGGTTTGTAGTTGATGTGGAAACATTTAGAGTTAAAATTATTGCAGGCAGACTTGTTACAAGCAGCCCTGCTTGAGCAGGGGTTGGACCAGATGTGCAGAGGAGCTTTCCAACCTTAACTATTCTGTGTTTATGTGAAGATCTGCTTCCTAACAGTTTATGTGTGCCCTGATCAAATGGGATAATGGGTTTCTGAAATGACAACAACCACACAGGCAGGCACTGGCTGTATCTGCCCCACAAGCACTGATTTTCCCCACAAACACGGGGGAAAAGATCTCACTCTAATCTCTGAACATGTGTCCAAGCACTTCCAATGCAAAAGCAGTTGCTTTACCCTGTAGCAATACAACAAAATGTGTCTAAAGTCCTGAGCAGGGGCCAAGTTACTTTAGGACACTTTTTGCCACCCTTCCAGTGATGTGGGGTCAGGAGAGATAAATACCCAAATCATGATCTTATGGTTATAATGCAATGCTGTGAGAAAGAGATGTGATTTTATGATTGTTCCCATTAAGGAATCTCTCAGTGAGTCTGGATTTCTTTGAAGTCCAGCATTTACTGAAATTGTTCGAGTTCATGATGTTTGATTGCAGAGTATTTAAAATTTTTTTTTTAGTTTAATATATATCATCAATCTTTATACTGACAGTGTTTCTTTCCTTAGCCTGGAGTAATTTTGCTAATTTAGATCTATTACTCTATGTGATGTGGATGCAGAGAGAGAGAGGGTGTGTATATGTGTTTGTATGTACATTAGAGAGAAGGAGAAGGGTGATTTTGCTAATTCTGAACTCTAACCCCCATAAATATTTGTACTTAGGACATTATTTCTCATTTCTCATAAGCTGAGGTCACTACTCCATCTCTTAGACCTGCAACAGCTGCCAGTGCTTCTAGACAGTTCAGATCTTTTTCCAAGTACAATCATTCTGGACCACAGAAAATTTGATTTACTTCCAATTTAGGCCTCACTGGATTGCTCATTCCCTTATCTTCAGCCGTACTGGGCTGTTGTTTCCAACATTTGTAAAGACAACCCAAAACAAAGTTTTGGCCATCTGTGGCATTCTCAGATTAAGCATATATTGAGAAAAATTTATTTAGAAAGACATAAACAAGTGTCCACTGGTGCTTTGGAGGAGTAAAATACTCCCTTGAACTGGAATGGAGACTGTAAGAGGTTTGTAATAGGGAGGAGATTTTTTTTTTCTATTGTTGATGTAATGTCTTCCTCCTATTTGCACCAGAAAAAGAAAAAGAATGAGGAGGGAAGAAATAAGCTTTTGTTTAAAAGAAGTATTGATGAAGGGTCTTAAAGCCTTCAGAAAGGTAAATGAACAGCTGAACTTCTGTTACAGGTGTTTTTAAAAGAGTGGCCATGCAAGTAGTCTTTCCCAGGCACTTAATATCCATATGTACTTCAAGCAGAGAAACTTTGCCTTATAAACTGCACCTACAAAAGTAAGTGGGCAAAAACTGAAGCTGCTTTTTATAGTCTCTAATATTTAGAAGGAAAATTCAGTTATAGCCAGATTTGTGGCTGTTTGCTTTCATCATACAAGGCAGGTGCAGCATGTGCTTAAGCTCCTGATCCAACATGTAAATATTGATCCAGAATATAAATATCAGTTCTGGATGGTGAAAGAACTAAAAACTCTTGAGGAAAAAATTGCTACTAAATTGTTAAACCCACGCTCAGGCTTTGAAGGAAGGAAATCAGAGAAATCCCAAATTTAAACTCAAGCAGTTAATGTACTTCAAGTTGTTGACATTTCCTGACACGCTGACAAGTGAGTGTGTGAGAATTTGTGGGAGACCTTTGGTGTCAATATGTGCTGGAGAAAGGAGATGGATGATTTTTTCCACTGTGAGCACTAGACAACACAGGAACAGCTTCAGAAGGGACACAGCTTATCCATCTCTTTTTGGCTAATTGTTTCTTGGATGTGTACCAAAGAGAGGGATTGGGAAGCCAAGAGCCCCAGGGAGGGGAAAAGCTCAGCGGTGGAGTGGAGGCCTGGGCTGATGTTCCCTTTCCAGCAGCTGGAAGCGTTCCCTGCCGCCACAGTGACACAAACCACCCGCTGAGGTGTCCTCCTGGTGGGAAGATGGATGAGCCTGAGTGTTCCTGGGTATCTTTGCTTTCCTGTAGTTCTAAGTGCTTTTCAAAAGTGAGGAGCTTTTTGTTTCTTTGTTTGATTTTAGTTCTATAGTAAATCAGGTCTTCTGCAGATTAATTTAGGGTGCTTTTCAAGCACTATTTTAATTATTCTTGTGTGAGCAATCTGGAGATGTCATCCTGGTAATCTGTCACGGACATATGGCTGAAACCCCTTTAAAAGCAGCTTCTGTGAAAGGGGATTGACATTTCCTGGGCACATCATATGGCAGGATTTGTAGTAGTAACTGCTGGAAAGCCAGGAAAGTTGTTGTCCCTCGGATTAAAAACCAAAAACTGATGGATGGACCTGATGGAGTTTTTTACTCAATTTAAAATATCTCAAAAATTACTCTTGGATTTTTCAGGGTTTTCCTGTAACCACACTAACAATATAATTTAGGTTTGAATTGTGTTTACTTTGGAGTTTTTTCCCAGATGTGCTTACTGAGAGTCTCTAGAAGTTTAAGAATTATATATTGAATAAATGAGATAATTGAATGTGCAGATGAGTGCCTTGTGTTTAATGTGACCTCTGTGTGTGAGAGCAGCACTGAATAAAACAGCTTTTTCTCTGTAAGAGGTAAGGCATTCCTGTGAGGAGCAGGGAATTGGACTCAGATGATCCCCATGGGTCCCTTCCAGATTGAGATGTTCTCTGATTCTATTAAAAATTGTAGCTGGTTACAAAACAGTGCAGGACAAACAGAAAATGGCAGCAGTTCTGATAAATGGAACAGGTTAGAGAAAAGGTCTCTAAGAGGTACTTTTGAAGTAGCAGGAAGGTAGGGTTTAAGGCACTGTAACATGGAGTGTCTTACACAGGCCAAGAAAAGGCTTGTGAAGGGGATGGATAATTAATGGTCTGGGTGGAGGGGAAGCCGTATGGGTGTAATTGTGTGGAAGGTCTGAGTTGAGGAAGGGTGATGGAAGAGGCCACAAGAAAGGAAAGTGCTACTGCCAGAATCGCCTTAGTCAATGTTTAAGAGCAGTATTAATGACCATATTAAGAGGCTGGACTGCAGAAGAAAGAGTGGAGAAAATAAAACCAGGCATGTTTTCCATTTGAAGAAGAGAAAGGAAAATACATTAAAAATATATCAAGTTGGCAGATCTTGAGGTGAGTGTAGATTGCTTAGGGAATAGGACTTTCATTTTAGCTCTGTTATCTTTTAGTTGTGGGCCCCAAGTACACAATTCCCAGTGACAAGCTTCTAAAGACTTCTCAAGCCTCACAATTTTATTGGTGAACTGGATTTCACTGGTTTTCAAAAGGATCATTTGATAAGGAATTTAAACTGGTTGCCATACCCGCCCTGCCACCACTGGGTTCAGCCCCCTCATGCAGATCAGGGCTCCAAAGACTCTGAGAATTCCCAAGACCCTGTCCTGTAAAGTGTGGTGTCTACTCTGCAGCTCTGTGTCAGGGCATCCAGCTGAGAGCTGCAAGGGCTGCCATGTGTGCAGGGAATGTAAAGTTCCAGGAGCAGCTGAGTGGAACCATGGATGTTCAGTCTTTTGAAAAGGTTTTTTTTTGTTTGTTTTAAGCATTTTGAGATTGCTTTTTTGTTTTTAAAGAATAATTAGTGTTTTAAACATGACATTTTCAGCCCTTCCCTTCATCTACTTGAATTCAGCTTCATCTTCCCTTCATCTGCGTTCCAAGAAAGACACAAAGACTTTGGAAGACTCCATAGTGCAAGGACACAAAATGCCCTGAATGAAGCTTCTGTTGCAGAGGAGCAAGAGGAAACAAGGAGAGTCTTCCCTGTTGGCTGTGACTGTCCAGAACTCTCAGGTACAGTGATAATGTGGGATTTCCATGAGAAATAGCAGAGTGTTTGAAGTGGATGGGTGTCTGGGGAATCTAGGGAAGGGGGGAATGTTCGTGGAGCAAGAGGGCTGCAATTCCCATTTGGGAGCAGATCCCTGCCCTTGGGCTGTGCCTGCGGCACTGAGGGGGAGCAGCTGACACGGCGTGAACCTGTGCCTGGGTTGGGCCGTGCTCTGCCTGCTCCCCTCATCATGAGGGTGTGGGAAGCAACATAATTGTCTCTGATTCTGGTAAAGAACTAAAATTTATGGCTTGCCAGAAGTCAGAGCTGGGAAGTTAAGCGGCAACAAAATATCCTTGACGTACTTGCTAGCAAAGTGAATATTGCAACTGCGTGAGCTGGACGCTCTGTCTGCCTTGGCGCTGGTTTGTTCCTGTGGGTTGCTGCATATTGGCTCTGTAAAAAGCCCAGTGTTTGCAGTCCCACTTGGGACTGTCCAGGGCTGCTTGTGCTGCCTTTGAAGCCGGAGAGCCTCCAGGCACGAGCAGCCGGCCCGCTGTTAAGCAGGAGATCGGGGGCGCGAAGCATGTCTTGGGAAACAAACATTTTCATCCTGTTCTGTTGTCAGCCTCAGGCACAAAGTGCATTTGATAGGTCACTACACTTTATAAACTCTGTGTACATTTCTTTTATTAGCGGGGGAAGGCCTGTGCCAGAATTTTCACCTGTTGCCTTTTGCTCCTGTTGGATGGGAGGAGAACTGGTTTCTGGTGAATGCAATAGAACAAAACGGTTGCCACGGATTTATTTTAAACACGTTTCATCACATTGTGATTTAAACAATTTAGTATGGTGCAGAGGCCACACAACTTCTTCTGGTCTAAAATAACTCTCCAGTTACTTTTTTATAAGGTCAGAGGAAAAGATGTCCGATCCACGTTCGCTGCATCCCGTTTTCAGCGCTGTCGGCAGCGATGCTGACCGGACAGAGCCCCGCGCTCCAGGCCGGGGTTCCTGGGCGCGGGGACCCGCTGCCGCCCCTGCCCGGTCCCNGAAAGGTGGACGGCGTCCGCGAGAAGAGCGACCCGCACAGTGAGTGTGTCCCGGGACCACCGCGGGCGGCACCGGGTGGGCGGGCGGCTCCTCGCCCGGGCAGCGGGGCTGCGAGGGGGGCCGCGCCTCGGCCGTCCCGCCCTGCCGAAGCTTCGGCAGCGAGCCGTGCTCGGAAAGCGCCCGTCAATGTGCCGAATGTTCCGTATGCGAATAACCGCGAGTAAGCACGCGGAGTTAATTCATACTGAGTGAATTCATACCCCCGTCCCGTAGCTGGTGGTCCCGCACCGGCACCCGCCGGATGTCCCGGGGCAAAGCCTCGCTGGCGGCTCCGCGCTCAACCTGCTGGGAGCAGAGCTCGTCAGGTGCACAGAGGTTTGGTTACGGGCTTGAAAGGGTCTCGAGTTTGTTTGCGTGGCCCTCTCAGGGGTCTAATGGCACTTGACGGCTCTACACGGCAGCGGTGAATGCGTTGGATGCATCAAGGTAGAGAGGAGGTTGTTCTTTTTCCCAGGGCGGGTAGGTGCTCATGAGTAGGAGCACTTTTTGGCACACAGGTGCTGAATCTGGCCAAGGAAGCGGGGTTTTTAACAAACTGCTGTCAGGACACCTTTTTGGCTTAAAATGTTACGTGTTGCATTGGGGGTTTTTGTTTGTTTGTTTGTTTGTTTTTTAAATTTAATTAATGATGGTTTTGATACATATAAAATCTGTGTATTCCAGCGGCAGCAGGAGGTTGTCCCTCCAATACCTGATCTTTTGGAGGGAGGGAAAGGCTCCTGGGCTGGGAATGCAGCCCATGGACTGAGTGATCACTGGCTTGCAGGGACCATGCAGCAGGTTGCTGTTACCAACACAAGCTGCTTTTTGTCCCACAAACAGAGCTCAGGATATTTTGGAAGAATTCAGCATGGAGGTTTTGTGGATGTAGTGGTGAGTTTTTGATGCACCTGTGAGGCATTTCCTTCAGCACAGGTACAGGGAATTGCTGCGTAGCCGTCAGATCGTCCCAGTGCAATTCCTGGTTGGAGGGAATTTGTTACTGTGTAGTGTGTGCAGGGCCTGCCTGCAGGCACTTGGCATGAGGAGCAGGTGAAATGCCTTACTGGGATTCTTCATCTGCTTTGCACCTGTGCTGAGTGATGGATGCAGGGACTGGGCTAAACTCAGGGTCTAGGAGGAAAAGGAAGTGAGGAGACAAACCAAGGATTCTTAATATTAGTTTCCTATTCACCTTTTGCAAAACGATCAGTTTTACCCAACAATTCCAAAGAAATCTTGTAACAGGAATCTTGTAACAGTTCATCACGTCGTTTGAACTTATGAGATTTATTCATGAGATAATAAATCTCATTAGTTCATCAGACATGTCACCTCACCCTAGAAGTAGCTATGGAAATGTGCTGGAAATCTGCAAAGTTGAGTGGAGGAAGTACAAGGCTGAAGCTGAGTCCAAGACATTGCCATGGCTGTTGGGTTCTTGCCTCATTCCCTGTCTTTGCTTTTGAAAAGTGCAGGTAGTGCTGTGTGTTGTTGTGCGCTCACTTGGCTGGGCCAGGCTGCCCTGAGGGGAGGTGGTATTTATCACTGCTGCCTTTTTCATCATAGAGCTCCCCCATAATAATTTCTTCCCCCTTGCCTTTTTTATTATTCTCTCAGGAAAACTAATGCTAGTTTTTCATTCTTGAGTCCATCGAATGTGTGTTTTCTCTTCCTGTTGAGCCTTATCAATACTAAAATTTTCAACTGACATCTCATGCTTTCCTAGTAGTGAATTCTCTCCTTTTCTCGTTATCAGACAGCTCTTGGCTTGTTGCTTTTTCTTCCTTTCTTTTTTTTTTTTTTTTTCCCGGAAGACCATAGTTCTTGGAAGCAGAGAATAATCAGTGCTTGAAGCATCAGCAAGGCTCATTGCTGGGGCATTGCGTGGTTCACATCCTTAGCATCCTTGCTGTAAATACGTCATTCCACACGACTCTGCTCAACTCTGACCTGGTGAGTGCTGTTCTGTGGAAGTCCCTGTGAAATCTCGTGGTATTCCTGGCATGGCAGAGGGCAATAAATCTTGAACAATGTGAGAGGACTTTAAAAAAGAAATTAGCAATGAAAATACACACCTCGAGTAATTCAGGGTGATTTTCTTAGTTTAGCAAAAGGTTTTGTAAGGTGGTTTTGAGAAAAGGAATACATTGTCTACACAATTTGGTTTAGAAATAATTAAAGGCCAGTTAGTAGAGATGCTTGTGGTTGCTGCTATTCTTAGGAATTAATTATACAAAATAACATTTCAGTGGCACATCATCCTTCTTACTTTTAAAGGAAGTTCTTATTTTAGAAGGCAAGTTACTGTCTCCTTATGTTTCAGATGAAGGTTTTAATAGTGTAAACCAATTTCCATGATCCATGTCCTTTTAGCTCCCCTCCTCCTGCCTCTATTTAAAATACACATCTGCTCTATGTCGTGGCCCGGTTTTACACTGCCCCCACTCAACTTCATTTATTCCTAATTGTGTCGTTAATAAAATTAAGAATGGAAGTTGATGTCCCGTGTGCTGGAGGATTGGGATCATATGATCCACAGAGCTGAAACCCGGGACAGGGCGTCTTCCACGGCCGTTATTGCCACATCTGAGGCGTGTGCTGCCGTGACTCCAGTGCAGTGCCCCTTTGGACACCCTCCGGGGACTCTGTCCGCAGTGTTTTCCCTTCAAGAGGTACTTTCAGACAAACAAGAAACAGAAGGCGCTTTCTGAGAGTTCTGTTGTCTAAAGCAAAACAAAAAACATGGCTGGTTTGTTGTTGTTGTCGATCAACAACTGTTTGTTTATGCCCTGGAAAACGTACAAAGGACACAGTGTTTTTTGGAAGGGCTTTTAGAAACTCTCCAGAGGTGTTTCCCTCAAAGAGGCTACAGTGAGGTGAGGTGGAAAAGCCTGGAGAATGGAAAGGGAACACTTATCCATACATTTAGAACGTGTCTAGTAGCACAGCTGGTTCCTTTCAGAGTTTCCCTAAATGAGGAATGGTTGGCATTTATGTATTTCCATAATTTCTTAAGCAGCTTTGTTTCATGATGAACATAACCCAAGACAGTATCCAAGTCATCCCAAGCCATTCTTGTCCACTCCTTAATGAGGTGACAAGGCTCCAGCCTCTCACTTGGAAAGGATTCAGCTGTGTGAGCTCAGTCAACCCTGCAGATGGATGAAATACCTTCTTCCTGCTCAGTACCTCTCTCCTCTTCCATAAATATCTGAAGAAAATGTAAAATAGGGTAATACTGGTCCAGGAAAATTTCTTAAGAAGGTTTCTTTCATAAATAGTTGTTAATATTAGGATTTTGACTTGTGTCTCTCACAACATCTAAATGGTTATGCTCTAAATGTTTTGGAAAGACTCTGCTGAAGTATAAACTGACTTTTAGAGCAGCTCAGTGAAGGTGGTGGAAATCTGATCACTGATCAGATGCAATGGGAGAAAACTCACAGCAATCCTCAAGTTGAGCAAATATCAGGAAGTGTTTTCCTGTGAAGGTTCAGGACCTGGTGTTTAGCTTTTATAGTTGCATAAGTTGTTTGGGAGTTGGGATATCTCCTTTCCCATTTTGGTGTCCCACAGACGTAGCTGGAGCTGTTGACAGGGCAAGATCTGTTCCAAATCTTAGCACTGAGAGGCGACTCGTTTAAAAAAACCCTGGCCCTAGATGTTCAAATACATTGCTTCTACCCAAGTCCTTCTGGAAACAGACTCTTCTTGCATTACATTTGATCTGTTGCACAGACCTTGACTGCTTTGCCAAGTACTTTGTGGCATAGCACAGAAATTGCTCCTGACTCCTGGATGTAGCTGGCTTTAGGGCATGAGGTAGCAGAGATCCCCTGTGTGAAAAAAGTTGGGAATATGCTTCCTTTGCTTCTTTTGTCACAGAAATACCACCGTGTTCCTGCTCAGGGGAGGATACCTTCTCATCTCTCACTCTGTCTGCTACTCCTCCATCCCAGTTCCTAGTGAATCTTGCCCACCCTGGAGCTTTGTGATCCAGTAGCAGGTACACTCCAAAGGTGGACCGAGGCAACACAAGATGTCTCCAGTGGTCATTGAACTGTCCTGTCCCTCCCAGCTCTTTTCTGTCCAGTTTGAACAGAAACACCCGCAGGTACACTAGAGGGCAGGATTTAGCCCTTAAATTGTCTCAGGAAATCAGGAGCACTTTTAGGTACTTACATAGTCTGGTTTGGGAAAATGATAATCCAACTCCTGTTAGCCACTGTACTCCCAGAGCTGGAAAAGACAAATACAGATAACATTTTGTGAGATCAGGTAGCTGCTGCTGGTTTTCATTTGGTTCATAAATGCTTGAAATTTGTGCAGCTGATTCTAAGAAAAAGTTTATCTGTTGTGGGGACATATTTAAAAGCATTTTACAGAAAATAAATTATGTTAGTAATTCAACCTGAATTTTAAATCATAGTCTTTTCAGTGACACTTTGTTTCTGTAAGCTTTCCCCAGCTCCCCTGGATTACCGATAAGGCAGGCAGTTCTAATAAACAATTATTTGATCATTATGGTTTTTAGCACTCTTGGGACTGTTGCCCTGGGATCACTGGCCATCTGTTCCAGGATACTTGAGAGGTGATGGATTGTGCTGCACTGGTTCACAGCCCTGGAATTAATGGTGCTTTTGAGTGTTGGTGACAGCGTGTTTAGTGTGATTATCTAATAAAACCAAACCAGACCCAATGCAGCCCAGAGAATGCTCAAGTTACTGTTGCTGAAGAACATACATGTAAGTGTATGACATCTGTATGTGAATATCTATACCAGGCGATATCTGAAATGTTTATGGCATAATTTTTGAAGCCTTAAAGTTGGCAATGGGATACTGTTTCAGTCCTCATGGAGAATTAATAGCCTTTGCTTTTGTTAGCACCTGTTTAAAACTATGTATTTCAAAACACAGCAGCTCTCTGATCCTTCATCATTTCCAGTAGTGTTTGGTGACAATGTGCAGGTCGACTGTTTTGCCTGTCTGCCTCTTCTGCTGCCTCCAAACTTGTCAATAAAAATATTAAAAAGGCAACTCTCTGGAGTGCTGGTAGCATTTTAGGGTTATTATCTTACGTAGTTTTTTGTTTGTTCAGGGTAGGGCCAGATTTTGATTGGAGCTCGATAGGATCAGCTGAGAAGACAAATGAGATGATGTCTGCACAGTTGGGTGGAGGTCGTCCTGCAGGAGCTGTCATGGTGCAGTGCTGCTGGAGTGACCCTGTGTGAGCCTGTCACTCATCTTTGACTTTCAGAGCTTGAAACCACATTGGCCGAGTGATTCAAAGGAGAAGGAGACTGAGGGTACTGAGAAAGGGCAGAGCAGGGCCCAGACTCCATGGCCATGTGCAGTGCCAGTGTGGTGAAATTCCTCTCCTGTGCTGCAGACCTCAGTGGTTTGTTACCTTCTGACAGGATTTCAGCAGATCTCATAAAACCACAATCATTAGGATTCCTGGAACATGCAAGTCACAAAATCCTGGTAGCCGTGGCAGTGGAATCCTGCATGGTGGTGTTTTGTAAGAGCAAGGAGAGATGTCAGCCGTGATACAGCTTGAAAATATTTGTAGTCTGTTTCTTGGTTGTTTCCTTTCTGCACTCAGGCTGGCCCACAATGCCTGATGCAAACCTACTCCATATCCCCAGACACTGTGCCATTCTTTAGGGGTGTAGCTTTGGGGTTATTTTTGGTGTTAAAGGATGTCCTTAACATTGTCAAGTGTGCAGTTACCCCACAGCACCTTGCTCTGCGCTTGGTCTGTAGCACCTCTGGGGACTGGCATCAATTCTTTGGTATCTTTTCTTGGCGCTTCTGGGTACTGAGGTAAAAATATTGATGTCTTTATTTTTGACCATAAACATCACTGAGATGCCAAGAAAAGTGCCAGAGCTGGTGCAAGGGAGGTGGTAGGAGTGAGAGGCTGGGAGTGTGGAATGGAGGAACACAGAGTGCCCCTCTCTGGTGGCAGCTGATTGTCACTGCCTGTCCTCTGATGCCATGTCCTGAACCATCTCTGCTGTTAAAATGCAGGACCAGATACAGTGTCTTCCCAGATGGATGTCTTGAAGAACATGAACAGAGTCTGGGCAGTTGTCACCTATGTTACATTTCAGGTTAGAATAGTAATTCTGGGACTGTATTACAAAGAATGTTCAGACAACTCTCAGAAGACCAATGCAGAGACCAACATTCCTGGGTGTAGGGAATCACACCTGTGGAGTGGTTGTGTGCAGCTTCTCTGTGGGACCTGCTGGTACCTGCGGGAACAGAGGTGGATACAAAACCAGGAGCACGTGTTAGTGTGGAGAAGCAGCCACCATGTAGGCCATGTAGGGGCTGTCACCTCTGTGTAGAAGTCACTTAGGGAATCCTGCTGCACAGACTTGTTGGGCTGAGCAGTTCCTGGCAAATACTATGTGGATTCAGTTCCGTGGGTTTCTCCACCTGTAATGGAGCAGTTGGGATGAACAGCTGAATGTGCTTCTGGCCATTTGTCAGAGTATGTAAATAGGAAGGATTCATTTTGTGGTTTTGGAGATGTTTACAGACTCACTATGAATGTTTGGCTGACAGCAGTGTTGTTCATTCAGGAAAACAGAGGAAGAAAATGTACAACGCTTATGTCCTTAGTAATGAAGGAAATCCTCAAAGCTGAAGAGGTGCACAGAACTGCCTCAGGTTGCCAGGTGTTACTTATTTCAATCCCAACCTTCTGCTTGCTTTACACCTTCAAGCAGTAGCCTCTTCCAGAGCACTTACCTGTGCTAGAGCAAGTACCAGTAGTAGTAAGGTGTTTTCCAGTGATCAGGCTCTAGTCCCATGGATCAGTATTATCAGTGTGATATTTTATTAGGAGAAAACGCTGTTAGGAGTGGGGTGCTTGGCTGCTGCTTTGCTGTGGTGTGAGACAGTGTGATGGCCAGTGCTTGTAGCTGCTGTACTGCAGGAGATGTCGGGAGCAGTGTGGACATTGAAACCATCACATACATCTAAACCAGGATATGGGCACTAGCAATGGTCAGGCTGAAGCAGCAGGGAGTTGTTCCAAGTAGGTTCTTCCAAGCTGCAGATTCCGAGGTCCCTCTTTTGTTGTCAGGAAAGTGCTCATGTCCCTTCTAAGTACGTTTAAATGTACTCAGAATAAAAGTGAGGAGTGTTACCCAAATATGCACTGTGTGTTTTATTTTCAGTTAAGGAATTTGGTTTCTTGCAAAGAAAACTCTTTACTCAAGCAGAGCTGCATTCAGAAGCAAATTAGAGCCTTTTTGTGAAGACTGGGATCCATTCCTGTGCTGGGTCAGCAGTGATCGACAGTTCTTGTCCTTCACTGCAGCTCGTGCTGTTCCCCTGTGGATGCTTTGTTTAAAGGTCAGCACAGGGTGGTTACACAGCTCGATGGAAGGGGATGAAATAGGAGGATGAAGTAAGACTCCGAGCTTATTGTGGCATTTGCACTGTCCTTGCAATAAAGGAGCTGGGCTGGCACCAGTGCTATACTGTGGGTGCACGTGTATGGCTTTTAATTATTTTTTTACCTTTTGCAAAAATATTTACTAAAGTCTCAATGATCAGTTCAGTTTCATTGGTACTGGCGATGGGGGAAGTACAAGCCCAGCATAGTCATTGTCTCAACCTTTTGTGCAGGTTAAGAGCAATCGGCTCTAAAAGGCAGCTCAATTCACAGGAGCCCCTCTGTATGGGATTGTTCCTTTTTCCTCCCCATCTGCTGTGCCATCTCTCTGCACCCTGGGTGCCTGACAGAGTTCCTCTTTCACCACTGTGCTCCAGACTCTCTGAAATCCAACTTACTGATTCTTCTTGACATTCCTAAAATCCAGTTTTTCCTTTCCAACTGTGACACTGAGGCTTACTGAGCCTATGGGTCGGCAGTGTCTCACCACTGCTCTGGCAGCCTTTGCCTTTCATCTCACATGTTACTGCTCCGACATCAGCCACAGCCCTGAAATACTGTGTACTACTGAGGAGTTGTGCGAGTTGTACCTGGAGGAGGAACACAACAAAATACCTTCTAAAAATTACACATTTTACCTTTTCTGTTTTCTGAAATGCTGTTCCTGAGTTTGCCTTGGGTTGTCCCTGGTTTTATGTGTTTGTTTTGCTGCAAGTGAAAAACAGGTCATAGTTACAAGGAGACAAGTGAATGCACAGAAAACATAAAGCTGCATTTCTGCAAGTTCTGTACGTGTCTTCTGACATGGCTGTGTTGGCTGAACCAGCTTTGTTCTGAAGTTGAACACCCAAAAGTGGTTATTCTGTGGTTTATTTCAGTCAATACTAAACAAAGTGAAAGCAGATGAAAGCAACATGAGGGATACCTTACCCTTGCTAAGAAAAACCCTTTGGGAACAGTCCTAAAAGAACTACATGTGAATAGGCATGCATTATTCTTTTGATAAGGAAACCCTGAAACATTTTTCTCAATCAAGAAAATGGGGTGAAAATAATGGTAATTTCGAGACTAAGCTTTATTACCTGTACCTAGTAACTAATGAAGTTCTTCTCTGGTAAAGTTAGGAATTTTTTCCGTTTGCTTATGCCCCCTTGACTTCCAAAGGTGCATCAGTCCATCTGCAATGCCAAGGAGTCAGCAAGCAGTGTGGCAGAAGGCATTTGGAAGGGTTTCCCATGGTGGTGACTTGGAGTTTCTGGCGTACGATAGATACCCTTTCGTAACGTGAAGCAATTGTTGTTTACTTTACTCAGCAGCACAAAATGCCCAAGTCGTGCTTTGTAAGCAGAATCCACAAACTTTGGATTTGCTTTTGCATGACATTTTTACTTTTAAAGGGCTTGACTAGGTTTGATCAACCAGATTATGCAAGCTGTGAGAAGTGGAGAAGTGTGGCTTTGGGTGTTTCACACGTGGGCACGCAGGCAAAGAGCACAGTGTCACACTGCTGCCAGAAGTGCTGGATGTCACACAATTCTGAAATTATTGTGCTGCAGGATGACTTTACTGTCTTTTATATGAAATTTATATGGAATTTATACCAGAGAATGCTGTGTATTTGATAATCAGTGTTTCATGGAGAGGATTCCCAGTGCCACAGGTGCATGTTAGGTAGAGCTGGGTATTTGTAGGAACTGAGGTCAAGATATAAACCAGAATAGGTGGAGAACCTGAATAGGGGAATCATTTCAGTTGTATTCAGTATCTGTACTACTTAAAAAGGTGAAAACTTTTAAAATCTGGGAATGTCCATGTTAATGTGGTTGATTAGGATAGTGGCTGGATGCTTAAACAGTTACTCAAGTTACTGTTCTGCTTTAAGCCTCGGTTTACCCTTAAGTGTAACCGGAACTTCCTGAAGTGTTTGTGTTTCAGGAGTGTATATTTTTGTTGTAGATGTTTACATTTTGCAGACCTTGGGTCTGTCTGTGAGTGGTTTTATGCCTCTGGCTGGCAAAAAGGAAAAAGATACACTTAGAATGTTGTCATGCAAAAGCAAAGAAATGTGCCTTTGTATGGGAGCTTGACTCACTGTTTCTCGCTGTGACACTCCATTGGCTTGATTGTTTTTGTTGCAATTCTGATGGTTTGGTTTATTAACAGCCCACCTCTCCTGCTAAGGTTTGCTAGTTGTTTCTCCTCTCCCGGTCTCTGATGTGTTCCAGGTTTTAGGCAGTGTGTGCATCAGTGACTCTGGCAGTGGCTCAGTTTTACCATGAGCATATGAAAGCAAGCAAGGTGTTTGTTCTCTTCTTCATGGCCAGAAGACTTGGGGATGCCTCATATGTCAGCACTTATCAAATAGCAGAGTTAAATTGCTAATTGTGTCTTTGAGAAAGAGATGTCAGAAACTGATGTGGGACAGAGGGACACAAAGATACTTGTCATTCCTGGAGAAAGTTACAGTAGGCATCACCAGGCTGAGGTTTGGATCTGATCCAGCAGGCAGGAAATGCCAGAAGGGGGGTGTTAATATATGTGCGTTTGTAAATGCACGTGTAGATCCCCTGCTGCTTTGGAGGGGTTTGTCGTGTTAGGTGTGGAGCAAACACGTTCAGCTCCTTGTGTTTTGCTTGGACACCTGGCTGGGAATAGGTGTTGCCCCTGAGCATGAAGGAATGGCCAACTTCAGCCACAGAGGATGGCGGAGTGGGAATTTGGCTGTAGGGTGTTGCATTTAGCAAAACGTTGTTCACTCTTACTTTTCCCCTCTTTTTTTCGTGAACTTCCTTGCATTTCTGATGCTTCTTCCCCTTGGAGCTCTGGCCCACCTCTGCAGCGAGACTGCAAAATAGCTGCTTTGTGCGTTCCTGTGGGCACAGGGGTGCGGGAGGATGGGCAATGGGAGCTGGCGCAGCAGCTTCACCACACTGTCACTCGGGGGCCTCGTGGAAGGATTTTCCTTGCAGGGCCTCTGCAAATATGTTGGAGATGGGCCCTGAGCCTTTGGCTGGGGCTGAGCTTTTCCACAGCAGACTGTAGTAACACTAGTCATTGATCCAGAGACGTGCAGCCTGGGATTTTTTGGGGGTACAGAAACTCTCCCTTCTCGTAAACTGAGTGAGGGATGTTTCACTTTTTGTTCCAATAAAGCAGCTGTATGTTAGTGAAAACAGGGGTTGAAATAGTATCCAATTTGTCCTCTCTTCCCGGGCAGTGAGCTGCTCCCTTAGCTACAGTGTGGCAGGCAGGGTTCTCACTGTGAAGCGATGGAGGCTGGACTAGAGGCAATCCTTCTGACCCGGGTTTTGTGTGATCCTGACACTGGGGCTGGTAGCTTTAGTCTGCACTGGTCTGTGTGTAGGGTGTTTGCTAGAAGGGTTACAGTGAAAATACCGCTGAGGCTGTAATCAAACCTTTATTTGCTGTGTGAATGCATCCAAAGCCAGAAGATCATAGTTTTTACTTCAGGGTTTCTCTGATATAGTGGCTAGAGTTCCCACTTCCTTGTGGAGGAGTAGGAAAATGGGGGTTTTATTAATCCCTTTGGCTAATACATCCTCAAATTCCACCTTCTTAGGATGTGTGAATTTGCCTCATGCTCTGGAACAGCACCCTCCTGTACTGCCCTTACCCTGCCCTATTTTCACTGCTCTTTGCTGTTTCTGTTTGCCTTTTATTTTATCCCTAATGTGTTTCTGTCCCTTTTTCTCCTCCTTGTGACCTTTATTTTCCCTTTTTCTTACTGATCCTGTGGCATGCTCCTGCCCCAGAATACCTTAGCCAGTGCAGCTGCTGTGAGTGAAATACCAGAACGTGGCTTTGCTCACGGGGATTGCCCTGGGCAAAGGGACACATTCCCACTGGGAGTCAAAAGGTAGTGCCAGCTCAGCAGTGAGCATCTTCCAGAATGTGCAGCTCTGTTTTTCTGAAGTATTAAGTTGGTAGATTTTGCCCTGGTCTTTGAAATGAACTGATTTTGAAGCAGATTTTTGGCTGAACCCTTTATGTTGCAGAGCAATGAAACCATTTGGGATCGTTTGAGTTGTGCAGTTCCTGGGTTTGGGCCACTCTAAAGCTTTGGTTTATTAGAACTGTAAAAGGACCTGAGAGTTTGCATTGTATGTGTGATTTTCCAGTTCTAGTGCTCGGGACAATAAAAGTACTTTTGGAAAATGTTCATGTTTTCTCTATTCTCTGCATTTGCTAACAGCTTTCCTGTCTAGATACTTGTCCTTAAAATTTTTTTCTCCACTGTGCAAAACTGCCTTGGAAATAATTTTTTTTTTTAGGTCATTTTTAAGAAAATGAGGAAGATCCATTTTTAAACAGAAATCTGAAACTGCCAACCACAAAGCTATTAAAGACCACTTTTCAACTTCCATATTCTTAGAAAAGTCTCTCTAAGTTCTCAAATAAATGCCCATTTGTAACTGTCTTAAATGCACGGTTTAGTTTAACCTGCAGCTTGTACATCTGTGACAGCCACAAACCCTGTGCAAGAACATCTCAGTGCCTGTTGCAGTGTGGTCCAGCTTCCTTTAGTGCCACAGATTGTACTGGTTTCATTGGAAATTTGGGTTGGACTGTATAGCTTGTGGTGTTTTTCAGCCAGAACATCAGTGAATATGAATCTCTAACAGAACCTCTGTGTATTGTTGGGAAAAACCATTCCCTCTCTATCCATTTTTATACGTCTGGAAGGCACTGTAGGTTCACTCGAGCTACATCACTGTTTCTCTGCTGGTGTGAAAGTGCATTTGTATGTCCTGCAATTCATTCCTTCTGCCTCAGCGGAATGATTCCATTAAGCTTATTATGATAGAAAAGAAAGTCTTTAGTAGGAGCTGTAAATTTCCTGGGTGCTTTGAGTTGGTTGCATTGTTTTATTTAATAACTTGGTGATGACTTAGCTCCATTCCTGGGGATGTTTGCTCGGTAGGCGAGCTCTGTTCTCACAACACCAGCAGGCATCGAGCAGAGCCTTGTGCTTGGCGTTCCTCACGGATTGCAGGGCATGAATGGGAACAGGGAAATAACTCACTGCCGTGCTAGAGGGGCCCTCAAAGGAGTGCCAGAATATCTGGGAAAATGGGCCTTTTTACCCTTGGTTAATGAGCTCTTTTACTACAATCTGCTACTTTTTTGGGGCTACAAATGTCTTAATTATTTGACTTTGATGGATGGTGTTTGGAGGTTCAGTTATACTGAAAACAAGTACTGGGAGTAGATGTGAAATGATGAACGGAGTCTGCACTCTTGCTGTTGGTGACCAAAGGCTGCAGATCATCCGTGTCAAGTGATACATTTCTCTTACAACCAAGTTAGTTGCAGTCAGCTAAACATGAAATTGTTGCTTCTGGTGATGATCATGTGGTCAAAATGTGTTTGATCAGTAGGGCTGTGTTGTATCTTGGCATCGCCAGTTCAGTGTAACCCTGTGGCAAATACTCACTGCATTAATAAAGCTGTAAAATAACACTGAAACCTGAAAAACTCACTGTTCTGGCTCTGTTTGTTCACGTGTTTTTGGAGTTGGAGAGGAAAATCCAGTGAAGCTGATTTTCCTTTTGGGGCTTTCAGTATTGCAGCTCTTTTCAAACTCTGCAGGAATATCTTGAGGCTTTTTTTTTTCTTTTCACAAGCTTCTCCAAACTATACAAATTTTTACAGGACTTACAAACCTTTACCAGAAGTTTATTTTTGCAGAATTTGAATTTCTGGCCTGGTGTGATGCTGTAGGATTTCGTGTGCATTTTTGTCCAGAGAAAGTCATGAAACTTAGTAAGTCGATACTGCAGTAATGAATATTAATTTTTAGCTGTTCCACAGCTGTTTCTTGTTAAGTGTGTGGTGAAAGCTGTGTGCTTGGGCACATCTCAAAAAGTCCATTTCCCACAGTCCCTGCCCAGAGCACTTTTCCACGTTTTTGCTTCCCCAGAGAGTAAGGAGTTACACCGAAGTGTTTGGAGCTGTTCACAAGTCTGATTTTGGCCTCGTAACTTGGGAGTGCTGTATTTTGGATACTTGATTCTGAGATGAAATTGTGCCTGACTTTTTACTTTTACCCTGAAAAAGAGTTTGAAGCAATTTTCCCAACAGTTTCATGTTCCCTGTATTCCTGATGCTGGAGCTTTTGTTGGTTTCTTCAGTGCTGTCTTTTTTCCCCTTCAACAAAAAGCCAAATAAGCAACAATCTCTCTCTGAATCTCAAGAGATGCTCCTTCTCCAAAATCTACAGTAACTTCAGGCATTTATTCTGATGGCTGAAAAGCTCAAGCTATTTACAACTGCATCTCCAAATGGAGTAAAGTATCTGCTGAACCAAAGCATGTGGGTGAAGGAAGCTCTTTTCTGAGATGTTGTGTACAACAGGCAAAAGGGGAAGCTTTCATGTATTCATCCAAACTACTGGGTTTGATTTATGGCTACAGAAATCAGTTAAGGCTTTGTGTTAATAACTCACAGGTAGTAGCTAAAAGCTGTGTGATAGGACCTTACAGGTTTTCATTTCTATGAAATCTTTACTTTCTTTTAATTGATGCAAAACATGTTCCTGCTTTGTATAACACTGTTTCTTGTGCCTTTGCTGCCTTCACCTACTGCTGCAGTTCTGTTTGTTTGTTTGTTCCACCCACTCGCTGGATGGATGAGGAAAACTAATGGATATTTTTCTGTTGTGAACTGCCAGAACCCTTAGGGAGTGATATGGACCTGAACAGTCTCAGTTAGACTCACTGACAGTCTGTCTGTACAGAACTGTGTGCGTTCGTGTCCGATGCTGTTCTGCAAACATTGAGAGAGACCTCTGGAAAAATTGCCATGGAAACTTTCCATTTTCTGGGAGCAGTTGACCATGCCCTAAGTGGCCCTTCAAGGAGTTTCATGAGTTTTAAGCTGCCTTTATGCAAAATGAAGATGGAATAACTCAATCTCACCGTTGCCAATTTGAGAGTAGCTACTTTCTTTGTGAAATGGGATCAGAAAGCTAAAGGTTGAAAATTTACTATTTTCATTACAAGCTGAAGCTTTCTGTGGTGGCGGGTTTGAAGCAGTGACTGTCAAATCCTGCAGTCCCATGATGGCTGTGAAACCTTTTGTCCTTTTTTTGTTGTTGTTCTCAGTCAAGCTGCAGCTTCAGGCGGAGGAACGAGGAGTGGTGTCCATCAAAGGTGTCAGTGCCAATCGCTTCCTGGCCATGAAGGAGGATGGCAGATTGCTGGCCTTGGTAAGCAGCACTTTCCTGATGTCTCTGTGTTGCTGTGTCCTGCCCTTGCTCTGTGTGGAGCAGCCTTTCTTTCTCCAGGACTTACTCAGCTGCTCGGTGTGGGATTTATCAGGAGAAATGAGCTCTGCACAGCTTCTGTCAATTACTTGAAGTAGGAATTAGGAGGAGTTGGATATATATAGCCCTATATAGAAGCTGCAAAATTTAACAGGAATGGCTGGTCTGAGAGAGAAAAAATAACAGTGATCAGGAAATTATAAAATCAAATGAAGAATAAAGTGTCTACCTTTTTACCCTTGGGAGTAATTTTTTCCTTTCACTTACTTTCACATAAAGCAATTTTAAAAGACCTCTTTCAAGTGGAAAGTGAAGCCAATTTCTTTTAAAAAATTACTTTCATGGTACTAATCTGTATAAATTATTTTCTCATTTTCCTCTTTGTAGAGAATCAAGGTTTTTTTGGGCACTTCTACTTCCTAACTAGAAAACTGGCAAGAAAAATATTTTTGCAAACGTGATGATAAAATTTTAAAAGTTATATAAATGTGGGTAAATTAAGCTGCTCTCTAGTGAGACTAGTTTTAGTTTAAACTCTTATGTGTTTTATTGGTATCAGCTGAATTTTTAACTGTGTTTTAAAGCCAGTATGCAGCAGACTCTGAGAGTGAATGTCTCTTAGAGCCAGATGACAAATTTTGCTTTAAGAGCTGCAATTATATTCATTTTGCTTATGAGACCTAGCCACTGTAAACCCCTCATCCACATTTATATCCTTCAGTGCCTGGTGAAGCACCACTGCAGGGCATCCACCCTGCCAGAATTTTCGTTTGCAATAAATCGTCCCTGCTGCTCTGCGTATTCACACAGCCCCATTCAGCCTCTGTGCAAGGCCCCTCCGTGGCTGGGGCTAACAATGTGCATTCCTAACCCTGGCTGAACTGCAGCCAATGGAAGACCCATGCCAGGGGCTGCAGAAATTATTTCTGATTCCCCTCCTCCATATCCATGAAACGAGACTGAAAGTAGTTTTATAGGAGCAGGGCTCCCCAGGGCGCTCCTCAGTTCTGGCTCCAGGGAGTTTTGTGTGGGTTTGGGAATGCACTTAAAGAACCTGCTTCAAGTTACTCGGATATTGTGTGACAGCTCAGTTGAAGAAAATGTGAGGAGTTGTCCACTGTGCTATTCTTGAGCTCAGGATAATTGGGAATTTCCTGTGGTGCTGGTGCGGTGGCATTCGGCTTCCCATTCTAATTGCACTCCGTACCCTGAGTGACGGGGAATGGTCAGAATAGGGTGTTCAGCACCATTTGTAAAATGATAAACACAAACACAGGGATGTGTTTCTATTTGGGATTTCTGACCTGCTGCTGCATAGTGGGTTTGGTTGTAGAATATGCTTCCCTTACGGCAGTTATAGTTGCTTAGTTCCTGTAAGGCGAAGTGCTCGGAACGTATCGTCCCCTCACTCAGAATTACTCTCTCAGAATATGTAAAGTTGGGTCACTTTGTGCTTCTCACTTGAGCTTGTAAAACTCTTTTTTTTCTTTGGTGTTGTTTCTCGAAGTGGGTATTACTTGAATCATGTTTTCTGCACACAACCTTGTTGTTATTCATAGGCGGAAACTCTCTACTCTTTTAAGACTTTTTTTCTCCAACCAGCCTAACAAATGCTGCTGCAATTTCATGGCTGTTTTCTGTAGCACTGGCAATGTTTTTCCATGAGGATTTCTGCACTCTGACTTCCAACAATCTGTGGCTGGCTGTGCCTTTACCATTTTCTGCCTCTAAACACATTCAAGAAACTGTTTCTAATTGCCAGTGTCTCTTGTTCAGTTAAACCAGGGCTGTGCTTCACGAGAGCTCGCAAAGAGCGTACAGTGGAAATGTCTGTGGTGAACTGCACACGGTGAAACACTGCTGAAATTTCTTTTAAAACTGAACTTTAATTTCTAAACACATAATTTAGTCCTCTAATCCATCAGTCACTCAAGTACTACTCTGTCCTTTTTAACATCTGGGGTTTTTTAATTACTTTTCAGTGTCCAGGATCAATTTGCATAGTGTCCTTGTTTTACAAATAAACTAGCATTTTCGGCAATATGTTTGCAAATTCTTATTCAGGCCTGGCTTTCATCTTGTTGAATGTTTTTGTAATTACTTGTTGAGACATGCTGCAGGGTTTGTTGTGAGCTGGATGATTTATTGCACAGCCTGTGGACCACTGCTCACCCTGCTGATCTGCGTGGGGGTGCAGTGGGTCACATTCTTGTCTGGAAATCTGGATGACGCAGCTTTTAATTGAGCATTTTCATGTTCTTTACTAACAGACTCAGTCGTGGGGGAGAGGTGATCTGTACCACTGGAGGAAATGGCTGGTGGTGAATGCAGATATGTCAAAACCTCCCCTTTTAACTGAAAATATTTGTGCAGAAATGCATCTGTTTCATCAGATTTTTGATGGAAAAACAGAAGCATTTCCCATCTCATATGGCTTATGTTGACTTTCCAGTTTAATTATAAAAATGAAATACTTTCACTTTATGGAATGAAAGGTGATTATTTCATTTAATGAAGAAATTTCCCAAACTTCTCATGAAAGGAAGAATTTTGACTAACTTGTATTTTATGATAAATAATTTGTTATTTAAGGATATGACCTGTTCATTCTGTTGTGCTTATGTGGTTTCGCTGTGATCAGCCAGGTTTTGCCAGACTTCAAGGACTTCACTCGAAGGGAAATTCTTGTCTTTTGGTGTTACAGATTCAAATTGTGCTCAAAGAAAGTTTGTGAGAATAACTTGCATTTACTTTGAGCAGAGTTCAGGTGTTTCATGAGGTGCTATGAAAGCTTCTACTGCCATATCCACACTCTGGATGCAGCTTGGACTGAAGGGTATTTGAAAGGAAAATCCACAGATATCCAGGGTTTTTTCAGGTGCTGAGATTGACAGTGCAGTGGCTGGCATTGTGCTCTTGCTGGACAGCAGTCCAGCTCCTGAAATGTCGCCTCTGGCAGACGTTAAGGAATACACAGTTCATGAAGCCTGAGCTGTCATTTGTCACCTAAATGATGAGGTTTATGTCAAAATGTTTACATTGACAACATACTGTAGGAAAGCACTGGAGTCACGTATGCTTTAAGGAGAAATAAGGACTTTTCTTTTTTCACCCTTTTTTGATGGGCTTCTGCCTGAATTTCCAGCTTGGGCAATTATACTGAATTGCCTATACTCTGCTTAAAGTTTTTGTTCTTAAAGGCTTCTTTACACATTTTCTGATCAGAATGAAAAATTACACAGTAAAAGCAAATTAAAAGCTACTTGATCTGTGTTAGAGACAATAAATGAATCATAGGTAAAAACCTCTTCTTGTAGGTGTTTTTAACAATATTTTCACAATAAGTATCTTTCTTCAGTCGTGAAACAGTTAATCTCTGTTTCTTAAAACCAAAGGTACTGCTCACATTCTTCCTAAGTTAGTCCCCTGAATGTGAAGAATTGATTTGTGGTGCTACACCAGTAATGCTTTCTGTTTTCCCTTTTAGAAATATGCAACAGAAGAATGTTTCTTTTTTGAGCGTTTGGAATCCAATAACTATAACACTTACCGGTCACGGAAATACTCGGATTGGTACGTGGCACTGAAAAGAACTGGACAGTACAAACCTGGACCAAAGACTGGACCTGGACAGAAAGCTATCCTTTTCCTTCCCATGTCTGCTAAAAGCTGACTTCCGTGGCAGATTCTGAGCACCAATGCCACACAGCACTAAAGATGTCACATTTCCTGCTCGTCACCGAAGTAGCCAAATAGAAGCAATTATTTGCTGATATTATAACTACTTTTGCAGATACCAGATTAAACCATAAATTTTTCATACTGTCCTTATATTGCTCTTTAAACCTATTGTGCCAGTGTGTGTGGAGGTAAAATGACTTGCAGAATATATTTTCAGGATCAGTAACACTTCTGTTTTCTTCTAGGTACCTATGTATTTTATTTACCTTATGCTTACTTTACGGAGTAGAGGAGAACAAACCTGATGCACACTCACAGCAATAATTACCTTTAAAAATAATTTATATCTTAGCTTATTAGAGAATAATTACATTCTAATAATTACCAAAAAAGAATATGTAATATGCAACACTGCAATAATAATAGTAATTCTAAATTATTACTACAAGGAAATGTGAAATGTATTGCTATCACATCATGTTTCTGTAGGACTCGGGCAGCTCCCTGTGGTAGAGTTTGTAGAACAGGCCCGTGTAGGCAGCTGGGAACTCCCTCATGGTTATGTCAATCCTATCAAACCCTTCCCGGTACCCGAACAGTAAGAGCTTGGCCACGTTGCTGGTGATGGGTGTGGCATTTTCCGTCCTGGCCAGCTCCTCCAGGTCCATCCACTCGCACCGGAGGCACTCGTGCGGGCAGAAGCTGATGTGGAAGGAGGAGGGCTCCATGCGGCAGATGATGTACATGTCCGACTTCCCGAAGGCTCCGGGGTGTTTGTGTTGCTGCCTGATGCTTAGGATGGACTTGAACTCTGACTTGATGCCAGTCTCTTCAAAAACCTCTCGAACTGCTGTGTCTCCTGGGTGGAAAGAGCAATCTTTATAATAATACATCTGAGAGTGACTTAGCACTCCTTAAACCTTTTGGAAAGGTGGAAAGCCTCTTACTCAGCATGTTTCCTGTTCTGCTTCGTAAGGTTTTCAGAACCTAAGCCTGTTTTTCCAACACAAGGATAAGCAAATTGTTTGGTCCCCAAACAAATGTAATTGCTGTGTGCCTTTCCTGTGTATATCCTACAGAATTACTTTCGTAATGCTGTACAGGGTGTGGCTTGTAATGGACACTGATGGCTGCTGGCTCCACTGACCTGTTAATTCAAGACAGCACTGCAGTTTTTGCAGTCCTTTGGATCCCCATCCCTCTCCTTGCCCCTGCCCAGTCTCAGGTTCAGACCCTGTTCAGCTGCACCTGTATTGAGCTCTTGATCAGTGTCACTGACTTCACCCCAAGGGGTAACAAAATGGGTAAAACTCTTTTCAGAAAGTGAAAGTTGGTGCCAGGTCCTTTTCAAGGTGTACCTTAAGAGTCTGGTGACATTTCAAATATGCCACAGCACCAGTGCAGCACAGAGCCTGTTCTTGCAGGAAACATGCTGCAAATGTGTTGCATCTGTGGTGCACACGTGCATTCTGTGTGCCCCAGCCAGAGTGAGGTCAGTGCTAACATTCCTCAGCACAAACGCAGCAGGAACTTTAAGGGTCTGCAGGGTCTGCATGCTGCATTTACAGCCACAGAACCACCCATCCGTCCAGAACTCCTCCAGAGAGATTTCTCTCTTCAATAACAAATTGAAGGGTCCCAAAGAAGATTTTTAATATTCCAGTGTTTTCTCCAAAGTCTGCAGTTTCATCATAGTCAAGTCAAATCCTACTTACCTGGGGTAACTGCTGGTGAGTTAAATACTAGCTTTTCTCAAATTAATACAACCTCCTGGTCATATCTGGTGTGAGTGGTCAATGTACAGAACTGTTGTGCAGCATTACCTGCTCCTGTTAGTTCATTTTCAGTACAGAATGTGTGCTGGCTTGCTTCCAAATGCAAATGCATTTTAAAAGGCTTAGAGATTCACCGTCCTGTGGAAGCTTGCATCTTGCCAAGTCAGAAACAAAACAGGCATTTCAGGGGTAGTTTCAGATATTGGAAATAGTAACTCCCTGTGGCAGGTGGTTTTGTTAGGGGGCAAGGGGCCGTGTTACACAGGAGTGAACTGAAATCGTGAGGAATGCTGAGGCAGGCTGTGGTTAAGAAAACTGCAGTAATGAGGGATTTCATTTAAGCTTTCAGCTTTGCTTTTAGATGAGGTGCCATTTTCTGTTTCCCTTTTATTTAAATGTGTGTGTGTGTATATATATAAATATCTAATGACAGTTAAACTAGAAGAAACACTAGGGCTGGAGTTTCAGAAATACTCAGATACCAAAATTTGTGCACTTTGCTTAATCTGCATTATGAAACTATTGGTGTCACTTGCATGAGTCAGCTGGCACTCATTTAAGTAGGCAGCCGTGCATGTTGTCACTTCATGTAACCAAAGGATTTTAAGCACTGTAATTGCAATTTTTAATTGTAATTTAAAATTTAGTCCCTTGAATGACTTGCGTTTTTAAGGTTTGATGTAAGAATGAAAAAGGAAAATTAGGCTCTATTATATTTGATGCTTCACTAATTTATATCTTCTTGGAATATAAGATGTGATGCAGAGAATCATAACTTTTATTATTCTATAGTTCAGAAGTGGCAGGAGGGAAACTGTAAGAGACTTTTCTCCTGAGTGGTTTCCAGTCCAGGCTCCAGCCATAATCTCACCTGTTAAGTGAGGGATGGCTGCTGTCATACTCAGTAGTAGCAGTATTACTCTGGGTAATCCCACTGGCATGCCAGTGCTGGTCATTTGTTGTTCCCTTGAGTACAGAAATCCTGCTGCTGCTGGCACTAGAAGTGAGAAGGAATCTGGCTAGACAACAGCCACGGCATTTGGGATTCTTTTGAAAACATGGATCCATTTCACCATGTTACACTGCATTGTCCAGCAAATATTTTTTGATTTCCATCACCAGGTTTGACAGAACGACTTAAAACATGACTCATGAGTGACAAAAACTAAACTCAGCCATAATCTGACAACCAGCAACTTTCTCCATGTATCAAAATAATAACTGGAATACAACCCTACCACACGTTGTAGGGAGACTGCTAAAACAGTAGGTATTTCTAAGGTATGGAACAGTCATGAAACCTGGGCTCGACACCCAGCTTAAGAAGTAACCAGCCTATGGATCATTATTTTAAGGGCTGAGATACAAGGAGACAAAAGCCAGATTTTCTCTCTCTTCATAAACACCTGTGTTCATTCACCTGTGAAGACAAACTGCAGCAGTGTTCATCAGCTGTGCTGTGTTGGAGAGAAATGAGGAGTTTCCTCAAACCAGCCTTGTTTCCTACCACAGGAGTACCTCATGTCTGTTGGGAGTAGGTGCCCACAAGACTGAGGCCCTGCACTTCACCCTGGCCCTGTGCTGAGGAGCTCTTGGTCCAAAGTAAGCAAGTGAAGGGGGTGGAAGGAAGCAAGTGCATTTGTTTTGTGCATAAAAAGGGAAAGATGGAAATTTTTGCTCAGTCCATCCCTGAGGTCACTGCCCTGGATTCCAGTGTGAGCCCAGAGCTCCTTGTTTCAGTTTTATTTGGGCTATTTATGGATTACCTTAATCCTCTGCAGTTCTGGCTCATATTGCAGCATATCTGACCAACCTACAAAAATGTAGCTGGCCTCAAGTACTTATTTAAAAGAAAGCGTGGAAAAGAGTAAATGTTACAAACACAAAACTTTTTTGTCCTGAACACGCTACCCTGTTACCATTAGGATGCCAGGATTGTGTCACTCCATCTATTCAGCATTAATTGAAGGAAACAATCCATCACAGGAGCGATGTGGGTCATGCTGTATTTCAGTGGTATTCATGTCTTTATAGTTCTGTTGATGGCTGACGTCTTCTCATAGAACTTACCAATGTCTTCTCCTGGATCAGACAGACCTCCTGGAAATTTCCATGCATTTATAGTCTGTATTGGAGGAAAAATCCATTAATGAAGTAGTCAGCCTGTGTTGCACTCTTTAATACGAAGGAGACAATACATAACTTCTTTTTTTTGGTTAAAGTTGCAGTATTGTTATTTTACAAATATCAGTATGTAGGAACTTGTTTGTTCCTGCTGACAGGATGATCAGAGACAACTACAGTCTGTATGAACTATTGGAACAAAACACCTACTGACTGAAAATACAAACTGTCTAACAGTCATTAGACAACGTTGCTGCTAGATAGAGTAGTTGATTATTAAAAAAAAAGCTGCTATAGACTATATAATCTTATATTTAATCACTAATGTATTCCACTTCCATTGTTTTGGCTTTTTAAAAATGTATATATATTTAATCTTACAAACAGGTATTATGATTGTACTGTTCTGTACTGCACTGGCTTTAAGATGTCTCTGTGTGTCTGTAAGGATCATTTAGTGTAACTTGTCATTTTCATGGAGTACAAGAAATGAAGGCTTGTGTGTGATTTATGTACAGAAACATTTATTGAATTGCAATAAAGTTCAGTATTAAAACGTGAAGTGCAGGCTTGTTGTTGTTACTCACACTGCTAAAGGAGTCCCAGTCCCTGCACCTCTTGCAAGAGCACAAAGATTTGTAGGCTTTACTTTTACTTCTGTGTACTTTCTATTTCTTTCCCTGTTAAAAGTTTATGTAGGAAGAAGTTACCCTACTACTAGAAATAAATGCAGTAAAAAGGTACACTGGCCCAAAAAAGCTTTTTTTGTCTATGCAGCATAGCAGGGAAGCCGTGTGCTTTCCAGTGATTTCAAACCCTATGACTACACTGGAAAATTATTTTTTTCCTGGGCATTCTTAAAGGGCTTGGATAGAAATTTAAAGTAATAGATTAAAAATAGTGCAGATGGAAAATACATATATTTTTCTATTGGCTTTCAGATTTACTTTTAGTTCCTGGAAATCTTTGTGTGCTGTGGAATTGTCCTGTCACAATTAAACCCAAACAGCTCTTAAAATTCCAACAGCTGTTAAATTTATTTTTTTTACTCTGATCTTTGTTTAAGATATTTACTAAAAGGTAAGCATGTACATTTATATTTTTGTGTATAAAAGGGTAAATAGATGTCGTGTTTCTAACGTTTAAAATGTGCTATTCTGTCCCTGGAGACTCTCTAGAGCTGCAACCACTTTTGGAGTCTACAGCATGAGACTGTTTATGCTTTAATTGGTAATTGCTAAATGAAAGCCTGGAGGTCCTCCTAAAGCCAAGCCCTCGACATTTTACTTTATTGTAAGTAAAAATATAAAGTACAAAAATGAAAAATAAACATCTTCAATTATGGGAAACAAGTTCAGAGGAAGAGAAACCTTCAAGAGACCCTTATCTTTTGTGTTAGAAACTCAACATGTGGTATGATTGAACCTGCCTATGAAAGCAGTTCATTGCACTGCAGTTCATTAACTGTGTTGTAGGTCCTAATGAACTGATGTTTTGGGTCCTGAGGAGAAAAGTCTCAGTAGCTATTTCAGGAAAGACAGGAGAGTGCAGCCACTGAGATTCTGGCATAGTTTTAACTGTATAAAATGGAAATTATGCATCCAAGTGTATTTCAGTCTATTTAGCTTAGTTCTGGTTGTTTCATGTTGAAAGTGCATTAATCTCACTCTCTTAGAGATTTAATTAATACAGTTTTAACATGAAATGCTTTAACTTGCAAATGACAGCATAATGGAGGCTGAATGTTTCTTGAGTAGCACAGGCAGCTGCCAGTAAGCCTGAGAGCTTTCTGCAGCAGCTGAGTAAAAACCTGGGTTAGCCTGACAGGGGCTGGAAGACAGTTCAGTGATGGATGCTTGGTGACCTCAAGCCACATCACAGGAGCCACCCTCACCACAGCCCTGCTCTGGTCTGGCACCCGCTGCCGTGTGTGAGGAATGAAAGGTCCTGACACCTGCTGGACCAAGGTGGTCTCCTGGCCATGGCCAACCACGCTACTGCCCCTTTAAAGCCACAGATATGCCTGGCATTTTGGAAACCAAACAGAATCAGAATCCTCTCAAAATCTGTTTTGAGCCATGGGGATTTTCCAGAGGTCTGCGTAGATCCAAGCACAAGATCAGGGACTCCTGGGTCAGTTACAGGAGAAAACAGAAAACTCAAAGCAGGAAGGATACTTAGTTCTGCTGAATCAATCTGCAGTTACAATTTATAACAAAGCTGTTGATTTTCAGAGTTAGCTTTTTTTCTCCCTTAATATGGAATTCAGCAATCTGTAGATATATGTGTTTAAGACACTTGTAAAAGGAAGTAACTTTTAACTATCACAATTTTGGACTGGAATAAAAATAAACATATATTTTTGCTTTATACTACAGAACAGGCTCATCAAAATGAACTTCTCTATTTTATAATCCTATGTAACAAACATACCTTATTTCTGTCTTGTACAACCAACACCTTTCCAGTGCTTTCATCTAGAACAGCACCTGGTTTAGAAAGAATATTGAAGAAGAGGAAGGGTTGGACAATGTTGTTCAGTCCTAACAACCAAAATTTAACATGTTTTGATAAAGCATAGCAAACCCCTAATGTACAGTTAGCAAGGTTTGTATGGATGAATCACAAAGTGGTTTGTCAGTGGAAAACAGATGCACAATAAGATATCAGAAAAATGTTAAGTATCCTGTATAAAAATTCAAAGTTGGCAGTACCAAGATAAATAATTGCAACATTTAAGTTCCAGATTAGACAAGAAATGAAAAGAAAAACTTGCTTGTGTTAATATCAGAACTAAAGAATGCAAGATCAAGAGGTTACCCAAACAATCAGGCAAAGCTGTTCCTTCAGCAGAGAATTTCCTCAAATAACAGAGAATTTTCCAGTGACTGTGGCTGAGAAGCCACCCTTAAAGGGGACAATTTTTTCTCCAGTAAAACTCATGACAAAGCCCCCAGTGAAGATTTGAGTGTTTCTGTGTTAACAACACACCAGGTTTAATACTCTGGGCTGACTGTACAGATAATGTTCAGCTGTGTGACTGTCTCTGAACTTGCACTAACCAGGTAACGACTCATGACAGGAACTGCACCATAATCTGAGTCAGCTTCTTAATCAAAAAGTGTTGCTTCCAAGTGGAACAGGGACGCTTTCACTCAATGAAAAACCTGTCTGACTGAGAAGTGCAGCTTTTCCTTATGCCCTCATGCTCAGCCCATGACTTTCTCCCACAGATTACAAGTTTTCCTACTTTCTGGAACCCAAGTGCTTTCATGTTTACTTATGTCACACTCACTGGTCATACTTTAAAAATGTCCTTCCCTTAAAACAGGTATTTTTCTCAGATTTTAAAGGGCACTGTGGTGAGCAGGACGAGTGCTGTGGTGCAACTTACCAGGAGCTTTTCCACATCAGTCATGCATGGCTTTCAAATTAGAGGTTAACAGTAACAAAATGCTGATGTCATTCTACAGCAGGAGGAAGAGGATGCAGGCACATCTGTGATGACATGTGCATTTCAAATGCTATGGGGAAGGATACCCACAGGAGGGGATTATTAAGGAGTGAGCGTCCAGCTAAAAACATCCTGTTTTTTAATACTACATGGCAGAGTTATGTGTAGGAGGATATTTCAAGGATGAAGTACCAGTCTCCCTTCAAGATATGTCAAAGGACGTGCTTTCACAGTGTAGTCACAGATCTGCCTCCCTGTGGCTTGTGACTTTATGATTTCATTCCTCCTGTAAATATTTAGCAGTGTCCAAGTTCAACTACTGTAATGATTAAAAGAGGCAACAAAAGGAAAGCAGGAGGAACTTTGTGATTAGAGGATTTGTTTTCTAGAACAGCCATTCCTCAGGCAAAGAGTTTGCTGAGACCAGGGAGGGCTGGTGAAGGCACGAAACTGCCGTTTGAATCAAACACAAAGTGTGTTTGCTCTCCTCTGCTGCCCTGAAATTGAAGCCTGTCGGTGTAATTTTTGGCAGTGAAATTCCCACTGAGGTGATCAGAATCTCTGCTGGGGGATACCTAAATCCAGAGCAAGAAGAAAGAAAACACACTAACAGGATTTGCTGCCTCCCTCAATGGGCCAACCTGGTTGGCATCAGTGAGATTAGAGCCTGACTGCCCTGAACTGCGGTTTTTAAAACTCTCCCTCCTGCTACAAATGTGGCACCTGGAGCTTTAAAATCATCCAATGCCAGGATGACTTTCTGGAAAGGTTTACACTTGAAACCGAAACAAGTAATCACTATTACAATACCACTTGGTTTTGGATGGTCTCTTTTGGGGAATAGGCAAGAAAAGCACTGAAAAAATAAAAAAGAATCCCTTAGATAACTCCAGATAATGAGTAATGGAGGACAAAAAAACTCCACATAATGAGTAATGGAGGAGAAATATCTTTATCCTACCTGTTTTATTTATGACTGATGTAAAAATGCATGCAAAGATATTCAGTGTTGAGAAGCACTTGTCAACCACAGACACCACTGCCTGCACTGTAAGCATCAGCAGGCAAGAGCAGGTATTTGTAAAACAACTTGGGAACTATTTTTAAGTCACTTTTCCTAAGTGGCTTATCAAACCTCTCCACCTCCATCTTCCTGTGCAGTTTCACAGTAACACAGCTGCTCATTTTAGACTTCCCTAAGTACCAGGACTGGCCAAGGCCGATGGTCCTATCTATGTGTAGGCTCTCCTTCCTGGAGTCCTTCAAATCCAAGGACTTTGTTTCAACAAGTGAATTAAGGTGGTAGCAATGCAAATAACAGCTGTGTTGTAAGGCTTGAAGAGCATGTGAGGGGGAAGAAAATGCCTTTCACTTTTCTTTCTCTCCTTTTACTTTCCTTCCTCAGCTTGTCCCCTCATGCCTTGTTGCGTGGCATATTTACAAACATATCACTTTCTGGATGGCAGGCCACATCCCCCTCGGAGGTGGAGAATTTTGGGAATGCTTTTTAAAAACACGTTAATCACTTCATACACCAGACTCTCCTCTGTATCTTTACACATGTGGAAAATCCTGCCGCCTACAAACGGATGTAGCAACTTAGCTGGAAGACACATCACATATTCCACTATTTCTAAACAATACTGGCCAAGCCCAATGAGTAACATTCGCTACTCTCTGCTTGGCCACTCTCATCCAGTCTGGTAAAACATGACCTGACCCTGCTTATTCACACCTTTGTCATCACTTGGCTGCGTGGTCCTGAGGCACAAGCCCTGGCTTTGCTGCCTTTGCTGCGTGGGAAACTCCAGACAGGAGGAAAAGCGGCTGCTGGTCTACTTGGCAATGAGACTGGCTACCTGTTCCCTGTCCCTGTGCTGCCTTCCTGCTGCCCAGCCAACCACTCTCCACAGCTCTGCTTCCCACCTTCAGGATGCTCACAGGACTGACTCCTGCATTTCACTGACTGGCCACAGCTCTGAGATAGAGAATCTCTCCAGAAAATTGATTTTATTTACTGCAGACATGTTCTAAACTACTTTTTGGTTAGGGAATAAAGAAAGCCTTGTGTTTGACCCCCTCCTCAATATCCATATTTAAATACTTTATTTTTCAATTAAATTAATTAAAAATAAAAGGGAGCCTTTCCACTCCCCAGGGTCACCCTCCCAAAGTAGAAGGATAATGGAATAAACCTACCAGGTGGAATCCACGCTGCTTAGTGTATTTTTGGGATGCGTTCCAGATCCACTGACAGTGAGCAGAGCACAGGACAAAAAAAAATCCCACATAGCAGTCATAATTTCACACTTGTTTACCTGCCTAGAATGCTTTCCTGAAGTATTTATATCCCTTAAAGAAAACCCCAATAATGACTAAAAGCATACAGGTTTGAAAAATGGTAGCAAAGAACACATACATTATATGTCGTGCAATTTTAAAATCCATGCAATAAATTATGAAATCCCTATACCTGCACTTACCAAAGTTTTCTTTAAAGTTTGTTTTATGCTTGCAGAGTGCAAAGTGTTTTGAAGCACAGCTGCAAATAATGCTCTGAAAATACATTTTAAAATAATTGCAAGTCTTTTAGAGTTATGACTTTCCTTATAGTTCTTTCTGATGCCCACCAGGGTCACAACCCATCTCTTATGTGATTTCCTTTAAAGCAGCGCTTTCAGCTGTGCAAGTTCTACTTCAGAAAACCTTTCTTTCACTGAGGTTCCCTCACAAGGAGTAACCCGGTGCTTTTGCGAGGAGAGTGCCCTGTCCTGCTTCAGTTTAATGCCACATATTTTAACGGTGAGGTTTCCATACCTCAGGAAAACATGCTCCGACATGTCCATTGTCAAACTCCAAGGCCGCCTTCAGCATCCACCCTGCCCTCTGCTGGCCTGGGAACTGCAGACTCCCACTACCGATGGCAGCAGCACTGTTTTGTAATTCAAGGGGTTTTTCCCCCCCCAAAACCTCCTTCCACCTGACTGCTGCTGCACAGAACAAACCATCTTTTGTGAGTTCTTCCTAACTAGAGTTTTCAAATTGCTGTTTATGGGCTTTAACGCCACTTGGTGGAGAAATAACACCCCACAGAGCCCCTGCAAGCCAAGGACAAACAAGTCAGGGCTGGAAGTGGAGAGATTTGCTCTCCCCAGTCTCGTAATTTCTGTGTGTTAATGTAACCCTCAACCAGTACAGGAGGGGACCAAACCAATCTCCAGTTACAGATAACTGAGTGATGGGATAGGTGATGGCTTATCTGTGGAACTCTGCTGAGTGAGAGAACAAAACCTCTGGCATTTGGTGAAGCTAACTTGAAGCTGATGGTATTTTTTGGCTCATCATCAGTCCCTTGTGCTGTGCTATATGAAAAAATAAAAAAGAAAAAAAGGGGAAGCCGTCTTGTCTAGTTCCTTGGAAATTTTCTCAGTTATGGAACAACTTTCTATCTGTGGTTGTGGGAGGTCTAGATGGATAAGGCTATGGTGTTTGTTTGGCTTTCTTTGTAAAACATGTTCCGATTAAAGACTTCTAGGCACAGCTTAAACCAGCTTTCAGACCATTGCAATTTAGGCTAACAGTTGTTTCAGCTTCTGAACAATCCCTGTTGAGTCAAGTTTTCCCCATTTACAGACATTAACTAGAACAGAGTTTACACAGAAGTACATATTAAGCACACAGAGTAGAGAAGTGTTTTTTTCTCTACGTTGGTGGTTACTTGTTCATTCCAAAATGCAGCAGCCAGCTGGTTTTCACATGCTGGTTGCAGAGAGGAACAATTCCTACTGAACGGGCTCCTCCACACTTTCTGTGGGTGCAAGCACTGCCGTAACTCACCTGCAACTCCCACCTGGTGTGTGGCGAACCCCGGCAGCCTGCTGGGCCCCTCTCCCAGCCACAGCGTCAGGGTGCACGAGCCCTGCTCAGCGTGGTGGAAAGCAAAGCCTTGGGAAGCAGCCACTGCCACCAGGCTGCTCTGGAGGATGGGGACATGGAGCCAGACAGCAACACGGCCTTCATCCCGCCACTGAGACACAGACTCTGCAAGAGAGGGAAGTGAGGCGGGTCAGGGACCCCTTCGCCCTTGATCTGTGTTGTTTTGAACTTTACCACACACCACAGCCACCAGTGATGTGCAAAAATCTCTATTTTCACGTCATTTACCACAGGGTAAAACTATGGTTGGTGTGGGAAACTCACCAGCAGTCTCAGAGGCTGCCAGCTCAACAGTTTATGTGGTACAACTTAGGGTTCAGGTGCAAAATGATGGTTTTCACATTTAGGGTCTGCCATGAGAAACAGGGGAAACTACTCTTCTGGAGTGCTGTGGCCAGTTCTGGGCTCCTCAGTACAAGGAAGAAAAGGAACTACTAGAGTGGGTCCAGCGGAGGCCACAAAAAGGATGAGGGGTCTGGACCGTCTCTCTGTGAGGAGAGACTGCAGGAGCTGGGCTTGTTCAGTCTGAAGATGAGACCACATCAACCCATCCAATTATCTCAAAGGTGGGTGCCAAGAGAATGATGCCAGACTCTTTTCAGTGGTGCCCAGTGATGGAACAAGGAGCAATGGCCATAAACTGAAACACCTGAAGTTTCACCTCAACACGAGAAACAACTTTGCTCTGAGAGTGGCAGAGCACTGGAACGGGCTCCCCAGTGGGGGCGTGGAGCCTCCTTCTCTGGAGACATTCCAAACCCACCTGCTGGGGTTTGTCACTCCTGTGTCACCTGCTCCGGGCGATCGGACTGATGGTCTCCAGAGGTCCCTTCCAACCCTAATTATTCTACGGTTCTGTGAACGACCTCTGCTCCCTCCTGCCAGCGCCCCTCACCTCCCGGCCGCGGCTCCGGGTCTGTGAGGGGAAA
>VXBB01022675.1:112251-149113 GCA_013399915.1 Illadopsis cleaveri
GCAGGTACGGGGTGCGAGAGGCGGGGACGGGCAGCCTCGGCCGCCCCAGCCCCGCTGCCTCAGCCCGGCGCTCTGAGGGCGCCGCGTTTGAATCTGAGTCCCTGCCTAGCCACGCTCCCGGCGCCTCAGGGAGGCGGGACCGGAGGGGTCTGTCAGTCCAGGCTCCCATGAAACCTGCTGTTACCCCGGTGGAAGGGTGCCGGCGGTAGCGAAATCGCGGTGGAAGGGGCAATACCGAGCAGCAGCGTGGGACCGCCCGTGTTCTCTGTCCCGCCGGGTCTGCGGGCTCCTCTGGGGGCGGGCGTCGTGAGGGCTGGCGAGGTTGTGCTTCCCGGGGAGCGCGGGAAACGCCGGGTTTACTGAGGGGAAGGGGAGAAAAAATTAATTGTTTCTTTTTTCTCCCAAAAACGTTAGGGGATGACAAAGTCCCGAAGATGCTGCGCAGAGCGCTGGCGCAGCTGTCGCTGAGCAGCATGAAATCTGCGGATCTCTGCATAGGGAGGCCGGCCCTGCTCACATCCGCTGATGGGCGGCAGGAGGTGAGACCCTTTCTTGACCCTTTAAGTGCTTTTGTCGTGCTGTTAGCGTATTCTGTCGTACTCAATGGAACCAGCATGGGTCATGCATTGAGAAGGATGGTGAATGTGTTCTTCCATGTTTTCTCCACTGTAGTTTCATCTGTATTCTTCGTGGTAGAAAAAGTCCCTGCAGCTGTTTTTTTTTTTTTTTTCCCTATGCANGTATTTATAAGTAATGTGTGACTGAACGGTTATATATTATATCTTGCATGAGAACACATTTTACTTGCAAATAAAGTGTGTAGTTATTTGCTCATCTTTTTTTCATTGATGTGTTTCATTTTCTAATCAGCACAGTATATGCTTTTGAGTCATCTGCAGAATGTGTAGAGAGTCGTGGTGGAATTTTTTATTGCATTTGTAGGCAAAATATAACCCCTTCAATTCTGAAAGCATCTAAGATCAAATCTTAAGGGCTCAGTGCCCCTTGCGTGTTGCTCAATGGAACCAGGTTTTAACCTAATCCTTCATATTAAAGCATTGTTTACCTTGACTGGAAATGAGAGGAGCAAGACCTAGACTGACAGGTGTGTGCTTTCAAAACTTCCTAGGTCTGTACTGCTTGGCCCACCACAGGCTTTCCAGGGGGGAAAATTGGGCTGGGTGAAACCACACAGAAGAACCTGAAGGTAAATCCAGGTGATGCCATCACTGTGCAGCCTGTGACTGGTGCAGTCATCCAGGCAGAGGAAGTCGATGTAAAGTTGAGGTATGGAACTTGTTGCAACCTGCTTGAGATTTTTATTCAACTGCTTCTCTTCAAAGTTTGTCATTCTCTTATCATTTCACTGAGTTGGCATTTGGATTGTTGCAGAGTCTGGTTGTAGTTATTTCCTAAATAAAGTTACTTTACAGTTACTTTTGAAAGCGTCCTGGCACTTAAATTAACATCACAGTCCCCAGGCAGTCAGTTGCAGATTTTTTTTTCCATGAAGAAATTCCTCCTGATGTCCAGAGAGCCATAGTTTCATGTAAGAAGCAAGAACAAAAAAATCACTAAAAGAGTAAATTGAAGTCCCATTGTTCAGGTGCTTCCCAGGTTTCTAGATACTTTACAGGTGTAGTTCATTCTCTGCAAATTAAGCACCTCTGAGCAGTGTTTGTATGCATAATTTAGCTTTTCCTTCACTTAAAAGAATCAATCCTCAACTCCAGACCCCAACACCACAACTATGTGTTTACTCATCGGGAAAGGCTGTGATACATTAAGAGGTGTCCTCTAAGTTAACTTAATACACCTGTTTTCCATCAAGTTGCTTTCTTGGGCCTTAACACTGAGCAATGGCTTTCATTTGCAGGCTTAGGGCTCCCCCCTTTGTTCACACTTGCAGCAGCTGCCTCTGCTTTAAAGGCCTTTGGTGCTGCTGCTTTTCAGTGTACAGGTGTGAGTGCTTATAGGAGTTGTGAACTTCCATCTCCAGAAAGGATGAAGTGAGTTTCAGCTCTGAGTCACTAAACTAAATGACTAGAAAATGCTTGGTGGGAAAACTTGGAGTGTTTTGATAGTGGATGTGCAAGTGTTCCAGGCACTGTTTTAGCAATAAAAGTTGTGTAGGTGTGTTTGGAAGGCTGAGAGAGGCCTGCCTGATCTAAGTTCTTCTCAATTCAGTACCTGTGGCAATAATTATTATGCCTGGACAGGTGACATACCTGCATTGCCTATATGTGATCTTAAGAAATGATAAGTACAATTTAGTATTTTGTTTAGCAAAACGAGCCCCAGATTAAATAGGTACACTTCTTTTGTTACTGTGTCTAATATCTTCAGGATAAAGTCCATATGATGTGAAGACTGTGAAGTGCTGTGGACTGTGGTTTTGTTTTTAAGTGCTTGGAAAACCACTTTTTTCCCTTCCTACCACAGGGACAAAGATGCCACTGTTAATGCTGAGGAAATGTCTGTCTGTCTGCTGAGAAACCTTGGTATGAGTTTTGCTGCTTCTCTTTTGACTGTTCAATTTTTATTCTTCTGGATGCTTTTCTGGAAAAATTGGGAGTGTTCAGCATCCATTGACAGCCTTCAGGCTGATGCTGTGGTGCACTTCAGAGTTTACTTTGCACTGTGAGGAAAACAGTGCACTGCTGGACATTAATAACAAGTTAAAGGGTCAGCATTAACTTGAAATCCCAGTCTCTGGAATCCCTTTTTATATGTTGGTGGTAAATAAGTAAAGTTGCTCTTCATTGGGTGGTAGGTGTACATAAGTAAGTCAAAGAAGCAAGGTGAGTAAGGTAATGAATACAAAATTTTTACTTCTCACCCTACTAATTCCAAACTCCTCCCTTTGTATGAAATTTAAAAAACTGAGGTTAATGATAAGTTTATATATGGAAGATTACATATGATAGTGATGAATGTTTATCCAGTAGAGTCTGCCTGTGCACAAAAGGATCATTCAATGAGCCTGAAATTACCTCCCAATTACCTCTTGTTATGTTGATTTATAGCACTTTCTAAGCTTCCTGATAAAGAATTACTCTGATACAAGAATGTCTGTGTTAATTGCTGCCAAAGCAGATAGAAATAGCATCATCTTTGTCTTTTTTTTTTCTTTAATCTTCTCATAGACGGTAAAATAGTCCTGCCAGGAAACTTCTTGGCTTTCACTTACTATGGCAAACTTTGCAACATCGTGGTGATGAGAGTGAAGGGGACCGACGGTGCAGAGCTGATTGCCCAGGGCAGCGCCATTCCCGGTGATTCCAGTGAGGCAGACCTTGAGAGGTGTGATTTGGAGAGCAGTGCCTTAGACCTGTCCTTGCAGCTGGGCAGGATGGACATTGGTGACAGCCCAGGGGGTGCCTCCATGAGCACCCCGTGCACAGCCGTGGATCCAGGCTCACCAGTCACACCCGGCGCTCCAGACTCCGGGCACGGAGACAAAACCTTCAGCAGGGGACATGGTGCACACCTCACCCAAGAGCTGGAGTTGGCTGGGGAAGGCAGCACTGAGGGACTCCCACCAACTGGCATAATGGGGGCAATGAGCAATACAGATTGTTTTTACTTCATTTCTTCGAGAACTAAAATCAATTTTATTGAAGTGAGGGCCAGCGTGGCAGAGGATGGCGAGTGCGAGTCCCGGGTCACCTATGACATGATAGGAGGCTTAAGCAGCCAGCTCAGAACTATTAGAGAAACTGTTGAACTGCCCTTGAAGCAACCTGAACTGTTCAAGAGTTATGGTATGATGCCTGAGAGTTGGCTTTCTTCCTTAACTTTTTTCTTTAATGTGATTTTTTTTTAAAAAAAACCCACTAACTGCTCCAGGATTATGCACTGAATTTGATGTAACTGGTGAACTTGTGTGTCCAAACAATGTCAAACTGCTTTATAATGACACTGTATGGGTACTGTGAAGATGTTCTGGTTAGCCTGTGTGAAAAACAGTTGAGCAGGGAAGAAATGTGTGTCTGTATCAAAATTCAGGCATGCATGAGCAGAATTTATAGCAAATAGGAAAGACTTTTGTACTTGGACACTTGAAAGGTGCAGTTGTTTGTTGTCATAAGATCTTGTGTTGGTAGACTCAGTTAATCATACATTTTAAATGGAGAAAAACTCAGATTAATTCTTCTGCTGTTTTTATCCCTGTGTATTCCTGCAAAATTTTAAGGAGGTCTTTTGAGGCTTTTTACTCAAACTGCTCAGTGTGTTCAATGTGGAATTACAGGGTGGAAGCCCAAATACAATTACTGTTGCCATACATAAAGTTATAGCTAATATATATAAAAACCTGGAGGATTTTTGTGACTCTGTTCTGTGTATTTATCACAAATGGCCATGTACCTTGTTGAAACGTGCATCACTGTGAGACAGGGCTCTTTTACCTATAAATATTTCTTTAATATCTTGTCTTGGAGGCCCTTTATTTCTCTCTCTGACCTCTTCCTGCACACATGCTTCAGAGAGGGGGTGATTTCAGCGGGGACAGTTTCCACAGCACACAGGTGGCTGTTTCCTGGCCATGATCCACAGGTGTCAGTGAGGTGCTGTGAGGCATCTCCATTCCTGAGTGCTCCAGCTCCATTTGGTCCAACCCCAGCATGACCACGTGGTTTTGTGGCAGCAGAGTTTGCTTCAGCATCAGTGTTCTTCATACCTAATCCCTAAAGCTTGAGCAGGTTCTCTACTAATCACATGGGTGAATGATGATGTTTTCTCAGCTGTTACAAACCTTTAGCCCCCATCTAGTCGTTGGGAGTCCTTGTCTGCTCATGGGCAGCGAGGCTGGAGCTGAGGTGAGCCTGTGCTTCCACAGTCCCGTGTGTTGCCAGTGCCAGAAACGCCACAGGAGGGAGCAGCCCGTGCTTTAATGGACTGGTGCAAAGGAACCTGCCTGTAGAGATGCTTTTATTTTTATCCTTTGTCAGAGGGCAGATAATTTGGGCTCGTGGCCTGCCCTTGAGGCATCATTCCCTGTCTGATTCCCAGTCCCACCTGATGTTTCTTTGGTTGTGTCTCAGCAGTGTCTTCTGTGCTCGGGTCAGGCCTTTGTCAAACATTTATCTCTGCTTTTTGCTTTCTAGTTTTTCAACTTCTGCTTTTGGCTTTTATGCCCATTTAATTTGGCTGTGCTGGTCTGAAACCTTCTGTGGTGAGCTCTTTACCTGGGATCACAGTAGTGTTTCTTGCAGTTTACCTGTATTTTCTGTCCAGCTTCAACTGTTCACAGCAGTACCTTGTTCTTCCAAAGTCCCTTATGTTCTGTGCCTGAATGTTTCTTGTCTCTTTGGCCCTTAACATGTGCCATTAAATAGGCAGATCCATCCTTTTGATGTGTGTTTTTCATCATCTTGTAAGCATACTTTCTTACAAAATTCTCACAGTATTTCTAGAACTTTCTGGAGTGTTGAAGAGAAGTGGTTTTCTGATGTGTGAAATTTGTTATAATGACACTGTAAGAATCATGAATAACTTAAAGCGTATTCATGGACATTAAGTATTCAGTCTAGTAATTTTTTTGAGAAAACACAGTGAAGATTATAATGAACTACTGAAAAACAGAATGATTTAAATAGGTGATTTTGAAGAGAGTCTTTTGGGCATTAAAAATAATAAATGTAGGTGAATGTCCCGTTCAGGAGTGATCTTTTTCCCTGGAAGCCTAATCCATCATAATGACACATCTGTTACAGGAATTATTGCTGAGTTCAAGTTAGTATTGGTAGTAACAGAGACAGTGAGATGTGCAAGTGCAGGCTGGGCCTGGCATTTCTCACCAGTAACTTCTTTTCTCTGTTTGCCTGCATGTGCTTGTCCCAAGGGATCCCTCCTCCCCGAGGAGTGCTGCTCTATGGCCCTCCAGGCACTGGGAAGACCATGATTGCCAAGGCCATCGCAAACGAGGTTGGCGCGCACGTTACCGTCATTAACGGCCCTGAAATCATCAGCAAGTAAGTCCACCTGCTTTATTTTCATCCATTCTGTGAATAGAGTAGCCCAAAATACACCCTGGCATCTGTCCATTGTGGAGGGATGTAGTGTTTGCTGTGGGTTACCTGCCCAAAGGAGTCAAAAACAAACGGGCAAGTGTTCTCTCAAGTCGGGCTTATGTTTCTTGTATTAAAAGAGGTTTTTTGGACTTGGCCAGGAAATTTGTGTGAGGCATGGACTGAATTAAAGAGGGGATTAAAACTGCATCTGCAGTTGCCTGTAGGTTAGTTCTGCAACAAGAACAGGAACTTGTTAAAGCATAATTGCAGTTGACGCTGCACACACACTCATGTCTCCAGAGAAGTAATTTTTTTGTTTTCCTTCAACAATGTAGATAAAATTGTTTCTAACACAGAAGAGAAGCAGTTTCCTTTATCTCTAATGATTCTAACTTTAACTGTGCCCCGTTTCACCTTAATTTCTGATCCTTGTGGAAATAAAGATTATTGTAGATAATTGCTTAGACTCCAGGACTTTGGAAGTGTGCGCTGTGGCTTTTTGTAACTTACAAGCAGTAATTTTCCAAGTTGCCTGGAAAAGACCAAAACCCCAAGTTTTTTATTAAAATATTTTTTATTCTCACAGGTTTTATGGGGAGTCTGAATTGAGGTTACGTCAGATATTTGCTGAGGCTTCTCTCTGGTATGTTCCTTTGGAGAATTTTGTTTGCAGTATCCGTTCCAGCCTTAGTGTTCTTATAAGAAAAATATTTGCAAGAAGCTTTGAATTGTGACCTTTTTTTTTTTTCTAGTGCTTTTTAAAAGGAAATAAAATTGTTTATGTAGAGCTTAGCTAGGAGGAAAGCAGTGAAATTTTAGGATGCCTCTTAAATCCTTTTGGACACTGCCCTTTTTAAGGGGCTGTGAGGGATGGTGCCTAATCGCTCGACCTGTGTCGTTAGTGCATTGTGTGCTTGTTTCAACAGATGGAAGCATGAGCCAGAGTTTCATCAGGATCCAGATTTTCCTCTAGTTTATCTTTGGAGGCCAGCTCTAAATGGCTTGCTGTTGGTACTGGATAGAGCACTCCTCTGGAGTAGGGTGACTTCTTGCCCAAATTTGTTAGATCTGTCTAAGGCGTACTTTAGACTTCCATGTGACTGGTGTTCGTAGTGCATTAGCAAAAGACTATTGCATACTGAAGGTATTAGTTGTCTAATATATTATTATTCTAGTTTTCTCTCTGAGTAACACTGTATACAAGATTGAAACTTCCAGTTACCTAAAGGAGTGGGATACTTGTTAGTTCTTGTAGGAACTGGACGTTTTCCATGAGCAGCTTTCCTCTGCTTTAGTGTTTTAAATCTTCCCGAGCACCTTAACATTTTTTCTTCCCTTATTTTTTTTCCCCTCAGTCGCCCCTCAATTATATTTATAGATGAGTTGGATGCACTCTGTCCAAAGAGAGAAGGGGCTCAGAATGAAGTGGAAAAGAGAGTTGTTGCTTCACTGCTGACATTAATGGATGGCATTGGCTCAGTAAGTTGAATCTAATGGGACAATTAATGTACATGGGGACTCGCTGGACAAAATAATATTGCTTCTACAGTGGAGCCAATTTGAGATGTATCACTTGTAGGGAAGGAAAGCAGACTTAGGTGAGACTTTATAGGATAATCTAATGCTTTTTTGGATGCTAAGCAGAGGACATAGGAGAGGAATGTATCCTGAAAACTGTTAGTTGAAAAGAAAGTAAGTTTCTTCCATTCACTGCCTTTCCTTTGCCTTCTCCCCCTCTTGTAGTTTTGACGATCGAACTGAAATTTCAGTGATAGCCCATCATTGAATGAAACCAGGTATTTTTAATTGCTCTGAAATCAAAGTCATCTGAATACTTCTGGTGACATGTAGGCTGCATGATTAAAGACAGCAGCAGCTATTTCAGGATTGCCAGAGCAGTATGTAGGGCATAAACAGAAGCCTAATAAAGAAACAGTAAATTTAATTGACTTGAGTACATTATGGATTAAGCCCATAAAGTTTGGCAATCTCTCATCTATTATTTTATGATTATTCGTGGGAAAGATGAAAGAGCTCTGTCCAGAGTATGAAAATAAATTTGTTCTATTTATGTAATCTACAAGTTTCTCATTGTTTTCCTGCATGGCAGTTTGAGTTGCCCAGTCTGGAATTGTTCACAGGCAGAACATATTTTCTGGTGGCAAAGGCTGATGGATATTCTTCCTGGAAAGAGTGCTTCATTCACAAAAGGAGAATGACATTACAAGAGACTTCCTAACTGATCTTGCCTCCCTGTAAAAGTGAAGAAGCAGAGCTTGAGGAAATTGGTTAACATTTTTGACCTTGCTTTTCCTGCTGGACCTACAGGAAGTTTTATAACATCCTCTGTCTTCTGGGTTTGATACCTGAACTGATTTGTTTCCCAACCTCGTTTGTTCAAGGTCTGCCAATACCATTTCGTTCTTGTGCCAATGCTGCATTTTAGCCTAAGCCCTTCTTTTTCTCTCCTTGCTTCTTACTTTCCTGATTCAGGAAAGCAGATTCATGGGGATTAAAGTGGGAGTGCCTCTTGTATCATCTGTTTGACATTTAATTGTACTTTTTAAAAGACTATTTTGTGTTGTTTGATGCCTTCAGGAAGGCAGTGAAGGGCAGCTGTTGGTCCTTGGGGCCACCAATCGCCCTCACGCCCTGGACGCGGCGCTGCGCAGGCCGGGGCGTTTCGATAAGGAGATAGAGATTGGCATTCCCAACGCCCAGGACCGCCTGGACATTCTCCAGAAGCTTCTCAAGAAGGTTCCCCATTCGCTCACAGCAGAGCAGTTGGCACATCTGGCTGATAGTGCACATGGTTATGTGGGTGCAGACTTGGCAGCCTTGTGCAAGGAAGCAGGTAAGGCTTTTTTAATCTTATTTAGGGTATTACTTTACTGTTAGTCTCTTTATTAAAGTAAAAAAAAAAAATCTGCAGTCTGCCCTAACAGCTTTTGAAACGGTGAGGTTTTATTAATTTTTGTGTCAAAGAAAACACAGCCAAGTATGTCTCTTCCCAGGCAGGTGGGAAAAATTCTTTGAATATTAATGACTTTTAAAAAGGCAGTGTTAAGATCAGTAACCCTGGGGAATCCCCCGTGCCATTTCTAGGATCTTAGCTTGCTCTCTCTCAGTAAACCAATGGTTTTGGGAGTTAACTAACATCCCTAGGAGTTCTTCTACTCTCTAGACAACCCCTTGCACACAAAAATCCTAAGTCACTCTGGCTGCACAGCTTGTCCTGCAGGTCCTTGTTCCCAGGCTGTGGAGGCTGTGGGCCTCAGTGGTGTTTCCTGTGTTTCCCTTCCATATTTTGTGCCTGTATTCCATTTTCCTGCAGATGAGGAGCTGCTGGCAGGGGTTAGGGCACTGTACACCTGCCTCAGGTTGTGCAGCAGAGCTCAGTGAGCTGCAGAGCACACCCTGAGCTGGGGGCTGGAAGGTGGCCCCTGGCCTTGGAAACAGGCATAGCCCTGGGTAATTACCCATGCATCATGCAGCCAGGGTTCAGTATGTTCCAGGGAATGCTTCAGCATGAGTTCACTTCTGTTTCCATTGGATGAAATATTGCAAGGACGCTCTGTCAGTTCCTAGGTTTTGCTAGAGTGCGTCTGCACAATTTGAGTGTTGGAGCTTAAACCTGCCCCTGAGCAGCCCTTTAAAACAGCTGAGTCAAAATACAATTGTCCAGCTCTGCTTACATGTATTTGCTCCCTTGTAGTTCACAAATAAGTTTGCTACATGTGCTGGTTACTTTTATTTCCTTTGGCACCGGGTCAGCTTCCTCTGGCAGTGGCACAGAGCACAGATAATTCTCGCATTGGAACTGACTGCGAAGATGACAGATGTTTTATTGGGAGTGATGGCACCTGGAACAGCAAGGTCTTTGCTTGCCAGCTTCCAGAATTTTTAAGGGATAGTTCTCAAATATGAATTTGTGGAGTTTTTATGGATCAAGAAGAAAAAAAAATATGAGATTGTTTGTTCTCTCGTGCTTTCCTCTTGGCTTCAGTTGTGTTTTAAGCTTGTTTTAAGTTAGAAAACATCATTATTTTTCCTGCTTGTATATATTTATCAAAATATATAAACTCCCTTTTTATTTTCCTTGCCCTGTGTTTTTGGAAGCCTGTCAGCCTGCCTGTGTCTCAGTACTCAAATAGGAAACACTTAACTAATGTAGTCTCAAGTTCTCAGTGAGAAGTGTTGTGGTTTCAATTCCAAACATGACCCAGATGAGGCTTTTACTTACGCATGTGATGATGTTACAGATGATATTCACCCACTTCATGAGGAGCTCTTAGAAAACAAATCTGTGATCTTGGGCAGCTTGAACACTACATAGATAAAGAACTTCAGACATCTACCTGTGACTGATTGCAGGACATGGTGTTATCCAGGAACTTTGCATCCAAAGCCAGTGGTGCAAATGAGGGGCGGCGGATGTCTCCTTCCTATTGCTCTTCCTTCTTCAAGTCTGAATCCGTGCTGTCAGATTTCCCTGTGGTTTGTTACCGTGGGGTGACCTCTGCTGGGGAAAGCACGGTCCAGCGCCGTCAACTCCTTGCAGCTCACGTGAAGTTTTCCTCTTCAAGAAGTTGCAGAAGCATGAGTCAGTCGAGCTGTTGCATAAACTGAAGTTGCTCATCATTAAGGAATGCTCTTAGTTGGAGTCTCTTTTTTTTTTTTTTCCAATTAAGCTCTTTATCTGTTTTGTGTATTACATTTTCAACACCTTGTAAAATATTAATGCTTTCACTGGAGTTAAACTTAGCAAAGGCTTTTATAATCTACTGTTTCTCCTCAGCAGAACAAGATTCCTTCGTATGGCAAATTTTCCAGTGTTTTGTCTAGCTTTTTGTGTTGTTCCAAGATGCATGGGCTCCTATTGCTTCACTTCAGAAACTCTCCTGGGGTCCAGCTAGCTTGCTGTCCAGGAATGCTCTCTGATATTCAGTCTAAGCTTTCCTTGTTTAGTTTTATCCTGTTATTTCTATTTACATCTTTGTATAACACGTTTGCTCTCCCTCCTTAGTGTTTACACCCTTCAGATATCTCTAGGCTGTTCTCATGTCCTTTACCTCCTCATTCATTACCGAGCCAAAGTATAAATATTTAGCTCTTTTAATCTTCCCTCATAAATAAGTTCTTCCTGCCTTCTGAGAAATTGCGTTGATTTTCTCTGAACTGCCTCCAGTTTGTCAATAACCTTTTTGGTGATGTAGGCCCTTAGACTGGAATGCAACATTTCATGTATATATTGCACCATAAAACATGGTATAAACTTACAGTTAAGGCGACTAATGCACATCTCTAAACGTCCAAAATACTTGCTGTTGCAACAACATCTGAGTTAGGAATTCCTTTCAAAAATGTTAAGGTTATTTGTGCCACATTCAGGTTTATTGTGTGTGTAAGTACAGGTGAAATGTGGAAACTAGCATAGAAAAAGGATTTCAGAACTCAGGAACACATGTTCAGTTTTTGGCACAGGATTACTGTTGCTTGCTGATTGTATTTCTGTTGTAGTCTGTGGGAGACTCGAGTCCTGCATACCCCATTTATATCCTTGGGTTTGTGGCTGGAAAGACTGCAAGTTTGCAAGCTAAATATGTTTATATTCTTAATACAAAGTTTAGATCATTTTCCAGAGGACTCATCTTTCCTTATCTTTCTACTTCAACTCTGTTTTTTTAACACATGTATTGTGTATATACTGCTCATATAAACCAAGGGTGGAGTAATTAGTAACGTGGTAAATGTAGTATTTGTAGGGCTTTTGCATCTCTAGTCAGGTTTCCTAAGATACCTCATTATAAAAGCTTTGATGTTTGCCTTCTCTATAATTCTGAAGACCATTTGTTAATGGGAAGTAAATAACCACTGTAGAATTAAACATATTCCAACTGTTTTTTTGGCAGAAGTTGTTTGTTCTCCAGTGCATGATTTACTTAGTGGTACTGCTGGGGTCACACAGGCAAGTTTCATATTCTGTTCTGCAACTCTGCATTTTCATGGGAATTTTGAAGAGGTTTTGGGGGCCTGCAATGCCCATTTTGTGTAGAATACTTCTAGGCCCCCGTGACGATGGTGTGTGCAGAATTGTGGTGTGGTATATTCTGGGATGGGCAGAGAGAGGAAAAGAGGACAAGAAACTTGGAGAACCTGTGCAGTGTGATCTGGACTTTCCCAAACAGGGTATTGTGACTAAAACCCAGGAAACTTTTATATGGAGATGCTTATAATGATCAGCTAAGAGTGTTTTTATTTTAGCTGCTGAATTTTTAAAACATTAGTGGGTTTTTCTCCTTTTCCTCCGCCGAAGTTACAGTTCTAGTCTCTGACAAAAATGAAACCACAAAACTGATTTTTTGTTGGATATCTACATATCCAAGGTTAAAATATCTGTACTGGCTGCACTGGAAAAATCACGATTTGCTGTGATTCTCTGCTGCCTAGCATGACACTTGTGATTTCCACAGAAGTTACCAGCCACGTGGGATAAACCTGCAGATTCCATGCTGAGCACTGGGCCACATCCCATGGACATCAGCTTGCAGTAGGCTCCTCTCAGTAGACTCCTGAGGAGCTGAGTACCATCCAAGGGATTTACACACAGAGAATTCTTGACAAGAAAAGGGCCTATTTATGTGTGTAGCTGAGAAAGTCATATTCTTCAGATTGGGAGAGGTCTATTCTGTCCTAAATTATTTAGTAGACTGGTTTCTAGTGTGAACAGCTGCCTTCTGAATTGTTTTATCTCAAGCAGAGGAGTGTATAGAAGACAAACTGCCATATCCTTGCATATAATGTCAGTGTTTGTATGCCCTTGAGGTCTTGTTGCTTCTCCTTTATTTGATTTGCCACGTGGTCTTTTATTCATTCCCTAAAAAATTATAATGGTTTTAATTTATTGGCAAAGATAAGCACTGTACTTCTTTTTTTTAAAAAAACCAAAACATATGAAATGTTAATTATGTAGCAGGGACATGAATGGTATAAACTGTACTGAATGTTAGAAGATGCTTAGCAACAAAGGTTTCCAAATATAGCAATTTATTATAAACTTATCCTTCTATGGCTGCCTGTAGCATTTCAAGAGGGTGAATATAAATATAGCTTGATTTCTTCAAGGAGTGGGTTCAGTCATATTGTTTACAGACAAAGGAAGTATTTGCTTTGTGACTCTCAGAATTTATCTTGAACATCCTTGTTCATGACACATCATTTCAGTGTGCTGATATAAAACACTTGGGCTGTGATAAGATAGCATCATGAGGAGAGGAAGGACAAATGGCTTTGTTTAAATAGTGGTCACTCTGGCAAGAGCATTGATTTGCTTCCAGTAAGGATGCTGTAACCACTGAGACTTCCAGACTTCTGTGAAAGAGGCACTGGTGGCTTTGTTTTGCATCAGGAGTTTCTTAATTGCCTGAAAAAGGTATCACCCTGCTTAGCCTTTAGGATTAGAATGGTTTACTGGCTTGAGCTGTCTGTTACAAAAAAAATCTTAGAGAAATAAGGGATTGAGATGCATCTTTGAGCAGTATGAATCAGCATTGCTCTGCTGAATCTGTGAAGCCACTTTCATAGGCATGTGATAATGGTCTGTTGTCTTGTGCTCGTAATTTTGAGTGCTGTTGTTTGGAGATCTTGTCTGTGCTGTTCATTTGCCCTTTAATTATCCCTGCATTCTGATGAATGATACAGGATGGAGAGGCTTTATGCTGTTTAATCCATAGCTCTATATATTGATTTCGTGTGGATATCAGGTCTGTAAAGGTGTAATTTATTCAGGAGCATACTGTACTTGGCTTTTTGTTGGAGCTGAGGAACTCCCTGCTGTATCTTCTACACCCTAAAAAAGAGTTTCTGCCATCCACTTGCATTGACAGTAAGAATTAAAAAACGACAATCAACTGAAGGACTGTCTCTTAGGATTTTTCTGGTTTTCCCTGTAACTGGTGGGGAAGTGAATTCCCCTGAAGCCCAGGAATGTCTCTTTGTTAGACCTGTGTGGTTTTTCCCCCCGCCCAGCTCCTGCAGTTGTGGTAGCCTGGCCACCTGCAGGAAACATGAACCGTGTGGGCTAATGTGATTAACAGTGAGGCTCTGTGCACCCCGAGGAGCAGCCCCTGACTGCTCTTTCAGCCAGACAAACGCTGCCTTCAGTCCCTGCCTTCCCAGCCTCCTATCTCCAGTCAAGCTCTTCCTTTCAGCTCAGGCACAGCCCTGATGAAACAGCCCAGTGTTAGGGCATCAAGAATATACTTCCTTTCTTTCAAGCCATTAAGATTCTGAACCTTTCCCAGCACTGTCTGGACCTGGGTTCTGCTGGGGGTGTGCAACAAATGTAGATATTTTTCTTGGATTATACTGCTAAATGTAGGAATGTGGGCTTGAGACACTGTTGAAAATGCAGATTTTGACCGAGGCAGTTGATGACCAAGGCAATGGGATTGTTTGTTTTGCAGGATGGTTTTTGGTTTGCTTTTAAATTAACTGACTGCAGTTACAGATTTGAAAGGGGAAGCACTGCTTGACATGCTATCATTATTTTATTCTCTTATGGAAAGTGACTGAAGATACCATGTCTGTGTTGTTATTTATTTATTAGTAGCAGGGACAAATATTGAAGCTATGCTGTTGCAAACAATCTGCTATTGCGTTGTCTGAGTGCTGCTTCCCATGTGACACTCAAAATGAGGTGGGAAAGGCTGCTTGCCTTTTTGTGAAAAGGTCATGTAGAGAATGTGGGAGTTTGGGGAATATTAATAACATATCTAGTCAGATGGTCAGTACCAAAAAAAAGTGTTATGAAATTTTTGCAGAAAGGGCAGAATACTGGATTTTGAAATGCACTGAAAAGCACAGACGTGGTACAGAAGCAAAGCTACAAATGAATTTTTGGACTGGGACAACTGAGTTTTCTGGCAGTGTGTTCCATCACTCTGATTGACGGTGTAAGGAGAGCAAGAAAATCCAATGCCCATCTTCAATGTTCTGGAGTGTTAAGTTGGTACTGTGTTCTGTGCTGTTTAAGTTGGGTCCCTGAAGCAGAGGGTGTTTCTAAACCTAAGCAATTGGCTGAGCAGGTTAGAAGCAAGGGGGCCCTGGCTTGCACACACACATGGCAAAGCAGTGTGGCTTTTTTGGCCTCTATAGCACGTTTTGGGATTGTTTCTTCGAGCAGCAGCTCAGAATGATGGCTTTTCTGCAGATGTGGCTGCTGCCTCTCTGAAGCAATGCCAGTGCGTGCTGTGTTGGGTTTTGGGGTTACTTTTTTCTTAAAGAAAATCTTTGCCCATTTTTTTCGTTGGTTTTGTCATGATACTTGATTTTTGTTTTTGCAGGAGGAGCGTTGCACTCACTGCAGTTAGGGCATGTGAACTTTCAGTTTTCATCATAACTAACTTGAAGTGTGTGTTTATCCAAAACTTGCAGCTAATTGGGTGATGGGATTGCTGACTTCATGCACACAGTTGTGGCTTGAATACTTAATAATCTGCTTTAAGCACATCCCGTTCTGCCTGCTGGTATTTATATAAGCAGGAAATAGGGATTATTTTTCAGAAGAGTTGATCAATAATTGTAACTAATATTTAAATGAACTGTCTTGGCAGATAAATTGCCATGTTCTTGCTTCTGCAGCTTGAGTGGTATGGGAGAAATGATATTATTCATATGTGGCAATGCAGTCAGCAGTAGGCATTTGTACATAGAATCACTAGCTACTATTGGGGGACAGAGCTTAAACATTTTCAGGCAAAGTTTTCGTGAGTCTCCTGACTTTAATTTTTAGCTGTATCCCTTGCCAACATTCCTAATTACAATTAGACTGGGCAGTTAGCCATTAGCTGTTGCTGCTTGTCTTTCTGCCTTTACTGTTTGGGTAGCCTGGCAAGTCCTTATTTTTCTTCTCACACGTGTGACCCCCTCCCTTAGGTACATTTATGTCTGTGAGCAGGCTAGGAACAGGCAGTCTGGTATTCCTTATTTCCCTCTGTTGTCACAGTGTTGGAATAAATGACGTGTGTGTGTGTGTACCTGATCTGTGAATAAACCATTTCCTCTACGAAAGAAGTTCTGAAAATGCAGTTCCTCCTTCCTTCCTTCCTTCCTGCCTTGCCCTCCCCTGTCACACCTCTCAGCAGCTTTCAGGCAGCTCCACAGACATGTTCCAGCAAATGCCAGGGCTTCTCAGGAAGGGCTATAAATCGTGGATATAATCCCTGCAGTAGGTTAGTGCTCAGGTTAGCCCAGTGAATTTGCAATGTTATGGTTACAAGGGATTTAAGGGCATTATCTTTCCTGTGCAAACAGTGCATGAAAAGTTCTTCAGGGATTTTTCCCATATAGCTCTGGCAGCTAAAGACAGATTGCAGAATATGGTTTGGAGAACAAAAAGTCAAGGTTTCTGCTTCCTGATTTTTTTTTTCCTAAATACAGTTTTACATGCAGGTTAAATTAAAAAAAAAAAGTTTAAAATACATTTATAAACTGATTTTAAGTTACATGAAATGCCTTTTCTATGCATAAACCTGTTAAATTTTGAAGTGTAGTATGTAAAGATCTGGAAGCAGAGGAAGATGCCCCCTCCAGTGCCTTGAGAAAGCTGGGATCTTACCCATCCATGCCCTTCTGTGGAGCATTCCACTGCCAGCCAGGTGGAGGATCCCATTGGATCTGACAGCTGTCACAGGGAGAAACAGTGTGTGTCTCCTGGGTTTGGCCAGAAGAATTTGGGAGGGAAATGCCAGATTAGCAGAGAAAGAAGAAACATTTCCTTTGTAAACAATCTTACAAGAAGATAACGATTTCTTTGAAGCTACGTACAAATTCTGGTATTGGAATTCTGGTAGAGTAAGTCCAGACAGGGTGGATTTGCAAAAGGAACAGCTGATGGGCAGTAAAAGATACATGATTAACCATTTTGTTAGGCTTGGTTTATTTCCTCAAGTGTCGTGCATATATTCTATTTTGGAAACATAAAGTATGTATGTTGGTCATTCTGAGTGGCTGCTTCCCATTATTTACAGTGACTTGTAATTATACACAGACTCTGACAAATATAGCAGTGCTGTAGAGTCTATTTTTAGGCTGGGATATTTGTTATTATGACCTAATGTGCCAAAACCTAGCCAAGCTAGGCTGAAATCTTACAGGCAAACAATGCTCTCGACCTTGTGCGTAGCCTGGTACCAAAGAAGGATCATCTGTACCAGGACAGGGCGTTCTGCTGGGTTTTTCCCCTCTGTCCACTTGGTTTCCTCTGTTCTAGACAGACAGGATGAGTCGGTGAGGTAGAGCACACAGTTGCTGGGCTGGAACAAACTGTTTGTTTTCCATTGTTTGTAATCATGCATGCCTTATTATGCTTCTTGTTGTTTTTTTTTTTCCAAATCAGGATTTTCCATTGCTACTTCACTGAGGATCAGCGTTGTTCACTATCTCTTTGCTTAAAATAGGTATCCTGTGCCTGTGTGAAGTCCCACTGACCCTTCAGCAGGAAAACTGCACTTCAGTCCTTCCTCCCCTCATGCAGCACTGGAATGAAACAGGGAAAACCCACTGGCCCACTTCTGAGGCCCACCCAGGCGCTGCCAAAAGGGTTATTGATACTCATTAACCCTCAAGTAACATCTGAAAAGCTGCAAGCAGAGCTGAAGCAAATGCTGTGCTCAGAGTCAGTTCACAGCAATGACATTACTCTCAACCCAAAACGTTGCCCTGTGGAAGGTACCCAGGAGGTACCTGATGTTTCCTGAGGGGTTCCTGTTCGTGTCTGCATTATAACTTGTGTAGTGGTGAACATGGCTTTGCTGTAGGGTTCCACCTCCTTTGCCTCTGCACTGCTTCTGGCAACAGGGTTTGCATCCTACCCTGCATCTCCTTAGGTTAAATCCATCTTTCAGCATCTCAAGACAAGGATGTGTTTTCCTGCCTCTGCCAAGCCACTGGCTGTATCCTTCTCCTCTTACTGAGGGTCCCCCCCACCCCGCCCCTCTTGTTAGAGGTCAATCTGAAGTGCAGGAAAGAATGATTATGATAACAGGAGGAAACAGGAAGAATCATGCTTTCTTTTTCAATCTGTTTTTTATTATTGTTTTAATGTAAAACATTGTTTCAATTAAATGCTGACCTGTGCAGTGGCGTGTGCGTGCACATGCTGAAATGAATTCCGGCTTTGTTTGGAAAGCTGTGACCTCTTTATTCCTGTTCTGGATCAAGGCTGTTGCCTTTCAAACCCACTGCTGAGGACTGAAATTTCACTCATACTCCTCATAGCACTGGCAATAACAAAACTTAAGAGCAGCAGTCTCCTTGGGCATTTTTATTTGCTATTCTTTCTCAATTTTTAAAATAAGCGTGCTTGGTTTTAAGACTTACTCATGCCATGGAAAAAAAAATAACCATGACATTTAAAATGCATCAAATGAGTGCTGGGCTACACTGGCATGTGGTGGAGTAGACTGGTATAGAAATAAGGAGATATCTTTATCATTTACTTGTTTTCTCTATAACTTAATTTCATGTGATGTTATTTTCTTGCATTTTTTTAAACTGAGATTCATGTGAATTGACTGCCCTGAAAGAAAATAGAAGACTGGACCCCAGTGCCCACTCTCACCCCACAAAGTCCTAGCTGCACTGATACTGGAATAATATGTCGAGTTTGTTATTTGTTTGGATATAAATTTTAAATCTGGGGGGGTGAATCTATGTTGTCTCATTTGTTTTGGGTTTTTTTCTTAAAATGAACTTCTTCAGGGGAAGAAGTGGGCAAAGAATAGCATGAAATTTGCCTGAGTTGTTAAAATGAGTCAGTTTACATTTTATGCTTGTCCTCTGGTGACCAGATTTTCATTTTTCTCCTTGGCCTCACGGAATGTTTTTATTTATGTATCTTATTAGTTTTGGATGTTCTGCGCGAGGGGAAACCTGAATTACAAACTTTTTTCCTTTCTGTTATTGTATTAAGAGCCTGGCTATTGAATGCAGGTGCTCCGGCTCTGCCGTAATTGGCACTTTATGGAGAGACACCAGCTGTACTGCTTCACAGGGGACATATTATGTCTCTTCACACGTTGTATATATTGTAGGAAATGCAGAATTCCTGTCATTGTCAGAAACTTTGCATGTCTGTGTCTACCAGTGCCTCTGCAGAAAAAAAAAAAAAAGAACAATCTGCTGAAAGTTAAAACCACGTCTATTTTCAGAAATGGCTTATCCCTTTTATTGTCCTTTCATGTAGCACTAATTGATGCTTTGTTTGGTTAAATATAGAAGAGACTTAACAAATGTTTATTTTTTTATGGTCATGCAAGGTGAGCTGGTGTGGTATGAAGTGCCTCATTTGTTTTGGAGCACATGGCCACAGATGCTGCATATCTGGATGTGCGTATACATTTATATAGAATTATACTCATCATGTATTAATAGACCAAAAAAAAAGTTTAACATTTTCAGTCACAGGACAGGGTTGGAAGCAGAAACAATAAAACTCTAAATTATATTATGCTTAAAAGGGATAATTATACAGGGGAAACCATCCTGGTTTTGGGCATCTTACACAACAGGGGCTGCAGTTGCTCTCTTGGGAATGCCTGGGAGCAGCCAGCGGTACTGCTCGGTCCTGCCCAAGGAATATTAATGTATTGATGTGTGAGTAGGTGGGAATTGTGTGGCTTTTGAGGGATTGATTTATAGGAGGAAACTAAAAATTAGTATCAAGATTTATAGATACTGTATGTGATGTGCCCAAACAAGAGAGTGGGTAAAAGCTCTGCCTGAGTTAGAAAAATGTAATTGCTGAAGGGAACAAAGAGCTGTTGAGTGTCACAGGGAATGTTTGTTCCATATCAAGAAAAATGCAGGTGTCTGGCATCTTACTGCATGGAAAAACAGGATTCCAATGGAAGTTAAAGCAATCTCATCAGGTTTTTTTAAAAAGTTTTGAAGATACTGTCCTGATAATAGAGAAGTGGGCAGGGTTGTGGATTTCTTGTGAGCTGATTTAACTTGTCCTTGAATGTTCATTGTCCCTCTTCCTCTGTGGTTTAGAAATGTGTTCAGATCAATGTATGGACATTTGGAGGGTTTGCCCCGTGAGCTTCATCTCTGGGAAAAGAAGAACAAGGCTGTTTCATTCTGTCTTTTGGAGCAGATACAGCTTATATTCTGTCTGTGCTTGTTAAATCCCCTTTTTTGTGCTCTCTCATCAGAAGTGTCCTGCGTGTTCTTTGATGTAGCTCAGGCCCAGCACTGAGACACTCTTTTGAACATCATTTCCTTTCCAGTGCTGCATTATGTTTGTGTGTGGTACACCCTGCTTGTGAGAAGCAGGAGGAAGCCTACCTATTTCCATGTTCCTTTGTTTCCCTAGGCTTGTCGGCGCTGCGGAGAGCGCTGGGGAAGAGGCCCAGCCTGCGGGACGCGGCGGTGGCTGGGTCAGTGATGATTGCTCTCAACGACTTCCTGCAGGGGATGAATGATGTCAGGCCCAGCGCCATGAGGGAGGTGGCAATTGATGTGCCAAAAGTGAGTTGTTCTGTGCAGTGCTGTGGCAACATTGTGGGGATCATGTGAAGAGAGGGATTTTATGGAGTGGAAGCCTTAATTTACTGGTTCGTGTTGTGCATCATCTTCCAGTTTGAGTGTTTGTTTATTTATTGGTAATTTTGAAGAACCGTTTGCAGAAGGGTTCCTGATGCTTCAGGAAGAGTTTGGAGTGCAGGATCCTATATCTTGCTCTGTAGTTTTTTATGTTTAATTAATGGGGTAAAAATCTTCAGATGCATGTTCAAGGAAGGTCCGGAACAGCCGTGAAAGTTGGAGCCTTTTGGGACATAGACACAAAATAAAGCAGAAACCAACTGTTAGCATTTGTACAAAGTGTGTTGAAACAAAGCTGTGAAGAGTTTGATTGCTCTGATTTTAATGTAGATGTGGCCTGAATGTCTTCAGTGGCATTATATGGTTTTAAGTGAAGGCAGAATTGGATACTGTAGGCTGATTATCACTGCCAAACAGTCACCTGTCAGGTGACTGTCATTATAGGAACAGTTCATTTGGCAGTGCCAGGTTCATCTTTACCCTGCTCACTGTCCTGTTAATCACATATAGTAGTAGTTCAGTAGCAGACCCAACATAAATTGGGGTGGGAACTGATCTGGTTTAAGACAGCTCTGATCTATGTTAAGAAGATTGAGCAAAAGAATTTTGTATTTAATCTGACTAAATCCTGATTCTGTGAGCAGTTGTGCTGCTGTTTCTCAGCAGCTCCCCAAGCCCTAGAAGAAAACATTTATGTTTCATTGCATGAAAATGAGTCATTTGGGAATTAGATTGCACAACTGTAGCCCCTTATGCCCAAGCTTATAGGAATGGGAAATAAAATCTGTGAACCGGATGCTGCACACAGCCAGCTCGGATGTCACACTTGGCTTGCTAAGAGTCCGTGCTATGCAGGGTGGAATTGCCTGGGCTGGCCCCAAACAGCTTTTCCTGGAAATGGTGTCATGGCACCAATATCCTCAAGGCTAAGTGGTTCTGCTGAGAGCCAGAGTGACTGATTCTTGCCTTGCTCGTTGTGCTACTGGCTTGTGGGCTCATGTTTTTATCCCTGTGCTGTGCCTCTCGGGCACTCCAGCCCCTTTGGAGCCAGGTGGAATGCTGCCCAGCAGCACAACACAGGCAGGTAGAAGCAAGGTCTGGAGGTACTGCAAGAAATCTGTTCTCAGTCCTGGTCAACCTACTCCTCTTGTCCACTAAACCATCTTGCTAGTGGCTTCCTTGATTATCACTTGATTTTATTAAACACCCACTGAGTTATTGGGGTCCTGCTGGAATTCATTCCTTTATTACCAATGTAGTGGAGATTGTTTGTTTTTGTGCTGACAGGACCTGTATTTCCACAAAGTAATGCATATTCTCTGAAGATTTAGGGTAAATTTCAAGCCATGTGCTTGCTGCCTGGGGTGAGTTTCAAGTAGAATCTAAAGTACTGGATGCAACAGATTGTATGCCCTTCCATATCATCTACCAAGGGAAAGAATTTTGAAAGTATCACAGAATCACAGAATTTCTAAGTTGGAAGAGACCTTCAAGATCATCGAGTCCAACCCATGCTCCAACACCTCAACTAGATTACAGCACCAAGTGCCACATCCAGTCTTTTTTTAAACACATCCAGGGATGGTGACTCCACCACCTCCCTGGGCAAACCATTCCAGTACTTAACCACTCTCTCAGTGAAAAACTTCTTCCTAAAAGTAGATGATCTTTAGGGTCCATTCCATCCCAAGATACTCTGCAAATGCTGTCATCTAAAAAACCCTTGCTAAAAATAACTTCTAAATAAATTCTAAGCTGTGGGATTTTTTTTCCCCAAAGAGAAGACAGGAATTCGAGGTACATTAATAATATCAACTTTTTAGGTATTTATTGCAGATGCAGTACTCACTTGGCATCCCCCTTGATGTGGATGGGACTTTTGGCCTATGTAGTTACTTACAAGTGAAACCATGGACATATATAAGATTTTTTTATTTATTTTTAGCTTCATTTTTCAGATGATGGGGCTCTTTCATATTTCATTGCTTTGCAGTAGCCATGTGCCAATCAGATGACAAGAGTTCAAAGTAACTTCTGAATAAAGCCATGATTTCTTCCTCTTGTGTGTGAATTTTGTTGGCTGTGACTAAGGCAAACACAAAATCCTTGCTGCCTGGTTCTGTGTGGCATCTTTCCTTCCATTTTTACAGAGCCTTTCTTGAACTTTGCTGTGTGTTACAACTTTTTTAGAAAGCTGCTTTTTCTGCAGCAGGGATTCAGGAGAGAGGGGATGCACATTATAAATCAGGAAGTTAATACTGCAGTTCTTTGGAGAGTTGCACTGCAGTTGCTGTTCCTCCCTCTCCTGTGGGTATTTCTGATTTTTTTTTCAGGCAGTGCTGTGGGTTTTGCTTGCCTCTTTCACTCCCTTTACTGTAATTCAACACTCAGATTTTGTGTTTTTTGCAGCCAAAAGGTTCTGGATAAGACATCCTTTGCCTGTCTGCTTTATTTCTTTATTACTGGTGCTTAATAACCTCTGGGGAGCTGCTGCTCTGCATTGTACTCTGAGCTCTGTTGACTGGGGAGAGCTAAAGATTGCAGCAGTAATGAAATGTTGGTGTCCTACATGCTGTAACAGAGAGCTGGTTTTGTATGTGTGAGCCCAGCCCCAAGGCTAATCTTTAAAGCTATTTCCACAGTGAGGGAACATCACACCTCATTGCTGGTGTTGGAAGACCTCTCCTTTGAGTTCCTGTGCAGGTGAGAGGGGTGTAACTATTGCTGGTGGACTGTTCCTCAACCTCTCTCCCCCCACACACACACTTACCTCCCTCCTTTTGAAATGAGGACAAATTTGTTCTGTTTAGAATTCACCAGAATGTGAAGGTAATAGTTTATAAGCTATTCTTCCTTCTAATACTGTTGCCACACTGATTCCACAGCTTGTACTGTTGGAATTTAAAATGTAAGCAAAGTCAGAAGAAGTCTCCAGATTGCTGAAACAACCTTCATGTAAGGTGGCCTTTCTTCACCTTTTCTGTACAATTCTGTCACTTGTGCTGGAGTTAAATGACACGTGGTGGATCTGAAAAATTACTTGAAGGATGCCTGAATGATATTCAGTAGACTGAATATTTAAGAGGGTAAAAATAACATTTAAGTGTTTTCTCCCTGGCTTTTTACATGCATGTGAAGTACTGCTAATAGATCTTGTCTCCTGTTGCTGAAATTTACAGGGAATTCATGATGGCCTTTTTAATTTCCAGATGGTCCTGTTCATGTTTGTCAAAGTCTTTGTCTAGATGGAAAGATATGATGATAGGAATGACTGGTCCATGCTTTCCCAGGTATGAGTGAGGATTGACACTGAAAAAAGAAGGACAAGCTTATGTTGTCTCTCTCCTTCCCTCAGAAAAAGTTGTCAGAGAGTATCAAGATTTAGTTCTGTGCGGTTCACAAAGCTCCTACATAGAATCAAGGGTTAAAGGTGTAGGTAATGCATCTTTTTAAATGAAATTTAAACCAGACTTTGATATCTGACTCAGAAACACAAGCTTTTGTTGTATTTGCTGTTTGCTCTCTGCTCTCTGTAATTTTCTTCTATATCAAAGTCTGGTAATCTAAGAGAAATTTGATTTGATTTGAAGTTTACTTGTCTTTAACAAAAGAGTTTGCACCACATCCAAATGCTCTTTTTCATCCACTTCAATAGCAGGCTGAATTGCCTTTTTCAGGGATTGTCTACTTCTAGTTTCCACTCCTCCTCCTCCTGACATCAGGAGAAAATAAGGACAAACCAAGGGTGACACCAGATTTCAGCTCAGGGGAAAGGCAATACCTTCCCTCTCAGCAACACTCTGCTTGCTTTTCACATGGAACTCACTTTCCAGAGCTGAAGGATGATTTATGTTGAGCAAACCTCTGGAAGAACGTTTTAAGGTGGAAAATTATTTGATTTAGGTGTGCCTTGACATGTTTAATACTTGAAGTGAATGGGAGTGGATGGGGACCAGAGGAAGAGCAGAATAGGATGATGTGGAGAAAAGTCTCAGGCTTGTTGACAGCCATGTAGGAAGAGGTGTGGCAGCTTTTAGATCTGCCTGCTTTTTTGGGTAGGACATATCACATGCCTTTATGTATTCCTGACAAGCCTGTCTTGTGCTTCTTGCCTAATAAAGACTTTTTGAAGAAATGACTCATTAAAAACAACTTCATTAAAGAACCAGTACACATTCTATAGAGCATTCCTGATCTGTTTACTTTTTTTAATAGTTCTGCTTCATGGTCTGAATTCAGCAAAAATGTTCTGTTCTTCAGGTATCTTGGTCAGACATAGGAGGACTGGAAGATGTCAAGCTGAAGTTGAAGCAGGCAGTTGAATGGCCTCTCAAACATCCGGAGTCCTTCATCCGAATGGGGATCCAGCCTCCCAAAGGTGTCCTGCTTTATGGACCTCCTGGGTGCTCAAAGACCATGATAGCAAAAGCTTTGGCTCATGAAAGTGGCCTCAACTTCTTGGCAGTGAAGGTAGGCCATTCAGACTCACATTTTCTTAACTCCTGCATAACAACTGATGGTTTACCAATTTCCAGTGTTAAAATCCAGTGGCTCTTAGTGTTTCGGATCCCTGTGTATGCTCCAGTAAACACCCTGTACATATAATGTAAATCTGGGTTTTCTTGTATGCTGTTAAAAGAATTGTTATTTATTTTATCACAGCACATATGTTGGATGGATGGGTAAGCTGTGGAGTGGCATGTTAAATACTGGCATTGTTTAAAGTCTTCCTAAAAGTGGCAACAATATTAATACTGCAGTTAAAGCAATGTAGATGGAAAGTGACTCTGGGTAGTGGATAGCTGCTCTTACTGTAATAATTACTTGCGTGCATGGAAATGTTATCATCTAATCTCTTACATTCCTTTTCATTCCTCAGGAAGGTCACTTTCTTTATCTCACTGTTCGTGTTTCATTACAGATTTTTCTTGTCCTATTTGCCTTTTTTTTCTGGGAAAATAGTTCTACTTCATCAGTTTTCAGAAAGCTTGCAAAATCAGTTATATCTTGAATACTCTTGGATAAATGGGATATTCTCTCAGCGTTAAGAAACACTTAGTATAGAAAAATTTTGGATTTTGTTGCCTATGAATCAGTGTAATTGATCACTGTGGGTTGTATGGAAAACACATGAATGGAAGTTATTTAATAATAATGCTGAGCTTCACTGCATAGGAAAGAAAAAAAAAAGGATAGCAGAGTGATTCCACATGGGGTAGTCTTGCAGCTGTGTCAGAATGTTAATGAAGTGCAAGAAAAAACATTTGTTTAAGTATTTTGAAAGTATCTCCTCCTCAGCAGTAAGATCACGTCCCCTTCTCTGTTGACCATCTCTTTAGTCACAAAGCCTCCTGTGTTAGTTTCTGCACAGCTTCCTCCTCCTCCCATCCTTTCAGGCACACTGTAGCTGTGGATCCTCTCTGGGAGCAGAAGCAGTTGTGTTGACCCTGAAGCCAGCAGCCCTTCACTGCCTGGGCTCCCTGGGGTTGCAGGCAGCCCTCTGGGTCACAGTCACATCAACAAGGGCAGCCTTGGAAACCTCATCCCTTAAGAAACACTACCTTTACTGCCTCTTCCATAAAGACAAAGTAGTTCTTTGTGCTCCAGAGTTACTGGTAAACAAGGCAACCTTTTCCTCTGCTTCTGCTTAAAAGAAAACATTCCTCTTTGTCTCGCCCTAAGCACTGGTACCTGAGAGGGTGGGGAAAAAAGGTAGCAGTCTGGAAAAAAAAAAACCAACAGTTAAAATGAATGTTGTTGGTATCTTGTATCCCTCAATCATAGCACCGTCAGGCATTTTTACTGATGCAGTTAATTGTCTGGAAGTGAAGGGTGGCCCGTGCTGCCCAGGAGGTAACTGAAGGTGCAATGATTGGAAATGCTGGTGTGCAGTAATGCAGCGTTTTTCCATGGTGGAGTTCTGCATGTGCAGCATTCCTCATCATTGACAAGCTACAGCACAAGTGTCTGGCTCTAGGAAACTGCCCGTGATTCCCTGTTGGTTTAAATCCCCTGGCCTGGAACTGGTCAAATACTCAACGTACAGATGTTTCAAGAAGCACATCTCTGGAGCATGTCCAACTTTGGACATGTTGACTCCAGGAAGGGAACATAGCCTACTTTCTCTAACTTCACATTTGTTTCCTGGACAGAAAAAAACAACATCCATCATGCACTAAATGTGTTAAACATCATCTGTAGGACTTTTTCAAGCACAACAGGGATGAATTAATTTCCACTGCAAGTGTTCCTGCAATAAATCCAAAGTAGATGAATATGTGGGGTTTTGGTTTGTTTTGTTGGGATTTTTTTGAGAGGGGATTTTTCTTTTCTTGCTCATAGCCCTATTAATTTTCCTGTTCTCTACATTATGTCTTGAATATCCATCCCTGGAACCGACATCAGGCATTTTGAAATGAGAGTGCAATTCTTGATGATTTACTTTTCAGACTTGCATTTTCCTTCCAGTCTCTCTGGAGTAAGTAATTCTGATGAAAAGTGTCTGCTGTACAGCTTGTAGGATACTCTTGTGGGATAGTGCAGAAGGGCAGAGGTTCTTGGGCCTTTCTGGAGCAGGGGCTGCAGGCAGGAGGCACAGCTCTAGCTGTGGGGGCCTGCTGCTGGATGCTGCCTCTCCCTTTGTCTGTGAAGCCCGAGAGGAAATCCATTCTGTTACATGCAGTGCTTGCTTGGTCCAGTGATTTTTGGAAGACTGGACCTATTGTGTCTGCAAACTGCATTTAAGAGCCATAGGCACAGTAAGTCCCAGCTCCCACCAGTGCAGGATGTGCTGTCCTTGTCTGAGCTAGCTGTCCAGCTTCAGTTCAGCAGGCATTGCCCCTGCCCCGGCCTGCCTTCAGGAAGGCTTTGTTTGCCAGAGGTGTCTGTGCAGTTTGGACAGCTGACTCTGTTCAGTGAGACATTTCACCTGGGTTATGAGCAAACTGTTCAAATGTGACCTTTCCAGCCAGCTTGGGCATGGGGAGCTGTCACAAGGGAGCCTCTGGCCCATGTCTGACTGGCCTCTCGTGAGGTTTGGGAGATGGGCTGAGTCTCCATGTCATTTCTGGGCAGAGGAGCTGAAGAAAATAACGTGATAACAGATGTTTGACGTTGCATCCTGTTCTCTCCTGAAATCTATTGTGAGGTTTGAATGGTTAGTGTTACAATGAATGTGGCCCTTTTGTAAACATGGTCTTTGATACTTGGCCAAAAACTTTTTATAGCTGTATTTTCACCAAGATTGGTGACCTTTTGCTTTTCCAGAGCAAAGCAGCTTGTTGGTTGGTTTGTTTTACAAAGCAATCTTGCATATAATTCCTAGGGGGAATAGTTTATTTTTGTTACTTCTTTTGACTTTCTTTGTCTCTAATACAATGTATCTGCTAAATTTACTGGGGAGGAGGCTGTCAACTGCTTTCCAGGAGATGGCTCTTCCTGCTCCTTCCCGCCAACCCCTTTTTCTAAATCTCTTGTAGCATTGAGGCTTTTCAGGGTTTTAGTGGTCATCTGGATTATTCCCCCCCTCCAAATCTCTGTTACAGAGAAGGCAACTGAATTGTTCTCAGCTGCTTGGAGATTTCTCAATGTTTTGCAGTTATGGATACAAGCGAGTGTAAGACTGCGTGAAGGAATGGATTAGGATAATTTTTTCATTCTGCAGGCTTGAACATCAGTCTTGACTTATCAATAGCTTTTGATCTGACTGCTTATGTCAGTCAGCCTTCTCTGCACTTTTTGTCCTTCACAATCCTCTTGTGCTTGCCCCAAAGTTTGTAATTTTCTTCTGAAATGTGTTTTATGCATTGTTTTGTGCTGGTAAGAAAAAACCCTTATATGCAGGCATTGGATGTATCCATATGAATATGATGGGGATAAAATTTTCAGCTTCTGCCAGGCTGATGACACCTTGCTGTTATATACAACCTGTCTCTCTGACATTTTTGCTTTAGATGTCATCTAGCTTTCTGTAACTGAACATGAAGGAAATGAAACCCTTTGTCACTGTATTCCCTCTTTGGACTATTTATGTGGTGGGTATTTCTGTGCACTATTTTGACAGTTCCTGCACTTTGGGTCAGCTTTGACTAGCTGCTTTTTTGCACTATATTTTTTTGAGACCACTGGGATTTTTGTGGTGATACTATATTTTTGGAAGAAACTCACCTATCTTGCTGTATGGCATAGATAATTATCTCTGCATTTGTCTTGTGTCTTAGTTTATTTAGATGTGTTACAACTGCCCTCTTGGATTTCTTAGTTTATTTTATTTTTAGGAAATCCTGTGTCATTGTGTTGTGCTAAGAATCAAATGAGTATTACTTTTCCTTACAGATTTTCTGTTGCTTTTCTGGGAAGCAATTTGCTGAGGCTGTGTGGAATTTTTTTCCCCCTCCTATTATTGTGCTATTTAGGTCATTAACTTTACTTCCAAATAACAAAACCATTGAGCATTTTTTTGGTTTCAACCTATTTCAGAATGAACACTGGAGTCTGCTCTTAAGATGTCGGGCTGGGAGGCACCATCAGGGTACCCATCCAGATAAACTCCATCACCCAGCTGTGATGGTCTGATCCATGGGGACTTGGAGTTCTGTTTTCTGTCCAACAAGCAGATTACCTGAGTTTATAAGATACGTAGCAAGAAAAATTATGTAACTTCTATATGCTTGTGAAGGTTTCAAACCCATCATTTTTCCTCTTGCTGCTTAGTGCTTTTTAACATTTGTCTGTTTAAAATCAAAAGTAAGGTGAAACCTCGCTTAAGGGTAGTGACAAAAACCAGCTTAAATTTAAAAAAGTTAAATGCCTTGCAGTTCAGCTAAGTGAGACACAGTAATTGTTGTAAACAGGATGAAGCAATACTTGAAAAAAAACCCCACCACACAAAACAAAGAAAACTAAACACACCTGTGACAGTAAAGGAGTGTTTAAGGATGTCAGCACTGAGCAAACCGCTAGTACAGATGATGTGAACTATACTGTTCTTAAACTTTAATTTGAAACATTGGTTGGGAGATCTAACTACAGTGTGATTTTAAAAAAAAATTTTAAAAAAAAAAAGAGAAGAGAAAATATTCTTGACCTTTTATATGCTGTTACTTGAGAGCTTGGGCTGAGGAAATCTTTTCTTTTTCAATTAGCAGTAATTACAAAAATATATACTGTTCCCAGGGCTCTGACTTCACCTTGGCTTGGTTTAGCTTTCTGTATCACCCAGCTGATGCTTTTGTACCACTCCCCGTGCTTGACATGTGCTTAAGCTTAGTTTTTCATCTGGGTCAATTATGTCAAAATATTTTCCAATTCAAGTTTCCTCTGTTTTTCCCTTCAGCTCTTGGCTGTGGCAGCTCCAGCAGATTAATGAGGCTTGGAAAGGTCGACTGCTTTGCTTTGTGAAGAGCTGTCACTGAGTTTTGGGAGATAGCTTAGCCTTTTGATGGGGATTTCAGTGAGCAGAAGCTCAAAATAAGAAAGCTTGGTGACTGTAAGTAGTTATAAGCAAGGAATATAAGATGAAAAATGCAGAAGCATTGTGGTTTTATGAGAAATTTTGGCAAACATTTGAGGAAATTTCTAAAAAGATCCACAGTAGCACATTTACAGCAACATGTTAATTAATTAACAGATAGTAAAAATATCTCTATTTGAAAAATTTGACATTTTTACAAGGGATAACAAGTTGAGATACTTTGATGAGCTCTTTTAATCCTGAAGCTCTCTGCATATTTTACTCAACTAAAAATAAATCATTCATCCATTCTTACCATAAGCTTACCAAAAGTGAATATGCAGGCAGAAAATGGTTACATATAATCCCCATCTCTGTTTCTTTGTCCCTTCTCAATTACCTTGCAAATTTAGTTTTAATTAGCACTTAGTTTCTCTCTCTTCAAGTTACCAGTGGAGGAATGGAGTATTGCTGGAGATGTGAAGTCTCAGCAAATAGGTTTTGCAGCAGGGGTGGCTCATGTTGTATGCTTTTGCTGTGTGATTTTTCATCCTGCGTGGATCCTGCCCTGTTGATGCCAAAGGCACTCTGAAGGCACTGGTGCATGCAGTGAGTGTAATCCAATGCTTCCAGTCAGTTCATTCTGCAGTGCAAATCCTGCCTTCTGTCTTGTGTAAAGAAGCCTCAAAAGATTATTGGCAAAGTCATTGGAATTTGCTGGTCAAGGCACATGGCAATCAAGTGGACTCTGAGGCAGGGCAATAAAGAACATTGGATGTTGTAGTTGCCTTTGCAGTCTGACTGTGCTGCTTGTAGCAACTTCACTGCAGGGATTGGGAATGACAGGGTTTTGCCAGTTTGCCCCCTTAAATACTTTGGAGCCCACAATCACCTGCTGAAATTGAGGTTTTTCAAGCCCCAGACAGGTGTCAACAAGTTTGAAGGTCCTCTGGAACGCCGGGCAGAGGGAGAGGAAGTGATTAAAATGGTGCATGGTGCTCAGCCTGGGGTTTCCTTGTGCTGAGAAGCTGGGAGTGATGCCGATTAAATCTTTAGGCAGCCCTGAAAGAGAAGAAGCAGGTTCTATTCTTAACAAGCAAATAGAATGTGTTTTCTGAGCAAATATTTTTCTATGCAGCGTAACCAATTACCAAATCACACATGTACAGCCTCTGCCTTAGAAAGAGCCTTACTGTTGGAATAAAGGAAGTCTCAGTGTTTATCTTGTTAACTCGCTTCCCTGCAGCCGCCCTGAGTCATGTGCTGCCTTGGTTGGACTGTGGGAGGGATGGAATAGCATTTTGCCATGGAGATTACAGTGCCAAAAGACTCAATAACTAATTTGTGAGTCTCTTCAGTGTTGTTGGAGTAGAGCATAAGGCTGAGAGGATTGGGATTGTTCAACCTGGAGAAGGGAAGTTTTAGGAGTGACCGAATTGTGGCCTTCCAGAACCTAAACAGAGTCTACAAGAAAGATGGAGAGAGGCTTTTTCCAAGAGCATGTAATGACAGGATACTGGGGGGGAGGTGGGTTTAAAATGGAACAGAGTAGATTTAGATTAGATAGATTAGGAACAATTCTTTACTGTGAGGGTGGTGAGGCAGTGGCACAGGTCGCCCAAAGAAGTCGTGGATTACCCATCCCTGAAGTTCTTCAAGGCTATGTCAGATGAGGCTCTGAGCAGCCTGGCCTGGTGGAAGGTGTCCCTGCCTATGGCATGGAGGTTGGAATAAATGATCTTTAAGGACTCTTTCAACCCAGGCCATTCTGTGATTCCATGACTCTCTCTCACCTTCTGTGTCGAAACTGGAAAGAATTAAAAAAAGATGCTGGTTTTAACTCTGTGAAGGGTGTATTGGTGGGGTGGGATCAAACTTTGCTCCTCTGAGCTGGATATCTAAGCTTCTCCTGCAGTCTTAAGAGAAATTGGCACATGGCACATGAGAGGTGAATGTCTGTCTGCCCAAATCAGGTAAGGTGTATGTCTGACTCAGATACCCATGTGTGAGTGTGGGCATTGAACATTGCCCTAGGAACAACACATTGTGAACGGTTGAAAAATAATTTTGGCGCCTCTGTCTTTTGTTGTTGTTCTTTTTGAGATTCACAATACAGAGCTCAGTTTCTAGAGACATAATTTGAAATTAAATATTAATTATGACTGCTACTTTAATGTCTGTTTGATCATTTTTGCTTTAAGTATGGCAAAGAAGGAATTGTGCATTCTCTTGTAGTAATAATCAATTGGATGTGATATAAACTGTCTAGCTGGATTTTTAGAACCTAGGAATTGTACTCTGTGGCTAACACAGTTTAATGTGTCTGTGTAAGAGCCCAGAACGTGTATGTGAGGTTATCACAGTATTTCTGAAGAGTCTAGACTGAGCTGTGTGTTGGAGACATCTGGAGCTGTGCCCATGTGACTCAGAAAGCCTAAGCGCCTAACTTGCCTGATTGTCAAAAGAGTAAAAAAAAAAAAATTATGGAAGAGAAGTCACTGACTAAATTTCCTACCCAAGTGCTGGAAAAAATCTGCAAGTGGTCTTAAGCCCTGCTCAGAAAAATGACTGATACTCTTTAACTTCAGGAATAGCAGATGTCCCTCTTGCAGTTTAAAAACGCTTCGAGAACTTCTGTCAAAACCATGTGTGTGCACAAGCTTTTCTCGTGTTGCTGCCTGTATACAAGGCTTTTATCTTCTGTGCAGTTAATCTTCCAGGAGTTGATTCTGATGATATTTTAAATGTCAGGAATTTTCTTTTTTTATTAAAATAAAAAAGAAATTAAAATTCATCCAATCCAGACCATAAACCAGTAGAGGGTTTCGTGATACACAGGGATGCATCTTGTGAATGGGGGATGGAATAGTCTTTAAGCAGAGCATGCCTGGCAACTCTCTCTACTTTGAGGCTGAATAAAGAAACCTCAGCAGTATCCAGTGGGCCTGAATTGGCAGATTTTTTACTGTTGGTGTGGACTCTAGCTCACAAATGCTTATATGAATGGCTAAGCCACAACTACTTCTGCCAATTTTCTGCTCCAAATCTTTTGCTGGTTTTGGAGTCTCTGTGCAAATGACCACAAGAAACAGGTTTTATTTCTTCATGTCTGTTTGTATGGAAGATGACTTGTTGCACATGAGAACAGAGCTGTGCAGCATTAAACTGGCCCATTTTTTACTAGCACCTCTTGGCCTGTCTATCAACAGCTATAAAAAGCTTTTTAAGGAATACTTGTGTTCACCCCTTGGCCAGAAATGATCTTTCAACAAATGTCAGCTTGCTAAGTCAAGCTCATGTCATTTGATTTTTAAAGCATTTAGAAAAGCACTGAAAAGTAAAATAAAAAAAAACTTTCCTGGTATTTCTTCAGTGGCCTCCAAAGAAAGTCTGCTAAAGGTGAACTGTGTGAAAATGAGAAGCTGTATCAGCTGCCAGCAGATGACTTTGTGGTGGCCTGCAGACTGCCTGTCCTGCAGATTTATTTTTTAAATAAGAGCTGCCATCAATCTGAGCTAAAGAGCAGCACAGGTGCAGACAGGGTAGGGTAGAGGCTCAGCTCAGGTGGAACCAGAGCTCACTCTGTTCATTTGCTGCCTCTGCTTTGAACATTTCTAGTTTTTGTGTTGTGGTTTTCAATGTTTGCATGATTGAATTGTACAGCAATTCCTCCTCTTCTTTGTGTCCTTTGTCTTACTTTGGAGCCTTTTCTTGCCATGGACAATGAGGATTCTGAGCTGCTTGCAGTAAAAACTATGTCACTCAAATGCAGTTTTGGTATCCCTCATGAAGGGTGAACTAGGAGACTTTTCAAACCAATTTTCATGAAAATTCTCCATAGAGAGGCACAGGTCATTAACATGTAGTGGTCTTTCACCTGGAGTTGCTGTTTAATGAAGAGAAAAATGGAGAAAAGCTTCATGTTGAAGCTTACAGCAAAAAAAGTTGCATTCAAAATAATTCTCTTTGAAACATTTAAAATGGTATTTATTGCTTTGATGTTGCCTTCATCATATTTTAATGCTTAATTAAAAATAAAATTACAAGGATCTGAAATTATATTGTACCTTAAAGCTCAAAAAGAGTAGTTTTGGGTTTAAGTTGGGTTTTTTTTTTTGCTGAGACAAAAGAAAATGACAGGCTGTTTGATGTTGGGTCACAGGAGAGGAGCACACCGTTGGCACTGATGTGTGTGATGTTGGCTTCCTTGGGAATACTCATGTGAATGAGGATTACTTATGGGAATAAGGGCATGAAAGAGAAGGTCCACAGGTTCCAAGGAAAAGTTAGTGAGAGAAATCTATAATTGTGGGTAGAGTCTGCTGCCATTTCTCATTGTAACAGAGAGCTGGATGGAAAGAGAGGACTCTGCTCTCGTTCCTTAAGGATTTGTCAGGGCCGTGCTGTTGGATTCCTCATCTGCCCTGAATGTGATGAACAACGAAGGCCTGGAGCAGCTGGGCTGTCTCTGAGCTGCAGTCTCCTCACTAACTGCTGCACACTCCTCATGGAGGGGTGTCAACAGCAGCAAAAGGCTTTGTGCTTCCCTCTCATTTTGCTTTTTGTGTGTCTCTCTCTCACCTTGCTTTTCCCTTCTCTCTTTTCTGCGCTCCTCGGTTTTGTGTCTCAGTAATTCTGTTTCCGTGCAAGTACCCACCAGACTCCAGTTTTGCAGTCCTTGGAGGCCTCCAGGTGACACTTCAGCTACCACAGTAGTTGCTTTAAGGGTGGATGTTGCTGAAAGAAAACAATGCTAATTGTATAATTTACCTTTCCTACAGGCAAGGCACACAGTGCTGGCCCTATCAACCCTTATAAGTGTGGCTTTGGCCTTTGTGGTGCTCTAGGTCTGGCTGCTGCACTGTCTCACCTGGTCCTTTGGATAAAGGACAGCTCTTTGAAGAGAAATAAATAAAAATGGTGTCTATGCCTGCATGCTTTGCTGATATAAGATAACTTGTGCTTTGCTTTTCAGAGGATGTGTTTTTTACCCCTAGATAAGCACAGGTGTTTTCCAGTGTCAAGGTAAAAGTCAGTGCATTAACTGTTACTGCAGGTATGAAAATGAGCATGAAGGGGGGAGGCTGCAAAAGCCAGTGTGCTGCATTTTTTTAGAGTGATGAATCTATGTTCCACTGAACTGGGAACAAGGTCCAGATGGTCCCATTCAAAGAGGGCTTATAACAGAGGCTCTGTCACTGCCAGTGCATAAATGTGTGTCTGCCACACCTTCTTAATTGTGACATACCTGCTGTTAAAGCTGCTCTGGGCTGAGTGTTACCTGAAGACACCCACAGCTGGGAGGAGGTGGTTCAGCTTTCTGACTGTGAAGGATGTTGTTTCTTCTGGGAAAATTAACAAGGACACCTGTTGTTGCCTGGAAAATAGATTGGAGCCACTGGCTCTTTTAGTTCAGGGCAGCAGATAGTGATCCTTGTTTGTGGCTGCAGGTCACTGTTGATGCAAACCAGTCTGAAGTCAATGAGTCATTACCAATCCCAGGAGAAGCTGAGGCCCATGAGGAAGCATTATTTAAGCAGCCTATCCTACAGGATACAGCAGAACAGAAAATACTCTGAGAATTTACCATTGTTTTACTTTTTATAATTGTAAGTACTTGTTCAAGACTGGAATGCTGGCTTTGTGGTCTCCAGTCTGTTCCTGGTGGACAGGGCTGTGAGGATAAACAGGCACCACAGCAGCTGGCACTTGTAATCCTGCTTGGCAGCCTCAGCAGAAGAGCAGGAATGTGCATGAGCTGAGACACTGAACAGCTTCCTCCTGGGGATGTGTTTCAGGTGTGCTGCTATGGAGCTTCTTGCTTCACCTGCAGAATGTCAGGCTCACAGAAGTGCTGTTAAACATTGGTTTAAGTCACTGTTGTGGTGCTTGGTTGGACACTTGAGAGTGCAGGTAAATGCTTTACTGTGATTTGTCCTTCTGGCTGATTTGCAGCCCCTTGGTGCTGTTATCGAGCACTTTTAAGAACCTCACAGCATTTGTTCTTTTGGTTAATTCCATTTCTCATGAAGGTATTGGCAAAGTATTAGGATGAGAAGACTAACCAACTTGCATAGGTACTAAAATAAATGGAGACAGCTTGGTACAGGTAGAGGGTAAGTAAAAGTGCACCCATAAGGGTTACAAATGATAAAATGTCAGACTTTTTTGTAACATCATGACCAGTGTAGCACTGGCAGATTGTCTCAGTCATTTTGTGTACAAATGTATCATGCTTTTTAATTTTCTATTTTGCAGGGGCCAGAGTTGATGAATAAATATGTTGGTGAGTCTGAACGAGCAGTGAGAGAGGTGAGAAAGGGCAAGCTGTGGCTTCCTTGGCTTTCAAATTCTTCTCTGCTTATGAGGTTACCATTAAACTTTCTGAAAAACTCTTTCTGGTGTAAGCTTAAAGAAGAAAATGAAGCAGCAGGGATATTTAACTTCTTCCTGCATCAAGCTAGTGATACATGTTGAGTTTGGGATCCTGTGGCAGCTTTTACTACAGGCTTGTATTATTAAAAAAAATTGTTTTAAAATAAAAACAACCCAAGACAAGACAAGCTGATGTCTGTTACGTGAAGCTCTGTAGCTCTTGAAGTGTGCAGGGGGTGACAGTGTACTGTAAACAGCTTCCCTTAAAACTGGGTATTTCACTGTTGTTTTTTATAGATCTTCAGGAAAGCCAGAGCAGTGTCTCCTTCAATTCTTTTCTTTGATGAAATAGATGCCTTGGCAGTTGAAAGAGGAAAGTAAGTAATCCTGTTACAAAAATACCAGACATTATTTC
>VXBB01022675.1:152564-201975 GCA_013399915.1 Illadopsis cleaveri
AAATATGTTATCCTATATGTTGGAGGGAGGATAGGTAGATTCCTAAGCCACAATTTAAAATAGTCAGAACCACTGAAAGACACACTGTTTTCACTTTAGATATTAAAATCTTTTCACTCTCAAGTTTTGAGGCTCTCAGGCTTTTAGAAGAACCTGTGAGGAACAGCAGCTTCTCTTCTGTAATGTGCCACCTCTGCCTTGAAGAGAAAATCTTCTCTTTTTAAACCAATATATCTTTCTGGGATATTTTAGCTCATATTTATTTATTTTCTATACTTAAACTTGTCACTGTATTTTAGTGCCTGTGCAAATTCCCTGGTGCAATGGGCAGTGTCTCATTGAAGAAGGTCAGTGTGTTGCATCCAGTAATGAAACACAGGGGCTGGATTCTGTAGGGATACAGCAGAAGTGAGAGGTTTTTGGAAGAAATCCACCTTGCACAGGGTAAATTAGCAGTACTGAAGCTGGAGGAAGTATTTCTCATGCAAAGACAGAAGAACGTGAGAAGAACCTGAACAAAGCTCATACGTGGAAGAAATGGAGTTTCCCCCTGCCATGATTGTTGCGAGGGACCCAATTCTTGTTCAGCTCAGACAAAGAACTTTGTGTTTCTGGCCTCTGTTGGCAGTGGTGTCCCTGAACTGGGGGACATCAGCTGATTCCCTGCAATACCTGAGCTGTGTTTGCTCATGATGGAGAATCGAGGCATTCAAAACTTTTGTGACTGCTGTATGAATTCTTTAAAGTTTTGGAATTTGGTATCCAAGCAAATGTTGTCTGGGGAAAAAAGCTGCATGCCCAATGCCGGCTTTTTATTTTAGGCCTAGCAAGGAGTGGTGAAAGAGGAAAGTTTTGAAACAATTTTATTGTACTTGTAATTGATTTTGGAAGAGCAATTATAACAAATAGCATTACCCATAGTTCATGTGTGTATAACAGTAAATGTCTACAATCCCTTTAATTTTAAAGTAAACTTGTTAGTGCTTTTGGCTATCAAGAATCCTTTATCACAATGTGGTTTTGAATCTGTGTTTCTTCCTTTTTGTTTACAAACCCCAATAATTTGTAACTTCCCAGCCTGCATTATAATTTCGGTATTTGAAGTCAATAGGGACTTTCAGTGAAAACAGGACAGGATCCATAAACCCTTTTCTTGAAGTCATCATTTTAATGATATGCAGGAGGAATGTAATTGTAACTAAAATTTATAAACAGTGAACCTATTTTACATAAATATTGTTGTAATGAAATCTGGTCCAGTTACTTCTAGATCTAAAATACTTGCAACTTAAACTGTGCTTGCTTGCTTGCTTGGTAGACATTATTGATTACAGGTTTAAACTTGATTAATTTCCAGGAATGCACAGAGGAGAAATGCTGAGAAAGACAGAATGAAAGTAAGTGGGAAATTTACTGTGCATCAGGTGTGTGCTTGGTTTGGGGTTGTTTTGTTTTGTTTTGTTTCGTTTCGTTTCATTCCTTTCTTTTAAGGCAGCATCAGTGTTAGCAGAATCGGAGAATTCATGATGTTAGCATCCTTCCTGTGTCAGCCTGGCAGTGCCAGGGCCAGCTGAAAGTGTGGGCTAATGCCAGTCTTTCATGGATGTGCATCTGGATTTAGCTACAAGCAGATGGAAATGGCTGGTGGATCACCACCTAGGCACTCAAGCATTTGGAGTTGTGCTTGGGGAAAGCTCTCTGGAAGAAAACCTGTTGATTCAAACCTGTGTCAAACTGGCTCCCTTCCTCCTCTTCTCTCTTTTCACTGTGTTTCATTTTCCTGAGCCTACTTCATTAACTTTTGGAAGCTGCAATAATGAGAAATGTAGGTGAGTGGATGAGGCTGGTTACACAACCGTGAAGGATAATTAGGAGGTGTCTGCAGGCCATTTGTTTCAAAGTCACCTGCTGACAACTGAGCACTGTTTCCTGTTTTCACAAAGCTCATCATCTTTTTAGGAAAGCTTGCTTGCAAGCTGAAGACCACTCAAGGAGTACTTGGAGTTCTTTTGTTTTTCTGTGCTCTTCTAATGCCTTGAAAACCAGATTACATTAATGGAATTTAATCAGCGAACCGACAGTTGGTAAAACATCATTTTGGCGTGGCAGTGACCATGAAAATAAATATTCTACCCAGACTGAATTTCCCAGACTTTGCCTAGGTTTCCTCTGGATATTTTATTTCTGTGGTACTTGAATTTTGTGCTTGAGAAAACAGGGAAGATTTGAAGCAAGGTAGTGGGTAACAGTTGATACAGGTGCATAGAGAATCCAACAGCATCTAGTTGTAGGGTGCTGATGGAGGGAAAGGTTCAGGATCATCTTCTTGCAGGGTTTTCATGATCACACAGGCAGGAAATTCCCTGCCATGGGGAATGTTTCTTATCTGGGCACTGAAGGGGCTTGTGCCATTAGTGTGTTTTGAGGTTTGGTTTTTTTTTTCAAAGAATAGTGAAGCTTTAGGTGATAATATTAAAGATTTACGTGCTGTATGTTGTTCTTAGGCTTTTTAACAATAACCAAGCCTGTAATATCTGTAGTGGTCTGAATAATGGTAAGTAAAATGGTAAGTAAAAATGTACAAAACAACATTCACAGAAGTAAATTTGGCCCAGTGTTTTAATATTGGACAAGCCTGCTTTTTCTGATGGCATGACAGTGTCCATTCTGCTGGACAAAATGCCCCAGTGATGGAATTTTTGCACAAAATTTGATATCTGGGACCATCCTGCAGTTTCTGTCTTTCTGGTAATGCTGTTGGGATAGATAATTTTTTTACTTTTCAAATACTGTGGAAAACCTTGACCTGCCAAAGCCATATTTCACCCGATTTTGTGAGGGAGAGCAATAAAGGAGTGTGACAGTTAATTAGGATCGCAGCAGCCGGATGGAAAAGCAGGGCTTGGCAGGTGCTCCCTGCTGACAGGTTCCCCCTGCAAAGCCCCAGCACAAATGTCAGACTCTATAAAAATCCTTCAGGCTCTCACGTGGGAGTCTGCTGGCAGGGCGCTCTGTATTTCAGGAACCTTTTACCTCTGTAGTTCACAGCAAGGTGGAGAGTTCTGCCAGGAGGGTCTATTTCAACCTGTTCAAATCTTTTTGATACTGAGCATTTTGTCATGTCGATGAGTTTTACATTTGTTTTGATACAAAATTATTCCCGGGGGTTGCAGTGAAAGAGTTATTTGGGATGATACCGCGTCCACAAGTATTTCTAAAACCTATAAATTTTGATTGTGGTTGCGATTCTTTTGTTTGAGGGGAGAAAAATAATAAAGCCAGTTTTTATCCATATGTAAATCTTGCCTGATGAGATATTTTGAAAGAGAAGGTGGGCTAGACTCCCTTGTCAAAAACCCTGCATTATAGATTTCAGCTCTGTGGGGATTAATCTGTCTGCAGTAATTTATCCTGGATACTTCTCCTGAGGTCTGCCTCTGACCTCACAGCTCTGCCTGTGCAGGAGAGGGGTCCTCCCTGACTGCCTCCTGCTTTTGCAGCCTCACAGTTGCTGTGATGTTAACAGCTCTCAAAATGTTATTGTGTGAAGATTTCCAGCATTTTCACATCTGCAGTTTAGTAATGTAATTAAATTAATGTCCGGATTGAAACCAAGGTGTTCTGACAGGCTTCAGTACTATTGAAGTCAGTGGTGGGATGGAGAGTCACTTGTTCTCCTTTATGAGATTTAAGTGGTGGTGGAGACTTAAATACATTTTTCAGTGGAAATGACATCTGGTGTTGGAAAGCCAGTGAAATGAGGTTTTTTTCAGAAGTGCTCTAGATGGTCAGATGATGCAAATGTATGTTTGCTTTAGCTCGCAGTGGTGATGCTTACCAAATTTCATCGTGGGGTGAAACCGCAGTGACTGCATTCTCAGACTGTTTTTAGTTTTCAAATATTAAAAAATCTGTTAGAAAAAGGGTGGGGGGAAAGGAAAGGAAATTAAATTATTAAAAATGTACAAAACAAGAAGTTGCTGTCAAAAAAAATGCCTATAGCGGGAAGGGTAACAGATATAAATGTGATTTCATGCATCTGGTTATGTCTGGAAACAAAATCTTCTTGGCTTGAAGATCTGTATAAGCTAGTGAACTGTATGTACTCCTTGGTGCAGTGATAGGATCAGGCTGTGGTTGCTTTTATATCCCTTGGAAGAAGTATGAGAGTGGTTTAAGGGTGTCCAGGGGGAAATTTCAGTGCCCACTGATACATGAATCCAGCTGGCTTGAACAGTCATTGGATAAGGCCAGAGGAGATAGAAATAAAAGCTGTGGAGAGCCCTCTCCTATTATACTGATTTTGGAGCCGGTGCTCCTGATCTCAGACAAAGGCAGAATTAATTCAGATAAATTGTGAATCTTTAGTACACTGTAGAATACCTGGTTTATTCTGCCAAAATGTAGATGGGAATGCCTTTAGCCGAAGTAAAATACCAAGAACAGGTTTGTCTTTCATATTCACTGGATATAGTCTTACCTGACAGGCTTCAGGAGTCTTCTCTGGTGGTCAAGCTGAGTGTTTGTGTAGGAGTGCACATGTGCTTTGTCTGAGACTGGTGGGACACTTGCAGGACTAGCTGGAATATCATACAGAGGAGGATTTTTCTCTCTACCTGCTGTAATGACCTTCTCTACCTTTAAAAACTTCATTGAGGATTGTAAATAAAGTGAGGTTGGCAAAAAATTAAAACAAGACATAGCCTAATGTACTTCATTACGGCAGCACCAGTGGTTGCCTGAAATTCTCAGGCAGGGTCCTCCTTGCTCACACATTTTTTATTTGCAAGGTATTTCTGGTTGGGGCACGGCTCCTGCGTGCACACAGCCCTGCACACACATGGCCCTGCGAGGATTATGTGAGGGGCTTAGCTCTGGCTGCCTGGATTTGCAGGCAATGTGTTGACAGGAAATGAGTTTGTACCAGGACGTGCCTTTGGAGGACCATTTCCAGGCAGTTGTGAGGATGACATCAACGTGTGGAGGTCAGGTGGAGGTGGGGGGGGGCCAAGGCAGCCCCTTGGCTCAAAGTTGGTTTTGGCAGTGCCTCCGTGGGACTGGAGGGTTGGTCATGATTTGTTTCTCTGGCTGCTGTTTGCGTCAAAACTCTGGGCAGCCGTAATGAACGTTGCCTGTGTTCATTTGGAAGCCTTGCTGGGAAACCATGGCAAAATGGAAAATGACATCCTTGCGTGTCACCCCTGGAGTTAACGGCTCGGGAGCTCTCAGAGCACACGCTGAGAGGCAGCTCTCAGCAGCTGAGCAAGAGGTGTCTCCCTGTGCCTGCCTGGGATTTTTATAGGGTGTCCTGTTCAGCCAAAAGCTCATTTTCTAGCTGTGCTAAAATGGTGCAGCGTGTGATAGCTTAGTGAACTATGTAAATAAAAGCACTGACATTAGAAATCTGTGGTGTCATAGGACCCAGGCACTCCTTCACTTGATACTGGTTTTGTTATTGATATTTTTTGCATTCATGGACTTAAAATTGTTTACTTCACTTTTAAGAGATAATAATAAAGCCCCTAATAATGTCCTAGAAGCCCTGCTATTGTTTGAACTGTAATATACCATCAGTGATTGCCTAACTGCAGTTTTCTGATGATGCCCTAATTACATGGAAGTCTTTGCAATGAGCATTCCCCTGTGGGGATTTTCCTTAGAATAAACAATTCTTTAATGTGTTGTGGGGTTTTTTTGTTTCTTTGTTGTTTGTTTTTTGGGTTTTTTGTTTTTTGGTTTTGGTTGTTTTTTTCAGTCTGAAACTTGTAAGAGAAATGTTTATATTGGGGAAAGATGTAATATCCGTTCTAGCCCCCTCTCTCTAAAACTAAATATTTCTTTTTTATTTTTTTTTTTTAAAGAAACANTGTGTTGTGGGGTTTTTTGTTTCTTTGTTGTTTGTTTTTTGGGTTTTTTGTTTTTTGGTTTTGGTTTTTTTTTTTCAGTCTGAAACTTGTAAGAGAAATGTTTATATTGGGGAAAGATGTAATATCCGTTCTAGCCACCTCTCTCTAAAACTAAATATTTCTTTTTTATTTTTTTTTTTTAAAGAAACAAAAGTTTAGCATCTCCTCCAGTCTTCTAGCTTCAAATCACGTCATATAATGTTAACATTTTTGTCCCAGTTATACAATTTTTTTTTCCTTTGCTTCACATTTTCTTTTGCTCAGTCTGTTGGATGTGAAGTGGAGTAAAATTGAAACTCATGCAAGATGGGAGGCCTGGATCCCTACTGAGACTAGCTAATGTTACAAAGTTGATTTTAATTTCCTTTAANGTCTTCTAGCTTCAAATCACGTCATATAATGTTAACATTTTTGTCCCAGTTATACAATTTTTTTTTTCCTTTGCTTCACATTTTCTTTTGCTCAGTCTGTTGGATGTGAAGTGGAGTAAAATTGAAACTCATGCAAGATGGGAGGCCTGGATCCCTACTGAGACTAGCTAATGTTACAAAGTTGATTTTAATTTCCTTTAAGCTGTGTGTCTTTCCAAAAGCGTTTGCTATCCATGTCCAACACCTGAAGTGTTTTATCACACTCAGCTCTCTATAAGTCAGTAGGACTCTGGCCCAGGGGTATGTTAGAAATGCTCAAATAAGGCTTGGGAATTTCCAGTGTGGCTGCAGAAACCCCAAAAGCTGACAACCAGGTAACCCGAGTCCCTTCTCTAATATTTCTTAGCAACCTAAATATTTTACTCTCTTAGCCAACATTTGTTATAGCTCCTTGAAGATGTTTTCCAGACTAGGTGTGATAAGTTCATTGTTTGGCTCTGGAAAATTGCAGAACCAGTTGTAGAATAGGCAAGTTAGGGGATTTATTTGGAGCTGTACAACAGTGATGGAGCCATGACTCTTGCTTTGGCTCAGAGACATCACTGTAGTCACAGGCAGGCTGGTGGTGGGTGGCAGTGCTGCAGAAAAATGTGTATAACTGTACAACTGTATTTGTGCACTCTCTTTCTGATGGAAATAATTGAAACGCTTACATTTTAGTATATTTAATATTTTTATTTTTGGAAAATGAAAACATCAGGATGATCATACTGCACTTTTGCCTGTGTAGGTGCCTGTTTATCTGTATAAACATTAAAGAGAACTTTTGGAAAAGGACTTTCAAAAAATTTGGGATTAAAAAATTATCTTAATCCTCTATAGATTTTATCTTGTTTAAAGTACCAGACTTCTTTTTACTTCTTAGTTTATAGGGATCCAGAAGAACTGGAGAGATTAATTTTTTCAAATTGTACTGAAAAGAGCCTATTTAAGGGTAGAGAAGTGAAACCTTCCCCTGTGCAGCAGAGGAGGGAATAGCCCTGAAGAGCAGTCCCACTGGTGAAAGATGATGGAGGTGTGTGCCTGCCATCCACAGGGGAAGGTTGTGTGGAAAACAACGAGGTTTTGGTCTGTGCCAAGAGTAGGATTCCCAGTTTCTGGCAAAGGAGGATAAAACTCACATTTTGGTACAATTTCCAGATGCTGTCCCTAACCTGCTTCAGTTTCCCTGCCCCTTCTCAGCAGAGAGAATACTTTATGCTTGTCTGCTTAGGTTTTTCACGAAGTGGTGATTTCAAAACTGAAGTTTTCAGTTTTTTCAGTGATGGGTTTTTTCCCTGGTATCTGGAAAACTAACTGAGTTGAAGGACTGACTGAGCAATTATGAGGCAGTTAGTCAACACTCAATTCATTCTCGTGTGATGGAGAGAATGTAAAAATGTAGAGCAACTCTGCAAAACACATAACTGCCTAATATTTTATAATACATAGGGTTGTGTAAGCTCTCACTTGGATGGTGCTAAAAAGGAAAGTTCATCTGACTAGTAAAGAAGCTGCATGAATGCAGTTTCCTTAAAAATGTTTATTCCAGATACCCACATTGTGCTAAGTTCTTTACAACTTCCATAGCAGGGCAATGAGTAAAAAAAATCCCAAATCTCAGTTGCCTTGCTGAATACCAAACCTATGGAACTCAAATTCTCTGGTTTGGTTTTACTCACTTCATATCACTGATGCTGTTTCAGAGGTTGAAGGCGAAAACAAATATTATGAACAATTAAGGCAAAAAGGTGCATCCCTGTAAATTGGAAGGAATAGTGTATCTTTTCCTTTCTCCTGTTTTTAGGAAGGGAAGGATAATGCTGTGACTTTTTTTTCTTTTTTCTGTAAATCAGCTCTTCAGGTGCTGGGAATGTAGCAGACCGTGTCTTGGCTCAGTTGCTGACGGAAATGGATGGGATAGAACAGCTGAAGGACGTGACAATTTTGGCAGCTACGAACAGACCAGACATGATAGACAAGGTACACATAGATGCACTGTCTATATCCTGTTCCTCTTGAAAAGACCAGATTTTGGTGTAATTCCATCCTCTTTTACTCTCCAAACTGTTGTCTGATCAATTTAATGATGAAGAGTGGAAGTCTGGAAATGAAGACAAGGCAGAGGAATGGTTCATGTCCCTCACTTTTTTCCCCCCTCTACAGAATGTTTAACAGAAAAAAAATGTTTTCTGATACCCTTAAATACCTGTTTCCTAGAAGAAGCTTTCCTTAAGTCAAGCTCAGTGGACTTGTGAAGCAACATCTCTGTCAAACTGCTGCTGTGGTTTTTGCTTCTGTTGTGTTTGTTTATGCAGAAGTTTGCTGGAGATTATTGGTTTCATTAGTTACTTCCTTTCAAGGATTAAGTGTCTCAGCAATTCAGTTTCCAACTGTAAACAGGGAAATTTCTCCCCAAATCCCACGGCAGCTCTGCTGGTGTGACAAGGACATTTCAAGTTGGTAAATCTGGAGGGTTGTAACACTTACTGCAGAAAACCTCCAAGCACAAATTCAACCCAGCAGCCCTCTAGAAAATCCACTTTAAAACCATTTACCACTGCTGTGTCTACTCACAGCTAAGTGCAGTAGATGGATCAGTCTGAAGTGATTTCCTTTAAAATATGATTTGTAGTGTTGGAAAGGTTCTTCATTCCACAGCCTTTTGCCTTCACAACATTAATGAATTTGATGACACGTTAATTAATTAAGTTTTCATGATTTTTTTAGAGTTTCTTATAAGTTTCTTAAATAATTCTCACAGTCTTTTGGAATAGTCTTTTCTGTTTGTCTCGAAGCATTCAGGCATAAAATATATATGAAATGTGTATGTTTAAGGTATGGTTTGTATGCACAATGAAGTCTTGAGAAAAAAACCTTGCATTTTGGCTCCAGAACACAGCCTCTTCCCTTCTGAACCGAAGAAAGCCACATGGCTGATGGAGACCTGACAGAGGCTTCCTCAGAGCTTACTTGTACATTTATCTGTGAGCCTGCCACAGCAAAGCAGAGCTAGCAAAGAGTTTTCAGTAAAAGATAATAAAACTCATCAGTGAAAAGTGTGCTTGTGCAAGATTTAGACTTTCAAGGTTTCACTTTTGTCAAATTGATTTTGGGATGTTTTGGTGGCTGTTCTTTGGGGTAAGACTAGGCTGAATTTGAAAACATTCTGATAGTTGAAGAGCAGGAAAATTTCCTTTGGAGTCAGTTCAACATTCTTCTGTGTTGTCTCCTTCACCACCTGGGAACTGAGTTCTCTTGTCAGTCTCCCTTTTGCTGGATTTCTCCTGGGCACACAGTGAGTGCTGCTTTCTCATATTTTAGGTTTTATTTGAAATACTGGCAATATTGGAACAGAACTACCATGAGTTAAAGGTGCCACCCTGCAATACAGAGGGCTTTAGGGTAGAACCTAATTTACTATGTACTGTGCCTACATCACTCCAGGTGCAAATCCAGACCTCTTAGCCTGGGAATGAAAGATTTCATTTTGATACGATGCATAGAAATGTAATGTCTTCTGTACATATGAATTTTATGGGAGTGGTGAACTTCTAAGAATGAACAACACAGTGTTGTTATCCAGACCAGACAGGCTGTACCAGGCCATGGTCTTCTCCTGGGTCCATGCAGTATTTGCAGTGCATGAGTTGTACTTTTTCCCTTCCCTGGAAGAAAGAAGATGACACCAGAAAACATTCTACTTCACTAATGGGAAATTTTCCAGTTGGGGCTTTTAATTTACTCTCTAATTGGTGATCCCTTTGAGAGGTAAGAATTTGTTAAATTAATATTTACATGGAAATGGTTATGTGTGACAATAAATGAGTGCCCTGTTTTCATAGGTAAGTATGGTGACTATACAGTAATTTTTTTAAGGTATGACTTTTACATATGGTATAAAAGTGCAATGCAATTTCTATTCTCTACTTCCAAGGACTGGGAAAACGTCTGGAATACTTTTTTGTGACTGTTCTTCAGTGTTCAAAGCAAAAAATGCTTGAGGAATGTGTGTTTTCTAAAGGTTTCTATGCCTGCAAAATTGGTAACAATCCATCCAGCATTTTAATTTATGTGGCTCCTGCTTAACTGACAATGATGTGATGACTAATCTCTTGTAATTTGCAAACAGCACGTGGGGCTATCAAATGTAAGGGTATTCCCCAGAGCCTACTGCAGACTTCATTATCCCTGCAAACATTACAGAATGTTGCTTTCAGAGAGTGAATAGGTTTGAGTCAGGCTTTGTACAAAGTTATGTGTAATGGGAAACTTGTTTGGACTTGTCACAGATGCCTATTAATAACCTACTTCTCTAAGATGTCATGATTGTATTGAAGTATTATTGTATCTTAAAGTTGTGTCTCATGTTTGTGTCTCAGCTACTTTGCATCTCATTCATGTGATGCTGGAGAGACTTTGGAATAGTTTCTGTTTTCTGTAAGAATACAAACCCAGCACGTACTGTTTTCAGCCATGTATGGTACAGAAAGTGATTTCTCTTGGAAGGGAAATATTCTGGAACAAGATGTTCTGAACATTCTTTGAAAGTGATACAGAAACAAAACACTCTGAGTCAGTAATAGTAGTAAAATCTTTCCTTTTCTTCTTCATTCTATAAGCAGAATTGATGAGCAATAACTGGAAAAACTGCCTTTTGGTTTTGGTAACCTACCCACTCAGGAGTGATTTTTCATGCCTAAAATATGTAGCAGTAACTTTACGGAGCTGCTTATGATTCAAAGCCTTGTTTTTATTTTCCTATGCATCAGTTGTCCTAATGAGAGATCACTCATCCCCACATAAATTTTTTTTGAAATCTGTGTATAAATTGCTCAGTTTGAAATGAAATGTTCTGTTCAGACATACATGTGAACAAGTTTTCAGGTGTGGTGTGACAGATTTCCATGGAAGAAAACCTACACCAACTCATGAGGATTTGTGTTTTTCCCTGTTTGTGCCCTGTTTTTCCTTTTCTCAGTGGAACCTGTTCTCCTGGTCTTTTGATGCTGGGCTTACTTCTAGTGTGAGAAGGGTGAATTGGTATCATTACCTACCCATGCAGATATCTTTTTTTCCCTCTTAAGCAGCGTTTCAAACTACATTAGCAAGGAGTAGGGAGAAAAAGGGAGACTGTCAGATCCCCCGGGACCTTGGTGAATGTTTTAGCACAGGAAGCAATACCACGGTTGCTGCATGGATGGTTTTCCCTCCTGCTGGGTCAAATTTGAATGTCAAACACTTTAGCTGTGATGTAAAACACGGGGCGCTGAGTGAAGGGATGGCCCGTGGTACAGGATGACATCCTGGTTCTCCTGACAGCTTCACTTCTCCTTATCTTGGGGTATGCTATTTGCATAAGAATGACAGGATGTGATAGGACAAATGAAGATTAATGGGAAGCTGTGCTGTCAGCATTGCCCATTGTCTCCAGATTGATGATGGTCTGGATTTTGTCTGCATTCATGGGCTTCAGTGTAGTTTAAACTGGAAGCTGTCCTGGTACCAGAATACTGAAGAGCTGAACCTTTACAAATGCTTTGTTAGCACAGGAGGGCAGTGCTCAGCTCCTCATTTCCAACCATCCTGCTTGTTGCTATAAAAACATGTATTTTGCATATTGTGCTGGTGCAGGAGATTTTTCCTGCTTCCTTTTGCGTGTTTATTTTGCTTTTAAAAAACTTCCCACTCCCTAGTCTTCCTCCTTACTTTTTCCTCTTCCATCACCTGCAAGTTTTGCTGCTCCTTATGTAGGCTTTGACTTAGTTCTATTAACCACTGCCTTTGAATTCAGCTTATTTAGTTTAAGAGTCACGTGGATAACACTGAGTTTTCTGTTCTGGTTGCATGAACAAAATAAAACAGAACTGCAGCTGATATTCTTCCTAGCAACTGCCAAGCATGAGGAAAGGGAATAAAAATCCCTTCCCCCATGCTTCAGTTGGATTTGAAGTTCTCTCCACAGCAGAGAAATCAAGCAGAGGTTTATCAAATTGATCTGCCCCTCAAAATGTTGATTACTATGTAGTTATGGGACAGTCTTAATTTAAAGTGGCTTGTTTTGATGAAAATAAAAAAATGTGCGATAGAACCATTTGGCAGAATCAGTAAAGAAATTCTAATTTCTTGCCTGCAGCAAAAGTGAATAGTCTTTCCTCTTTAAAAACATCAAAGTCCAGTCTTTCTGAAGGCTCGTGGAAGAAATTCAAATATTTAAGTTTGCAGTTTTCCAAGTGAAAAGGAGTAGGAAAGAATCTTGCACATTTATTTGTTATTGTCTGGAAATGTGCATGTGTTGTTACAAAGCAGGTGATGCAGTCAGATGCAGTGGTGCAATCTTACCTCAATACCATGTCATATATTCACCTATTTACATATTGGCCTGCTTGTGAGTTCTATTTTGCCCAGATGCATCTTACTAAAGGTTGTTCCTGTGTTACAGCTCTGATTTAGTAGGATTTCAGTTTTCCCCAATATCATATAGGACTGTAGGGTTAGAAGCCACATAATCCATCATGTGCCTTGCAGTGGTAGGGAATGAGCAGAGTAAGGAAAGTCTTGCTGCCATTTCTCAGCAGTGCAGATTCCATTCAAATTTGGAGGACAGGGGACCCAAGACTGGGTGTTTTTTAGAAGGAAATGGTGCAGGAACATTTAACTTTCCCAGCTGTTGTAAGCTTGTGATGCAGTACTTCAGAGTAGGAATCGAAGTATGGGAATGCAATCACCACTTCTCTCCACATGGCTGACCCATTAATTATTTTTTTTTTTTTTTACTTTAAAGGTTAAAATGCTTCTCTGCTTGTCAAAGGACACTCCTCATATTCTTGTGAAGCCCTGGGATTTGAAACAGAGGGCGAGATTTTGTGGGTCTCCTTTTCAGTCGGCCAGCACCTACAGCACTTACATCATCTTGCCCAGGTGCAAGTAGGGCTCTTTGAAATACAGAAGATGTGGGATTTCTTTTGAAGACAAGATTGTTCTGGAGCATATAATAAATTTTCAGAAAATGAAGCTTTAGGGAAAAATGATATCAAACTACATGACATTGAAAAGAGGATCTGATATGTTAAAATACTTTGACAATTTTGGCACCATCACATTTTCAATCAATTGGTTTTCTCTGGTATGTGTTTGAGTTTTTCCTCTTAATTTTTTTAAACCTGTGACTCTGACTGGGGCAAAGAGGTGCTGTGGAAAGATTTTCAGAGGTTCCTTTGCCTTTATTAATATCAGAACTTTACACTTTAGGGTGATTAGAAGCTTATTACCTTTATTTAAAAAAATAAATATGAACAAAAGAGTAAAATGAAATTATTTAAACGTTTTCACATGTTCTTTTCACCTGCCAAACTGAAATGGCTGAATTGACAGAGTTGATGAGCAGTGCTGTTTACTGGCTGAGACTTTCATGGGGCTGAGACCTCCAGACTTTGAGGCTTGATTACATTGGGAATCCATGGTTTCTAAAGATCCTGACCACTCTTACTATGCAGAGGTAGTTTTGAGGTTCATAAATATATTTGTATCTCTTTAAGTCAAGAACTGGGTTTTAAGATTCACCTGAATCTCCCTGTCTCCCTTCCCCCCTGCCTTCTTCCTCACAGATGAAAACTTTGTTTTCTCATGAGCACAGCAAATAAAATATTTCCAGGTGTGCAAAAGTGATTTTTGTTTCCAACTATTCGATTGTCAGAGTGTGGAGGGCTGAGTAGTAAATCAGCCTTAAGGCTGCTATGGTTTTAAAAAACAAAATCTTAGTGGTGACAGCTGAAGAGCACAGTGACTTTTTCACTTAAGATTTATTACTTGCCTGAAAAGAAAGGTTGGAGGGAAAACTTGCTAGGCTGCATATTTTCTCCCTTAGTAGATATACTATAGGGCCAGGACAAGTTGGCTTTATTTTGTCTGTGAAAACATACATTTAAACAATATATGTAAAAATATAATAGTTTTACTACAAATAGAACAGAAAAGTCAATACACCCTTCTCTTGTTTACAGTGGAAAGCATTCCTTGCATCTGCTCAGTCGTGTGTTTTAGCATCACTTACACTTTTATAAACTTCCCTGCAGCACATGCCAGAAAATTTACTTCAAGGTATCAATGTGTATTTATTTCATTCCAGAGATGGAAAGGTAAAGGCCAGGGGCAGAAGTTTGTTCTTATTCAGACCTCCTGCCTGGAGGTCACAGAGTCCATCTAAGGTACACAGGGTGCTAGCAAGCCTCTGGACACAGTGGGAACTTGGAAAGGCTGGGATTCATGTCTGTTGTGTAAATGCCATCCTGGTTCAATGAGTCTGTAACTGTGATACCAGGTGTGGTTTTGGAGGTTTGTGGTCGTTTTTTGTTTTGTTACTTTTATGTGTGTGTTTGTTGGGGTTTTTTGGTTTTTTTTTGACAGTGACATGGAAATTATGGTGTATTTCCAAGATAACATGGGAATATCTGGGGTTAAAATGAATAATGCCTCTAAAAATGAGGGGCATGTAAGCAGTACACATAGACTGGGTGCAAATTCCTCAGTGTAGGTTTAGTGACAAAGCAAAAAACTTCATCTGGAGAAGTAACACTATTTTTATGACTAAGTGTAAGTGTACCTACACAGCAAAGTATAGAGAAGGCAGAGAAGCAAAGTGCAGCGAGGCAAATGCCATTGTCAGTGTGCTGGATGGCACGAGTCTTGGTTATATTTAATTAGCTTCATTAGGGTGGTGATAACAGTTAAAGGAGACACATTCCAAGCAGGCTTGGGTTTTAAATATTTATGGGAGTGACGCTGGAAGGGATGTAAGTGTAATACTGAGAGCTGCAGAAGCTGGAGGAAGGGCCTCAGTTATGGTGCTTGGGCTGTAGCCACGGGCACATTTAGAGCTTGCTTTGCACTTGGTCTTCTGCCCAGCACTCCTCTTTGTGGGTGCAAAATGCACAGTGTTTGTCCAGCTTTTTGTGTATGCTGTATTAAAATAGCATTAGAGAGGATGTTGTGTTTGTCGAGCACTCGTGAGCAAAGAACTGGCTACAGTCTTAATTCATTCATCCTCTGTGTGTGCATCATGATGCAGTCTTTATTTATGTTAATTAAAGATGTGTGCATTGTGCACAATAAATTAAATTGCATTCATTTAGAAAATTATTTTTGCAAGTCATTACCATTGCCTCTAATTACCTCAATACTCACATTTCCTTGCTTTTGAGGACTCTGATTAACACTGTTTAAAATCAGGTGAACCATCACTAGTTTCTGGGGGGGAATTATCAGGTTACATCCTTTTGTGTCATACTGAGATCTTCGTGGTTATCAGCAGTACAGGACCCGCTGGGTCTGCCACAAAAAACTTGTTTACTTGAAATAGGCGATAAATTGAAACATTAAGCTTTGCTGGTTTTTTGTGGGGTCTGCTGTGCAAGAATGGGACTTTTCGCTGTTAGCCAGGATACCTTCTAACAACAAGAGTGCTTTTGCCCCAGTGTCCAGGCTTTTGGTTTTCAATGTGTTCCCTCTTCATGTCAGGCCTTTCCTTCTGGTGTCTTCTTTCTCCTTCTGCTTGACTGTATTCAAAGAACTCCAATAAGGGGAGAGGTCGCTTCCCTGCCGTCATTTTGGGAGCCGAAATCCTGCATGGGCTGCAGACTCCTTGAGCCTTGGTAGCATCAGTCTTTGAGTTGGCAAAATTTGGAAAATGTATCTACAAAATGTCTAGAAGCCCCACAAAGCCTTTTCAAATTGAGATGTTTCAAGTCCTCCATAATGTGGTCAGGTCTCAAGACCTCTTTTCAAAGGTTAGAGTGAAAGAGTTTTATTTTTATTAATTTGTAAGAAATGTAAATAAAGCGACATTTTTCCTAGTCTCCTTCTCATGCAACAGCTGAAATGTTTTGACTGGAGCATTACAAAACAAATCAGTCTAAGGCATCCAGCCAGCTTGGAAAGGACAAGAAGGTCAAAGCTCGGAATAGCATAAGCCACTAAGTGGATTATTTTATAATATAAAATGTTGAGTGACTTCTATATTAACTGTTGATAGTTATCTCTCCCCTAATAGGGTAGGGAGCTGTTCCAGTAAAAAGGGAAGTCGTGGTGAAATGGAAGGCCTGGCTTTGTACAGGTCACTGATCTGGTGTCAGAACCAAGGGCATCTTGGGAGGATGAGGTGGCCAGTACACAGTGCCACTAGTTGGTTGCACACTTAAAGACTGTGACCTTTTCACTTCTTATTTTAGCTTTAGGAAACCTTTGACCCTCAGAGCTTTATAATGAGCAAACTGAAATACAGTCAAGCTTTTTACATCAGTAAAGGACTCTGGAGAACAGCTGAATTTAGGGATTAGGTGCTATGCACTTGTTTCTCAGTAAGAATTTTATCTTTTATTTAATGGTCTTTATGAATATTAGATGCCATCATTAGTCCTTTCAGTTGGTTAGAATCATTTCTTTGTGAAATTTTTGTGGGGAGAAGGAAAAATAGGCGATTACAGGCAGAATTTCCAATAGCTGATTTTTAGAAAGTTTTTATTGTGTTAAGAGTTCCAACTTTAGCTGCTGTTTGCTCCATCAGTGGTGAAAGCTGGATGTCTTGCACATGTGATGCACATACTTTCAGGAATAAATGGAAATACCATTCCTGTGCAATATCTATAACGCTGAAAGACAATAGGTTTGTTCAGGAAAGACAGGTTCTTTCTATCAGATCTCAATTAAATTCTTAACATAAAGCTGAATGTAGTACTGTAATAATGTAGCACAGGAGGAAAGGGAGCAATCTGGAGGTGACTGGTTAATAATGTGTCATTTCATAAGGTGTGTGGAAGGATTGATGTGCACTGGAGTGCAAAGCTAGGGCTCTCCATGTCCATGTGAAATGTTTACATCTCCTGTGGACAGTGCAAACTTGGTGGATGACTGCTAGATCACTGGATAGCTCAGGGTTGGATTGGATATGCATAATAACAAAATTTTAGGTGTGTTTTAGGCTGTGTATGGTTCGATGTATACGCAACTGTAAGAGCTGGCTCAGGACAGTTTGGGATATTTTTTGGGATAACCTAGAAAAACATGTAAATGACAAGGTTGAGAGCAAAGAGTCTGAAAGTTAAATGGGTATTTTGGTTGAGTGATGCCAGGCAGGACTCAGCAGTTCTGGAAATCTGAAGTGACTGCTTCTTTTGGAGGTTATATATTACATATTCTTACCTAGTTGAGGAATTCAGTTAAAGAGGGTGTAGTCACTTCTTCCTTTGTTTTAAATGTAAGTGTATTCCCTCCATGGCAAATGAAGTTTTGTGCTACAGAGAAGCATAAACCAGGTATATGTGCTTTGAACACACTTTACAACAATACTTTGATTGCTGTCTACAGCGTCTTCCTTAGGTACTGTTCCCAGTCAGGTGCTGGAAAAGATAATTTTGGGAACTGCCCTTTTTTGGGGAGACTGTTGATGATGTGATATTGTTCTGTGACGAATGAAAGGAGAGTCAGCTATTCCTAAACAGAATCTGGTTTATGCCTTTGATCATCCTTGCTGCCCTTCTCTGAACCTCTTCCAGATCTATTACATCCTTTTGGAGAGAAGGGGACCAAGCTGCACCATGGGTTTGTGTGGGTGCACAATGATGTTTTCTGGTTTGATCTTTACCCTTTTATTAGCAGTTCTCAGTTTTTCATACCAGAATTGCTTTTTTGACTGCTGCCAAGAACCAAAGTAGAGTTTTCATCACTGTCTATTAAGAGGAGAAATGGTAATGATTCATCTCATGGCACATCCATTTGTTTATGAAGAGAATATTGAATTTCCTATGTTCGGTGCTTTGCCTTTACTTACATTGAATGTTATCCAGTTGCTGTCTCCTGAGAGTCTTGGACAGTTCTTTGCCATCCCTGTTGCTTTGAATAAGTCTATCATTAGAAATTATGGCTCCTATATGAAATAATTTCTCTGGTACTAAACCTCATAAAGGAGGTGTAAATTTTATACAGGAAAAACAGATGGAGATGAAGGGGTCTGTATTGTGTCACAACAGAGAGGTAACAGGAAAGGCCTCTCCCCTGCCAGTGCATGCTGTTATCTACAGACAGATCCTGACAAGTACACTTGGACTCTTACTGAAAACAGAGAAACAGAAGAATGAGAGATAAAGCATCACACAATATAACGAGCTTGAGGGAATTTGTATTGCTTTGCACTGTTGTTTACTGGTTCTGAAAAGGAAAGGGAGAAGAATGAGAAGTCTGGCACTGTTTTTGGTGCAAGTTTGGGTGCAAAATAAACAGGTAGAAGCGAAGCAAAAACGAAAAAAATCTTACAGAGAATGATCATTCTAAAAGAAGTTGTCTCTGTATAACAGTGTACCTTGTTGTGTGGAGAGCCTAAGCCTGCCTATCTGTTTCTAAAGAGGAAAACAGTGAAACAGGCAGATATTGAGATTTAGAAGGTGGTAGGAAAAAAGCAATCTGTAAGGAGGGCTGTGTCTGTACAGTAGGCAGCAATGCACAGGAAAATGATGAGTGCCAGCCCAGTCTGGGGGAAAACACTCCTGAGAGTGGCACAAAAAATGGAGGGATCACAGCTTTGGTTCTTGCAGACAAGAGTGAATCTTCTTCAGACTGGAAAGAGCTTAGCTGTGCTTCCCAAGTTGTTTTTCTTAGCATTGAATGCTTTCTGCAGAAGTCACCGAGCGAGGAGAGGCAGTGTTAGCCAGTTTGCAAGGCAAGTCTTATTCCATTACTTAACAGGGAGGCACGTGAGCTATGTAAGCAAGAACACACGCCAGGGTGTGTGTGTTCATCAGTCAGCATGTGGGGTGTGTGTAATTGGCAAACACACACCTTGGAACATGTTCCTGCACCTATAAAATGGCCATTTATTTTAGTTTTATTGAGGAATGTAAATACCCTCTGCTAGCTTACAAAATTCTCTTTTTTATATATATAAAATTGAAACACTGTTCTCTCATGCATTTAATGCTGAAGTGTGTTAAAGTCTTTAAATACCTGTTTTAGTGCTTAAGTACTACTTTGATCTGATATCTGAGCTTCTCTGTTGTCTTCATGCACTAACAATTCCGTTTGAGTGGGTGTGAGGAAATGTAACTTGACTTCATCCTAGATTTCCCCATTGATTCCTGTTCCTTGTGCTCCTCTGAGCTTTCCCACATGTACTTAGAAACAATACATTTCCCAGGGGAGCTGCAGTGCAAACCTTATCCTTCACCCAGAAGGGCTGGCTTCACTCTTAAATGATGGTTTGATTGTACCAGCAGGGAGAGATTTTATGATGTTGCTTCAACCATCTACCTGCTCTCCAGAAAAGGTGTTGTCAAGGGATGGAAGGGTGCAAGGAATCAGTGACATGGAAATAGGTTGTGCTCCTGGCTGCACTTACAGCAGTGTACTGCCTATAGGAGACTGACACCTTCTTATTGAGGGCCTCTGTCTCCTCTGTGCATTGTGAGCAAGAGTGATGGAAACAAAGTGAAAGAGCTGTAATTGCTGTAGGCACTGTAATTGAGGCATTAGGTGCAGTTCTGTCGCTGTTTCTCCAGCAATTGGTGATTAGCATTCACAGAGCTCAAAATTCTTACCTCTGTGCAACCCCACTGCATTTGAAGGGATTTCAGAATTACGGCTGAAGGAGAAGTCTTGTGTTTCCTCCTTTTTTGGGTTACTTTGAGTTACTTTCCAGTGAACAGAGCAGGGAAAAGAAAGAAGCCACCACTGAAGGCTCTAGATCACGTGCAAGACTTGTACAAGATCATTTATTGGCTTTGTAGATAATAGAACTTTGTCCTGCCTTTGTTTTTCATGTGAAAACAGAGTATGTTTTACAGGAGACGCCACATCACAACTAAAGAAACTATTTAAGCAGACACATTTCCACAACAAAGACATATTTTGACGTCATCTGCCAGCAATGCTGTGACAGAACATAAATAATGTAGGCTCTTGGAAAAGGAAAAATATTAATTGGAACCATTAACCTTCTGAGACAGTGAAGACATTTAGAAAGAAATGATTTTAATTAGTACTGTTCTAAGAGAAGAAAAGTTGTGATTTGATTCAGAATTGCCAGAATTTGTGTACCTGGCTTGCCACCTGAAGTTTTGGGCTCACGGAGAAATGCAAACTCATTATTCAAATGGCAGCCTGGTTTGTTTTGGTTTTTTGTTTTTCTTCTGTGGTAGGATTTCCATGGGTTTACATTTTATTCATGTGGATCTTTTCTCATAAAAATACTAATGCAAAAGATCTTAACCTGGAACTCCTTCAGTCCATGCTCACACCATTTTCTTTTCCCATAAGCTGAGGATTGCATTTCTTTCCAACAGTAGAATCATTTATGTGTATGCTTTACTGTAAAGCTCAATGAGGATTTGAATGTTTGCAGAACTGGAATTTTTAGGAACTAGAAAAAGGTGACTAAAGTCAGTGTCTGATTAGGCAGAAATACACCATGCATACAAACGGGGCTGAAACAATCCTTGTTTTGGCATTTCTGAACCCTTTGACTTTTAACATTGTCTGCTTATATAAACATATTTATATAGTATATTAATATAATTAAATAATTATTAATGTAATCACTTGTTTTTCTACTTTTCTCATATAATAACGGAGTGAAAGAACGAAGCTTTGCTGAACGAAAAAATTGAGACAAGGCTTGTGTGATATAAGAGTTCTCCCACCTCACCAGAGATGAGAGGGAAAGTGAAAATGAGCTCGGTGCTTTCTCAGCCAGATGGTCCTGATGCCCTGGGTCAATAACATTTTTTTAGGTGCACCAGATAAAGCTGGTTTTGCCAGAAGAAATGTTCTTGTGTGGGACACGAGAGTAAATCTTACTGCTTCAATTTCAGCTTTGAGCAGTAGAGATGTGTCTAAATGTTGGCTTGTACTGATAAAAAACCCATTTCAAGTCCTGTCCTCACCCACAGCATGTTCTCTTCCAAAGTGGTGATTGGTGTAGTTGTATTCACATCCTTCAGCTCTTCACCAAGTATATCCTGTCTTGAAGAAAATAACAAATGTCAGAGTCCTGAAGGTGAATTTGCTTTCTTTCGTGTATGTGTGTGTGTTTCATTGGGGCACAATGAAACAAAGACTTTTTATAATATCAAATATTTTTGTGGTGAGATGGGTTGTTGTGGTGTTCTCTCTTGTGGAAGAATATAAAGGTAACCTATTATTACTCTGTATTTTCCTTGATTTTTTACTAGTTGCTTCAACTGTGGTTCCCTTTTCTCTAAGGAGCAGCTGTTGCACCTGATTCTGTTTCTTACTATGACAATGGTCCTGGGCATTTACATGATTTTGTTTTAGCAGTCATCTTATTCATGCCCATGAAATTATTCAATTTTCTGTGTCTGCTTATCTGAAAATTAGCTAAAGGGATCTGAACGTCTGGACACTTGGTCTAATTTTATTTTTTAAAACAAAGACACCTGCTATCTGTAGTTGTCTAATTTCTTTGCTACCAAGAACTGGAAGAAGAAACACTGAACATTTTGAAAGTTTTGCGCACACGTTTTTAAGTTACTCTTCAGGTTCCCAAAACTTGGGATCAGCAGATGGCAGTCAAACCAAAGTTCCATCTCTTAGCTTGCACAGAGATTTCCAAACCTGTAGGAGAAAGTGGGAAGAGAGACTCTGTGGCAGAATTGTGTCAGAGGAGATGTTCTTACACATGTGTAAATAGGTACAGGTTTGTCAGACCTTACAAAAGAGGAGCTTTGATTTCTGTCTGTCTGGGATTTGCAGAGGGTCTTTGTTTCACGTCTTTGGACTTAGGAAGCTCTTGAATTTTTTCTTTTTGAAGCATCTGTGGATGTTTTGAAAAGAGCAAATTGCTGATTAGATTGTCTCACTAGTGTTCTAGAGGTCTGTCTATTTAGAAATATTTTCTTATTCAACATGTGTAAGGAAAGAGCTTTGATTTTAAACCTAGAGTGTCTGTCTCACTACAGAGTATATGTTTTTTACTAATCAGTTTATTTTTTTAAATAAAAACCATACCTTTCTTTAATTCATGGTGGTTAGTACTTAAAAGAAAAGATTTTTTTTTTTTTACACTTTCTACTTATAGTTTAATTATTTTTTGGTGGTATATCAGCTAAGTGGCTGAAGATGGTTCAGTATCATATGATCTTTTTATTTACATGCTGTTCTAAATAGTTGTGACACTTGCAAACCAGTACAGCTCTATTTAAGTTGTCAATGGAGTAGTTTCCTAGAGCTGCACCTTCCATGTAACACAGTTATTCCAAAGCTTAGTTACTGAAAGCATGAGGACTGAAAGGAGTTGTAGGGTTTGAAGTATCATTATGCATCTATTGTACTATTATTTTATTATATTTTCATGTTTTTCACTTTACAATGCCACTGAACTTCAACCTTTGCTTGTTTAATTTATATTGAAAATTCTGTCTTCTGTCTTCTCCTGTTTGCTATTAGGATGGGAGTGGGAGAAAATCCCCCTAATGGAAAACAAGCCAACAAAACAAAAAACTTTGTGAGAAAAATACTCACAGGTTTTATCATGAGTCAATATTTTCAGTTCACACTTCACATTTCCCTTTCCCCTGGAGGGATTAACACTGCCTATTAATTGAAGAGCACAGTTTATACTGAGCATTATTTAACATATACTGGTGGAATTACTGTGCTTCCTGTTTTGTATTCACAATAATAGGTTTCTGAAGAGTTGCCTTTGTATAAATACCTCACTGGCATTTTAGGCAAGTGTATTCATGTCCTGGAGTAAGCACGAAAGAGTAATGTGTTGGAACACTGCTAAAGAAGGAAATCTCTTTGTGTTTCATAAATGATACCCCTAAAGCCTTTTAAAAATCTGTGTTTTTAAATGACAGCTCTGCAATAGTTTGTTTCTTTGCTATATGTTATTCTGGCTTGAATTGGCTCTAGTAAAACAGAAAGGGAAAATTGTGGCTTCAGCAAGGAATCTTCTCTGCACCTGGAGTGCTCTGCCAGGAAGCCTGAAATGCTGTCACATGGAATAGCAAATTTGCAGAATGTGTGAATGTTAAAAGGAAGCGAAAACTTAATAACAAACGAGCTATTAATGCAAGTTCTAATTTCCTTATATGTCTCTTAGTCCCATTTAAAGTCACTTGCAAAAAACCAGGGGGCCATGGGGAGCCCAGGGAGTGAAGGTTTCCACCAGACTTTGCGTCCAAGTTTTGTCTATAGTGGTTGTGGAACTGCAAAGTTCTTACGATGGCCAAAGCTGATAATGCATGATGGAGATCAGGTCTGAACTAATTAGGTTTTATTATCAAAAGTCATTTGCTAATGCTCACCGACCATCTGGTTAGTTCTGAAATTTATTTTGGGTCTCTAGAGAAGGAGAAAAAGATTAGAGATAACAGAAATGGCGACTTTTTTTAATGTTGAAATTAATAGAAGATATTTAGCCTCTGTTAAGGGGTTGTGAGCCCTCTGATAATGTTTAGATTTATTATTTATTTGTTTAAGGTGCACAAAATTGATACTGGTTCTGTTTTCTTTATCTCTTAATTAGTTTTTACCATGTTATGTAGGCACACCGCTGCTCTCCAGGACGTGTGAAGTGGTTTCTTACATTCCAAAATGTGTAGAAAAAGTAAGAAATGGCAGGGTATTTTTTTCTCCTTTAAGTTAAAGCTGCTAGGTGCAGCTTTACATATTTGCCAGTTAAAATCTCTGATGAAAATACTGCAGGAAAAAAACCCAGTCTTGTGTTACAGTGCTCTCAGTTTCACTTCAGTTTTCACCTGATCTGTAAGTGACACTGCAAAGATAACCGTGTGTTTAATCCTGAAATCATCTTTGCCCTGTTTTATAGTCTGAGAGGGGAAAAAAATGTGGGGAATTTCCTTTTAAGATACCCTTGTTTCCTGCCTTCTCTTTAATCTCCACACAAGATATGTTCCCCAGAGGAGTGTCAGCTGGCAATTGCTAGCAGTAGCAATGCTGCATGTGCAGGCCCTCAACTGAAAAGAAATTCAATCAAATGACACCTAAACCTGAATTCACAGAAATTTAATTTGGCAATACATCTCCCCTGTGTGTGTGTCTTGATTTGCCTGCCTGAATCTCTGTGTGTGTCTGGTCTGCTGGCAAGGTTTGCACATTTGTGACACTGCTGGTGTAGCTGAATGTCCAAGAGCTGCATTTCTCTGGCTAAGTTGGCAGAAGGCTCTGGTGGAGACTTTCTGCTGATAGAGCTGTAGCTTTTCCCTGAATGATGTGAGCTAAGCAAGGCCAAAAAAAAAAGGCCTCATTTCTTTTTCAAAGAATTCTTTCCATTCTTTTACTGCTGTGGTACCAAACCTATAATGTCCAACATTAACCACTCTGACTAAAAGGTTCTGGGCTTGCTCTTAGTTCTGGGCTGACTTGTCTCTTTAATAAAGTTTTCACAACAATGTTGCAGATGATTCTGAGAATTGGAAAAAAAAGAAAAATAAGGGCATAATTTGTCTAGATTTAATCAAGTCTGTGAAAAACTCCAGGCTCTTCATCTTTGGAGCGTTGGTGATGATCCAAACAGGAGGATTGCTTTCCCTGGAAGGATTCACCTAGATTTGGCCATAGAAAATATATTTGCTCAGCAAATTTAATCAGCTTATCACAAAGTTCTGCAAGCATTTTCTGTGTTCTGGGTAGTCTGGACAACATACTGCTTTCTGAGTAACTGCAGCCCCATGCTCCATGATGTCTTGTTTGCAAAGCACAAAGCTGGACTTTAGGCTTGGGGAAAGAAAAGAGCTGGGAATTCTGAGGTCCCTCTACTGTCCTCTGTGGCAAAGAAAAGGGCAAAGGGATCCAGAAAAATTTTAGTTTCTTGACTGAACATTAGTTCTCTGGATTTTGTGGTCATCATGGCACAGTACTGTAGACAGAAGGCAAGCAGGGAGCGCTCACCCTGTTTGCAAATGACATGATTGAGATGTTGCTTGTGGTCATATTAGATGCTTGTGGAGAAGCAGAGGTCTAATTGTAGCTGCACCAGAGCCCTTAAATAGCATCCCTTTAGTCACCCAGACTTTGAGAGAAATCTGTATTTGGTTGTGATGCTGGTAACCACTGCACCACATTCCTCCTTAGGGGCAGAGAAAGAAGCCAAGTCTGAAAAGAAATGATTTCTCTGCTGCCTTGCAAACAGTAGTGCAATCCACAGGCTATGTGTCTGTGGTAGGGTTTTTGGGTGGCTGGTCCATGCACAGAATAACATCCTCCTGCTACCACAAATTGTTCTCATCATCCCGATGGAAAGTGTCTGGGCTGTCAATTGGCTATTTATGTTAATAAATTCAGGAAGGCTAATGGGAGCTGTGATGGACCAGCACCACTTTGGGCACTGTACAGGAAAAAACCTGGTGAGGACCTAAGCTGCCCTTCTGTCAGCAGTGTGCCATGGGATAGACTTTCTGTTTTCCCTTGCAGGTAGCTCTTCCTTTAAGCTTCAGAAATAAAACCTACACAGAATCTGATGAAAAAAGACCCTTTAAGGTTGTAAAGGCAGATGCTGGGAGTTACCCAGACCTGCATGGGCAGCTGCAGCTTGATTTTGTTCTCCTTTGTGTGTGTGTGTTACAGGGTCCTGCTGGAGATTTCCCAAGCGCAGAGTATTTGTTTGAGAGATTTACTTATGGATGGCCCGGTGCCAGTGAAAATATCTGTTCTGGACACAGCAACAATCAAAACCCAAACAAAGCATTTTAAGATATATGCTGAGCAGTATGGGGATGATATAAAAATAGTTTGGTGTTTTGCTCTGGGATGGAACAATGGCCAGTGCCCACATGGTGCTGTGGAGGAGGCTCAGAGATCAGCATCAGTCCTTCAGGGAGTTCAACCACTCTCAGATAAGGGAACATGGCTTTTATTGTTACAATTTTGAACTTGGCTAATTATAAAGAAGGCAAAAGTGAATGGGGAACAAAGGTGGAATAAAAATATCTATTTGTATTGCTTGTAAGTTGGAGGAGATAATTACGTTGAGTGGATAAGTGGCTACCTGGTGACTAACGGGGATAAGTGGCTAATGAAAGAACCAACTTCAAAAAGCTATCAAAGAGAAAAATAGCTCATAGCAATCACTGCCATGCAGTGTCACTGAGGTAAGCATTTTAGCCAGATTACACAAGAGATTTTCTGTTTGTTCAGGTAATGAAATTATCCAGATTTTTAGAAGAAATATTATATAAATGTGTTTTGTCATATCTGTGTTTTAAAATGAATCTAAGTCCTTAAAGTTGATTATACTACTCACCCTCTGCTTCCTGGAGCTTGGATGGTCCCTCACCAAGTGGAGGCTGAAGGTTTTGACACAAACAGCAGCAAAGTTGTGGTAACTCTTCCTTTGCACAGCACATTCTTTATTTGCTGCAACAAATGTGTGGTAATGTGCCCATCTGGATTTGAGTCATACGCTGCCTCTCAAGAAAAATGTGTGTTCCAGCCACCATGGCAGGGAACCTGAAAGATAAAATGTGGTTGCCATATATAAAAGTGTCAATAATGCAACTTCTTGTCATCAGATGAGTCATAGTGGTTCCAAGTCTGTAAGTACATGCTCAGCTTGAAGAGAGTACACAAGTAATATTTCCTCTTTGACAAAGGTGTGTGTGAAATGACACGTTAAAATAGGTGATTTTTGTACAATAATGATTGCTCATTTTCTAGTTTGGAGGAGTTTTCTGCTTTATACAGTTCTTTATGAGGGAATACGTTGTTGCAAGCTTTTTTATTATTGTTTTATTTTTTTTATTGGTTTTATCGTGTTGGCTGTGGAAATATTGCCAAATCCTTCATGGTGAGCTGTAGCAAAAACACATGGGATTAATCAAAATGCAAAATAATATATATTATTTCACTTTTATAGGGTCGGAATCCAATACGTGCATGCCAGTTAATTTTGTTCAAGGAAAAACTTTCTCTTGCACTGCTACTTGTCACAGAAGTAGAAATAATATTATAGTTGCATTTTTAAAAATCCAGCACTTTGAAGGTAAACTGGAATTTTTTTTAGTTGATTTGTTACCATGCTGTCAATTAACTGCAACGAAAATAAGAACTCTTTCTGTGCAGTGTGAATAGGCAAGCAGAAAAGCAATGCAGAACTGTTGCCCTCTCTGCCCTGTATGCTGCAGGTGAATATTAACATGTACTTGTAGGTGCAAATACCTCTACAGAGTATAGGCATGTACAAGTTACATTTTTACGTGCCCAGATCTATTTGACAGCTTTTGAAGATACAAAAATGGTGCAGTGAGGAACAGTACTGCAGACAGTTAAGATCCCAGCCATGATTGTAAACATCCCTGTGCAACTTGGAGAGTTTCACGCACAGTAGCAGACCAGTACCTTTTGTAAATAAACAAATGTCATAGATGATGAACAGTTAACTAATTGAAACTGTCCACCCCCAGCCAGCTTTATAAATGGACTGCCATTTAGCAAGTCAGAGAGGGCTGCACCTTTTTTTTTTTTCTAATGATTAGATGAAAACTATTTTCTTCTTAGCAACATTTTCAATAAAGTGGATTGATGTCAGGTTCAGTAATGCATGTAGAAGAACTTGGTAATTTACTGAGGTGTGTGATGGTTTTGCTGGCTTAAGTTTGATGTAGTTGCATTACTTGAACTGTGCCTGTAAGGAGCTTTCTTTAAATCTGTGTCAGTACAGTATTTAAAGCACACCACACAAAAAACTCCCATGGAGTGCCATTTTTATATGTCTGTGCCATGTAATTTTTTGAAAAAGCTTTGTTGAATGACAATGTGTTGACTGTCCTTATGATACTTTTTGAGCTAATCATGAGATTGACTCTTCCTTGTGCTTGTAAGAAACAACAATATTTAACTAAGATATGGTAAGAAGTAAATCTGAAATAATCATAGAATCGTGGCCTGGTTTGTGTTGAAGGAACCTTAAGGGTTATCTAATTCCAAGGTAGGGACGCCATCCACTGGACCACTCAGAGTCCCATCCCAATCCCAGGCTGTTCTTGAGGAAGAAGATCTGATGCATTGCAGCCTTACCAGCCTGGGGAAAAAAACCCCACAAAAATCCAGGTTTCATGGTGAGTTTCTTTTTTTGGCTTAGTGGTGGCTGTCTGGACTGGCAGATTCTTGAGGAGTGTAACTATCAGACGGCGTGCAGGGCAGGCAGATGATGGTGCCAGGAGTGACCCATCCCCTCATGTGCTTCTGGAATTCTGGCTTGCAAGTGTCAGTAGTAGCCAAATGTAGACAGTAATTATGCTCTAGCTACTCAGACTTGAATAATGTAATTCTTCATATTTTAGTAGCTATCTGTTGATTCTTACTTCAGCTCTATCTCCTGCCCCCCCCTTATCTCAGCTGTTTCATTTTAGCATGTCAAGGGAGAAGAAGAAAAGAGGCTGCAAATGTGTGGGGACAGCCTTGTGCCTGTGGAGCAGATTACCTCCGGGACATGCAGCTGAAGTGTTTGAAACTCCCTGGAGTTTGGCAGCTTTCCGTTTGCTTTCCCTTTTCCTTCCTTTTTTTAGTCCTCCAGTAATAGCTCCCTTGTTCCAAAGAACAAAACCAGCACTTAGTGGTCATTCAGAAAGATTCATTAAAAACAGGAATGGAGTAATTGTAAACAGACACCCCCCTCCTATCATTCCTCCCCCTTCTATTCTAGCCCAGGGCACAGCAGCCTTGTGTTGTCTGGCTCCAGAAAATTTTTGGGAGAAAAAAGGGAACAATAGCCTTTGGAGGTTAAAATAACCTTTCCTTATTCAGCTGTTACAGTACTTTCTTAGAAAACTGAGAAAATAACTACAATTTTAATTTTTTAAAACCACACGCATTAACTGATAAACGTTCTCTTGTTGTAAAATCATAGTCTGACTTTTATAATAAAATAGAGGTAGTGATTGTACTAAGATTTCATTACAGAAGGTAAGAAAGTGCAAAACAGCATTGAGAATGTTAATTAATGCAGTTTTCTTATAGACTGGGGTAATCAGTGCCTGATAAAGCTGTGATTCACTCCTGATTTGTCTTTTTTACAAGAGCTATCCAATAATATTGCAGATTTGTTAACCTTTACCAGGAATTATTGGCAGCCATATGGGCTGCAAGGGATAGTGGTGATTTGCTGGATAGGTGATGTTTGTGGCAGTTGTTTCATCACTAAGAGACTTTTTAAATTATGCACTTATGGAAGGGAGTTGAGGGTGTGCACTGGGTACCTCTCCTACCTCCCCTTTGCCCCTGCAGCTGTAGAACCCTTGCAGAGTGTCTGCTGCCTTCCCACCCTGTCAGCTCTGCCCAAGGCTGACCTGGAGCTGGTAAAACGCCATGGATTTAGATGCAAAAACAGGTGCAGAGTTACTTTAACACTTGCAACTGCTCCAAAATTGAGCTTATTATTGATTGCAACTGGTGCACTGGACAAGGGGTGTGTACTTAGTAAGAATTGTGGCATTTTTGATTGACAGATGGCTTGGCAATGCTTCTTGCATAAACTATTTTGTCTGCAGTAGTGTGAGAAGCTAGAGTTCAAACGAAGAGCCAGCTGACTTCAAAGCAGGACAATCCATGTGTTTGTCTGACCTAGCATGGGGTTGCTGAGAGATAGACTGGATGTGAGTGAGGCATACCAGGCAGTGACACTGTATGGCAGTGGTTGCTATAAGCAATTTTTATTTTTCTCTTTGATAAACAGTACTGTGGCAAAAAGAGTAGAGCTGCTCCCCATGGGGTGTGGAGAAATGTATTTAGTCCGAGGGCTGCTTTAATCAAACTGATACAGGAATTAATTGGGTTTGAATCATCCTGATTTCCTTGTCATGACCCACTGTTTTGCCAGGGGAGATCTATGTGGAGTTGCTACGAGGGGATGGTACTGCAAGGTTCAGGTGCAGGGATGTTCAGGCCAAATTACAGCCCTATTGTTGCTGTCCTGACTGGGTGGTGTAGCTGCTTAAAAATAAATACCTTTAGGAACAGCCTAATCCATCTGATTATTCACTGCTGTTATGCAAGTGATTGGGAAGAAATTAGATGATTGGCATCCTTGGGTTAGGATCTAGCCTGTGTATTTAGAAGCTTCTCAGAGTGACCCATTTTATCTCTTTTTTCCTCCCTGCCTTGAGCCAAAGAGTCCAGAGCAGGAAAGCACAGGAAGGACAGCACGTGTAGGGTCTCTTCCCATGGCAAATGCAAAGAGACAGGTTTTGTGTGCTGGATTGATGGGATGTGGCACAGCTCCCCTCACCTCCAGCCTGACCCTCATGGCAGAGGACAGTGTAAGAGGTCCCAGAAGTGACAGGTCTGGGATGGGAAGTTGTGCACGGCTGTTGAGCTGAAGCTTCACATCTGTTCTGTGTCACAGCAACTTCCCCTGCATGCATGGAGAGTTCTGTGAGTTATTTATTTAGGTATTAATTTCTGTTCTATCAGTAAAGTTTTCACCTAAATCTTTTTGGCTTGTCCTCCTAAACTTCCATGTAACCCTGTGCATGTCTGCAAAGACCATTATTGCAAAAGCCTCTGACATCATACTTTGATGAAGGATAATAATTACTTTTTTCACAACTTTTTTTTATTTATTTTGTCACTTCACAAAGTAAGCATGAAAAAAATTGTGAGAATTTTCTAATGTATTGTGGAAGAATATACCAACCCCACACTTGATTTGCCATGCTGTTACCCCATTTACCCTTCCTTTAGCTCTGGCCTTGACTAATCTGTTACAGATTAGTGCTTTCAGTCAGAGACTGTAACAGCATCACGGTTTGGCAGCATCCTCACACCCACATAACCACATTTTTCTGTGGTTTTTGACTTGCTAACCTCAGTCCTTCACTGGTTCATACCTATTTAAATAGGTGGTTGTACTGTGTCTTCAGAAAGCATCAGCAGGGCTGTGTGCTTCAAATTATGCTTAGGGAAGATGGAGTTTCTCCCTGAGCCTGTTCAAATCACAGGGGAAGTGAGCAGGAGAAGTGCATTATCATTATCATTATCTTAGTATTAGTTTGGGTCAGTGTCACACACCATAAAGCTATTATGCTTTGATAATGGGTTATAAACACAAGGGTGTGACTTTTGAGAGTGGTACTTGTGGGCTTTCTTTTACAATAATGCATGCAGTCAGTTTCTTTTGGTATAAAAATCTTAAAGCTTAATTTAATATTGTACTAAATATCTGCATACTTTATAGTCATCTACCTCTTCCTTTCCTCTGATATATTTTATAATTGTTTTACATTTTTCTGTGGTTAAAGACACCTGATGAGAATTATCAGGCTTGGGATTCAGTGATTAGTGCTATTTTAGATCTGCAGATACCATTTATACTGATGGACTCAGCTGTTTCTGCCTGATTTTGATTCCAAGCTGCTAATTGCTGTTGGCAGGGGTTTTTTTTACTACTGTGCTGCCCTAGGTTGTCCTTACAGTTGTGAACTGTCAAAATACTGGGGTTTTGGGGCCCTCATTCTTCACTGCATCACAATTGTTGTCTTGAACCTTGCACAGGTGGGATGTTGCAGGGATCATCCTGTCTGGATTTGTGGATGTGAGGAATTACTGAAGTTATGGCACACAGGGAAAATGAAGCACAGGCATCTTTAGAAAACAGGATGATTGGCCCCAGAAAATCCAATGCAAAAGCTTCTGCAGCCTGACCTCTCATCAATGTTGAGGTATAAAAGAAATTTGAGAAATTTGTGAGAATTTTGAGAAATCAGGATTTCTGAATGTGCTATTGAGAGACTAAAATCTGTGCTTAAATAGTCATTGCATGTTGCTGCTAAGACTTAGTGATAGGAAAGGAACTTGAGGCACTTGATTTTCTTGTCATAGAAAATGTCTGTGCTTTTGAGTATGAAGACATATATGAAACCTCTCATCTTTCTCTGTGTGCTTTTAGTTTTGACTTCCACTGTTGGCATTTTGCACAACAGCTTTTATAAGGTGTAAATATAGTGTCCAGCAAAGGGTGAAGGCAGGTCATGAGGAGATAATACTGGATGGAAAAGAGGAGAAAAAGCACGGAGGCAGTGTAAATTATACTGATTCAGTTACTTTTGAAGTGGTAAGTGCTGTAGTATTACCATAGTTGCTCTTCCTTGCCTTTGTTCTGTCATTACCTAAGAAAAGATTGTTGTTTGATAAACAATGTGCAGCATTGGATGCCAGATGAAAGCATAGCCAAGAGATTAGATTACACTATCAAGGGAGAGAGGAAGGAAGATGCATTGAGAATGGGTCTGTTACAAGTCACCAGGTAATTATCAAGCTCCGTAATTATAAAGGGGCAGCCTCTCCCTTCTAATGTCTGTTTAAAATGTTACTTGTGATTAAAAGCAGATCATTTTGGGAGGGAGGAGTGAGCTTTGTTATTTCTCCATCCAGATTGTTGTTGAAACAAAGAAAAGCTGCAAAAGTGGAAAAAGTCCTCTGATGGTGTGTGTACATGTGCATGTTTGGAGGGCAGAGATGGGATTGTGAGAGTTCTGAACTTTGGATTTCCCAGCCAAGGGGATGTAAAAATCAATCTGAAAATAGTGTGGCATGGTGTAAATTAGTTTATCTTTTGGTAATGAAGTCACAGGTCTGGTTTAGCTAATGTGAAGAGTTGGTGGTGGTGCAGTATGTTGGGGTGTCCCCACAGGTTTCAAAACTGGGGGAAAGACAAAGTTCAAAATGGCAGGTAGCGTATTCTGTATCACACCTAATGCTGATATCTCCACTGATAGATAATATAATTTTTACCACGTGACATATTTTTCCTTCTGTGTCATAGGTCATTAGAAACATAAATTTTCCAGCTCCAATTACTGTAATCTTAAATAGAAAGATGGGCTTTTCCCTCTTTAGAATCACTACATATGTGGTTGAATAAGGGCTGTTTTTCAGGCCCATTTCCTGAAATGGCCAACCAGCCAAAACAGGTTTCCACTCACCTAAAATTGTCTAAAATCGCACAAGTAATGCTATGGAAATACCTGCATGACTACCACTCCACTGTTAGATTCTCACTGGTGATCTGTGAGGATAACTGGAAAGAAGACAGCCTCAAAATTAGGCACAACAGTTTAATGTCTTCCGTGTTTCTAACTCTGACATGCTAGGGAGATTGCCTGGATGATGGGACTGTCATGGCCTTTGTACTGGTAGAATTCTTTCTTTTCTGTAGTTGCCACATTTACCTTTTCAGCCTTTTCTGCCTGTCCATCCCCATGGTTGAGTATGTAGATGCTGTGGTTGCAAACATTTCTCCAGAGAGGGGAGGCTCACCAGGTGCAGAACACCTGTCACTGCGAAAGGGCTCGGGAAACCTTTCAGGGAATGTGTCCTGGAGAGCAAATGGAAGGACAGACTATGGTTAGAAACATACTTTAATTGCAAGAGCATTAAAGTGCCATAGAAGAGGAAGAAGAGAGAAAAAAACCAACAAAAAACCCCCAAACCAAACAAATTAACTAAACAGCTTTGAGAAATATGAGAGAGGTTTCCTAATTTGGGCTCAGACCTGGAATAATGTCTTAAATCTCAGGCTACTTCATCAATTAAGTTCAGTTGCAAAGGGAGAGCAGGCACATGCCTTTGGGAGCCAAAGAGAAATACTGATAAATAAACTGCAATGGATAGTTCTTCCATTCCTTACGAACAATGCTGTTAAAGAGGACAATGAGGGTGTTGTTTTAATGAGATTCTAATCCGTGACTGGAATAGCTTTGCGTAAAACATGGAAATTTTGCTTTGTCAGAGGCCTGCAAATGGTACTGAAACTCTTAATTGTGGTCAGTGCTATTGTGCCGTGCAAACACTTGAAGATGTGATCTCTGCCATGAGTTTTCACATGTTCGTTTGATGTGCCTGGTGGCTCATGTATAAAAGCCCTGTCATAGCTGGTAGAGCAGGGAGCAAATGGACTTGCTCATGCCAGGGAGTCTTCCCTCAGTCGGCCTGTGAATGGCTGTGGACTCAGCAGCATTTATTGCTCAGTCTGCTGCTGTGTTTCGCCTGTTACTCCAGAATGAAATCTGAAATTCTTAGAGTCCCTTGTTAGACCTGATTCTCTTTGAACTAATTAACATGATTCTTTCTGACATTCACTACCGTATATAGTCCATGACTAAATAATAAGGTCCCAGCCTTCTTGAAAAGCTTCTCCCCTTCCCACACCATTTTATTTTTTTTTTAAAGTAAGTTCTGTGGAAGTGAAGTATTACTGTGGTATTTCAGAACAGAATCCTCAGATCTTTAAAAAAAAAAAAATTAGAAAACCAAAGGCAGAAGACTAGAGGGATGGAGGAAGAGAAAAGCTCTGCATGGCAAACCATTGTCTCTGGAAATGGAACACGCCCACTAGGTATTTTTTCCATCGGGAACCATTGAATTAGTCCTCTGCATCCTGATCAGAGAGATTGTAAAAGTAGGACACTCTCAGTGAATAAACTGGTTTTTGTCAATAGCTTTGAAACTGCCTGCCAGGGTTTGCATGCTTTTGTGCAGCAATTTCTTTATTATTATTTCCTTCCTTTGAAAACAGAATAAAAGGACTGACAAGCAAAATACACATTTGGGTGAGATTTTGCAGTTTGAAGACTAAAGTGTTTTGTAAGAGTAATTTGATGGTGTGCATTTGTTCCCTCGTGCAGTGGGAACCCAGAGGGGAATGTCTGCTGGGGTGTGCTCTTCAGGAAATGGGAAAGCAGCAGGATGCTTCATCTCTGCAGGGGACACAGTCACTACTAAGATGTGAGAGATTGCATTGAACTCAGTTTCTTGAAATACTTTGTGATACCATTAAAAAAACGGTGCTTGGCAGCACAAATTAGCTGCATCTCGTGGCTACAGCAGTGTGGTGAATGTGGGTCAGCAATCACAAGCTGCAGACTTCCCAGGTTGTGTGACTTTCCTACCCCTGAGACAGGAGTTGCTGCTGAGAAGGAGTAACTGAATTACGAGTGGGTGGTTCTCCTGTGCCAAACAACATGACTTGAGCCCTGAAGGTGATTTACCTGAACTCATTTTACTCATTGTTTCAATGTGCAGACTTTAACTGGGGTCAGAACTAAGGCCTGAAATGTGAATGTAGGTGAAGGATTTTAACCTCCAGGTAGACGGCGCTTTGGTTGGTTCCTCTCCTTTGACTGTTGTGTCTCAGTGAGGAATCTCGCAGGAGCTGAAGGCAGGAGTGGTGTGAATGAACAACCACTCATGGTAGCTCAGCACCATCATGTTTAACCAAACAGCTGTGGGGGAAGTTTGCAACTTTAGATTTCTCTTAACCACAGGTAAGAATAAGTTGCTGACCCTCAACATTAGGCACTCCTTACCCCACCTCTTGAGTTGCCTGGTTCCTGGAGGGATAGGTTTGCTAATGTATTTTTTTTTTTTTTTTATTCAGAAGAGAAGACATAATTTCACCTCACCTCTTCCTTAACAGAATAAGTTCCACGTGCAGCGCAGACTTGGTTAAAAAAATTGAAAGTCCCTATTGTTTTTAATAAGTATTTGTTAGCTATTCATTTCTATTCAGATAGCATGCAATGCCTGGGGTTTTTTTCATGGTGGCTTGACATAGTCAACGATGAGACCATCTTAACCTTGCAACTCTCAGCACCAGTGAGGTGAAGAGAGCCTGAAAAGTGCGACATGTTTTCCACAGCGAGTTGTGGGTGATTAGCAGTTGGCAATGAGCTGATATGAAATGATAATGCAAGAGTGGCTGTGGTAATTGTTGTGTTGTCTGTGTCTCAGGAAGAGGTGTGTCTGCCTCTTGCCTGCAGTAAAATTGATGACATGGTCTGATAGACAAGTGCTACATAAAGACTGAGAGGAATTTATAGGCACCTGAAGGCAATACAAGCCGATGATGAAAGGCGTTCTTGGTGTTAGACACTAATTCATAATGAAGTGAAATCCTCACAAGGGCTTTGTGTCTGCCGTGCAGCTCACCAGGATGAAAGCCCACCTAAATGGCAGCAGGTTGTAATTCAAACACACTTTGGTGCCATGAATTCACAAGCAAAAAAAAAGGTAGAAATATTAATTAGATCTTCGCTGCAGACTTCTCGCTGCAGCTCTTTCTTAAGAATCTCTTCAACTACTCCACCTTTGACACATCTGTTTTTTTGCTATCTGCTTTTTTTCTCTTTGGTTATCTTAAATATGTGTATTCAATGCACATCAATAAATGCCTCTGAAGTAGAGTTAAAGATACATTTGAAGCAGCTGGGTTTGAATTTTACAGTTGCCTCTTTTACAGCTAACTAAACTTTTTTTTTCTGGAGAATAACACATTTTCTCGGCCTTGTTGTCTGTCTCCAGAGTCTGTTTATGTAGTTCATCAGGTTTCTGTGAAACAGGGGTAAGGTGACTCACTCAAAAGACTCAGTAGTGCTTATGAGCAGTTTCACATCCTAAAATATTGCTCATGCTTTAAGGAGTGCTGTGAACTGGTCTTATTACTTTGTTCTTTTCCAGAAGATACCAGTTTCCAGTGATAAGCCAAAGAATTGTTATAATATCAAATGCAGAATAGAAGACTGGGGCAGTTTATGGGAGCAGATTAGTTACTGTTATGTCCTGTGCTGTAAGCACATTGCTGTGGTCATCGTGGCTGGGTCTGTAAGAGAGGCCAGGCTTGTAGAGAAATACACGAAGAAATGGAAGGAGTTTCAGGCGTGGGTTACCATGATTTGGAGAGTGGTGTGTTGGCCAATAACCTTCTTTTTTTTTTCCCCTTTGTCAACTGATTCCTAAAAGACAGTGCTTTTCCTGTATCTTCTTGGAGAGAGAGCTATAAACTGCATTTTGGATGACTGTAGCAGTCTGAAGTAGTGAAGAATTGGTGTTGGTATTGCATTGACCTTTTAGAACCATCCTATCAGATGCTCAGTGCACTGGTGGAAGGACATGTTCTTTCATTTCTCAGAATGCTGAAATTCAGAGACTACATTTTTATGTATGTATGAATGTAATTACATTGTATAATTGTCACTGTGCTCTCACCTTTTCCCCACATACTCAAAATCTGTTTGTTTTTCTGTTTATGGACTGTATCATCATGTTTGCTTGCAAAGCTAAAAGCAGTGAAGTTGCAGAATTCTTTTAGAAACATTAGAGGTGCCAACAATAATGGTGGTGATACAAAGTTCATAAATATTTTTATTTATTTCAAAACTAATTTCTTTCACAGTCTTTCTTCACACTTTGTCTTCTTGTAAGTTCGAAAAAGAAAAATTGGGCCATGTCATTATGTCCCGTTAAAGGAGGTCAAGTTGTACTCTAATGCCAAAAGTTTTCTGAGACTCTTCTCAAATGTGCCCAACAAAATCTCCATTTCCAAGGTCAAAACCAGCTAGATTCTAGTGACTCTGGAAGCTGTCTTTTTTTCCTTTTGGAGCCATCTTGCTGTTCCCTGGATGGCGTCTCCTGTTCACTCGTTCAGTTCATTCACTTGAGTTAGTCTTTACCAAACTCTGTGTGGGTTTCCCCCCCTCCGCCTCCAAATCTTTCTCAATTGTTTTTCTCTGAACCACAACTTGCCCTTTTCCACCACTAATGATGCTTTTTTTTTCTGACTTGCTCCTTTTGTGAACACTGGCCTATTCAAGGCTGAATTTCTCATTGCTCCCAGCTTGACCTTTCTTCATTTTGTTGACTTCATGCTTTCAAATTTTGCCTGCTTTTCCTCTCTCTCTTTTTGTTCTTCTTTTGTCTTTTCCCTGGCACTGTGTTTCTCCATCTTAGTGTGTCCCACCCTTCCTGTTCATGTCAGCTACCTCTCATTTTGTCACTTCTGGCGATATCAATCACCTTGGTAAGGAAGTTCCCAATTATATTGTATTTTCCTTTTCAATTATTTGCTTTGTAAATTGTTTCTCTGATTCTGTCCCTTTTCCAGTAGTCATTTACTATCTCAGGTTTTACAAATTGATTAGTGAGAAGACGTGTACTGAGTCAAGAGTTTTTATTCTCAAAAAATGAAAGTGTGTCATAAACTGAAAGAATATGTCTTGAAAATTATTCATGGCAAAAGAATCAGCTTTTTCACATCAACGTCCTTTCCTCCAGCAGCTAAAATAGGAGCTTTCACAAAGCTGCAAAACTAATGAAACTTCTGATAAATTTGTATGTCTGCTTGTTGAGTGACTTCTGCTGAATTTTAGGAGGGCTGTAGCTGAACTTCTGGTGTATTAAACAACACAGAACCTACTGCAGAAAAGAAATATTATACCCAGCGAGCAAGGGCTAAAACCTTAACTGGAGTTATTGCCAGTGCTGGATAATCCACATGGGGATGATATTGGCTCTGTTAAACTTGGACACGGTGTGCTGGCACAGACTTGATTTCCTGGTGAAAACAGACCAAAATGTGTCAGTGGTCTCAGATCTGGCAAAACAAAACAAAACAAAAAATCAGAAAGTTGAGTATGTTGGGTGTGTATTTGTTTGCTGTTGTAGTTGTTTGGTTTTGGTTTTGTTTTTTAGTATCTTGTTCCGAGTGTAAAAGCTTTCNAAAACAAAACAAAAAAAAAATCAGAAAGTTGAATATATGTTGGGTGAGTATTTGTTTGCTGTTGTAGTTGTTTGGTTTTGGTTTTGTTTTTTAGTATCTTGTTCCAAGTGTAAAAGCTTTCAGGTGTTTTTCTAAGCTTTATTTTCCTGATTCCTTTTACCCACTTGCAACATTTTCTTCAGTTGCATTTCTTTCTTTATTGACTCTTGTCCATTCCGTACCTCTGCAGTTCTTATCCAGATTTCCCTTTCCAGTATTTCTTTGCTTTGAACTGATGGTTGCTGTGTTATATATAACAAACATTTCTGGTTTTTTCTGAAACTCTTCTGGTGAGGGTTTTTTTTTCCCATATATTAAAATTTCTACTCTTCCTTCTTATTTCTGCCTACTGCTCAATAAAACAAAGTCATCATTGTTTGAATTCACATTATCACTGTCTTTTGACTGTTCAGATCCTTTTCTGAAATGGACAAGTGGTTTCTTCAGTAACAAAAGCAGTGATGCCACCCCAAGCCTCCTTCCCCCTCCTTGCAATACCCAGTGAATTAAAGTTACAACAAAGGGAGACAAGGAAAAGGACTTGTGATGGCACAAGTGGGCAGCAGCATTACTTTGGTTGCTGTAGCAGTGAAGTTGCCCATTTTGGCATGCAAGCATCAAGAGATTTAAGTAATGACATCCATTAAAATATAGTGTGGGTTTCCTGCAAGTTGGCAGCAGGGCTGCAGGGTTATTCCTAGCTATCTGGGCTTTTTTTGTCTGCTCTCTTAACCTTCCTGATTGACCTGTTTGCTAAAACATTCTGTATCCAGTGGCTGCCTTCCAGTTGGAGACAGCCCCGAGGGTAAAGTTCACTGTTTAATTCCACAAGTGCTTATGGACAATGCATATTATAAAGGTACACAGAAGACTGTTGTGCTTGCTCTGCGAGTGTTAATGGAACTAATGTATTTGTCAGGAGAGGAAAATACGGCTACCCCTGTGTAGAGAGTAAGCACAGATTCTCACTGAAAGGAGAAAAAAGGTATTAGAAAAAGTAAATACTAGGAAAACTATTTTATTAATTACATTGATTCTCTCCTGGTCTGTAGGCTACGTATACTTGGAGAAGAATAAAACCACAGTTTTAATTTTATCATTTTAAATGACAGATTTAGCTGTCATTTTTGAATCCTTGCTTTAAAAATAAACCAGAGAATGAAAACCACTTTGTAGAGCATCTCATTTCTTACTTACTGCGTTACTTCTTATTTCCTGCTTCTGTTGCTTTTGCAGAATTTCTCATACTTGCTATTCAGCTGTTTAAAAACCTGGTAGGAATATTATGGATGTATTCCATGGCTGAGATAGTGGCTATTAATTTATTAGGGTGACTTCTGAAATACCTTTTTTTGTTGATGGGGACTTGTGGTGCTGTTTGCAGAAGTACCTGAGGTGCATCCTCTCAGAATGTGGTTTTTCTTTTCTTTATGGCAATATTCCTTCTATAGATACGGAGCTGTATTGCTTTTATTTACAGTCATTATTTTTGCTAGCAGAGGAAGCATTTCTGAATATTGTAATGACATATTAATATTAAAGTAAGCATTGATTTTTCTAATCTAATCTACTCAGAAAGTAGTATGAATGGATGGAGCATTTTCAGTTTGTGAATATTTCTTTGTTTTTACTTCTGTCCTTACAAGTCGGAGTATTAAATATTTAAGTATTAAATATTTAAATATTTTTTATTTAAAGCCCTGATATTTTTCTGCTTGATTGTGCAGCATTTGCTGTACTTAATTTAAAAAAAAAAAAAAAAAAAAGGAAAGGAAATAAAATTGGATCCCAGCTGACTGCTACTGTTGCTTGTAGAAATAAAAAAGTTAAAACTTGAGCTGAATGGTTGAAGAAAGTGTGAGTTTAGACAAAACTAATTAATTGTTATTTAGCCTGCACCAGTATCAGGGAACACCAACATAAGAGTTTTCATGTAAACCTGCAACCACAGCTACATAAACAAGTCTCTGGGCTCCTTTGAAAGCACAGGCAGCTTGAAACCGTGAGCAAGTTTCCGATGGAAATAACTAATGTTTAAACCCTTTCAAATTCCATTGGCAGTTGAGAAAATAACTTGTTATTTATGTCATGGAACATTTTCGTCCCTTACTTTGCTTGTACCGATTGCATCAAATGAGGCTTCCCCTTCTCTTAAATGTGACTTTTTACAATTGGTTTTGTGCCTCATGTTTATTGTAGCTGATGGTGGGGGGCAGTGGGGACTAAACACGTTTTGAGTCTAAATGCAAGTGATTGGTTTTTCATTTTTCCTCACATGTCATTGTTTAAATTCTGCTCTTTTGACATGTTTTGTCCTAAAGCACTATCTGTTTACAATTCAGTACTTCTATTAGCTTAAGGCCCAGCTAAGCAAATCCTGTTCTGTGTTAGTAAATGTCGTAGTTCCTGACAGATGGTGCAGCAGGAATCTGATGGATTTGACATTTATGGCATTAGACCAGCAATGGTGAGAAATAATCTATATCTTGTCAGTTTATGGTAGAATCAAACCTCTCTTTTAGTGGAATGAAACAGTAGCTGTTTCCCACTGCAAGTAAGAGATACATTTTTGCTTAGTTTTATTGGGTGGGGGGTTTTTTGTGATTTTTTAAAAAAAATTAATAGGAAAAAACCCAACTCTTTCCCACAATCTGAATTTGTAAAATAAGTTGTGGTTGTTATAAAATTTTATATAAAGAGTTTGGATCCATAAGCATGAGGAGATAAACATCTTATTTCTCAGACTCAGAAGTCTAATTCCAAGCCTTTGTTTTATGCACCCAGATGTTTTGGATTTACTGGGTCTACACTGAAAACTGTGGGTGAATTTGACCCACAAACTACAAGACTTGATCATAAAAAGTTGTGTTATCTTATGAGAAAGAAAATTTTCGTGGTAGATGGAATAGTCCCTGAGCTGTCCAGCAGTTCCCAAAGTAGCAGACAGGAGAGCTGCTGGTCTTGGCTTTCCTTTTCATTTCAAGTTAACAGGAAAAGAACAAATGTGTGGAGAACTTCCTCCAAGGAAGTTCTTTGATCCTGTGGTGGCTATCCCAGTGTAACTCCTTATGAGGACACTTGTATTCCAGGATGAAAATTCCCCTTTTTTCTGTGTACAAAATAGAAGCAGAAGATGGTAGGGAGCATTAATCCTGGAATACAAGTGTCCCAACAGGGTTAGCATAACCATTAATGTCTCTGTACAGAAGCCTGAGAGGAGAGAGAGAGAGAGAGTTAAAGCAGTCTGTATTCTCTTGATCTTCTTTTTAAAGAAGACTCCTTGCCATGCCTGAGGCTAAGTTCAGTGTTGAGAGATGCTTCATTGTCAGTGTTTTTCAGTACCTGCCCTTGTCCCTTTGGTATCACAAAGAGGTGTCACACCCAAAATCTTCAGCAGGCTGTTCACCTGTCCCAGTCACAGACCTTGCTGGAAGGGAGTGTTTGCTCTCAGGTGGGGTAAGATGAGATCTGTGCTGCCTCACTTCCAGAGCTCGGGGTTATGTAGCATGTGCAGTCATTCCCAACTTGCTTTTTGCTTTTGCTCATCAGTGCAGACGTGTTCTTAAGGACAGAAATTGCAGTGGCCTGAATAAGAAGGAAGCTGCTGACAGCTTTACTGCTCGTTTTTAATTGCTGTTATTCTCTGCAAGCAGTGTGGCTTTTCCAGAAGTAGCTCTGTGGAATTCAGTGGAATTCTGAAAATCATACCCTGAGTGTTAAAAAGGTGCTGTATTTTATTAGTAACTGTTTCTTACTTAGTTTTGTCCCTCCCAAAATGATGTTAATGGAGAAGTTACTGTTCACTTTTTGAGCATTTATTATTCTGAAGTAGTCCTCACTCTGCTTCATAGTTGACATTCTAATTTGTGCACAAGTAGTAGTTTCTTAGGAATACTGGGTTCTTGACAGTAATAGCTTGAATTTAAATTATTTTCCCAAACTTCCATTCAATATCCCTGCTTTATAAAGAACTGACAGACTAGGCCTCAATTGTCAATCATGGGAGCATTCTGAAAACTTGTGTGACAAATTGTTATATTGAGGGCATGAATTTTTTTCCTGGTTTTCATGTTTTAGGGAGTCTCCTGAAGCTGATTCCATTTGAAATCCATACGCCGTGTGCAGAGCACTGTCCTTTATTCTTTATTACACTCTGCAGGTTGTTGATTGCAAGTACCTTTTGAGTCTATCCTCTGGCATCCAGGAGCATAAACAAAGCTGCAGACACTGTGTTTTACTCTCCCAGCAGCATGATGTGTTTGTGAATTAACCAAGTAGCCTTGGGTTCTACTTGGGTTTCCCCATTGTTGCAAAGTTTATTCCTTTAATGAGACCGGAGATTAAGGATTGAATTAAAGGGAAAGTGTGGGTTGATACAAAAACCAGTTAATAAATAAGTTAAATTACTGATCTTTTCAGTTTTAATAGCTGATGAGGTGTTGGCTTTCTTTTGACAGTGCTGAGTTGTTGGGAGTGATTGTTTTTTTTATGGTTATAACCTCTAAAGAATACTGTGCCTGTAGTTTTTCACAGCTGAGAAACCACTGAACTAAAAAAGTAGGCAGCTCCAGAAGTGGGAGTGTTTGATTTAGGAAAGATCATGTGAAGATCCTGTGGTTTAGAAGAGATCATCAAGCTGTGAGGAGGAGAACCACACATTTTTCTAGAGTGGCGTAAAAAGATTGACCGCAGGAGGGATGTTTTGCAGCCATGTCTGTGAGCCTCCTTAGCCCAGTTAGGCATACAGCCACATGAAAATTTAAATAGGGAAACCAAACACAGCTCCCAGATGCATCCTAGAAACAATCAGGTGTTGGCTAATGGACCTTATGTCTGTCTCACTCTGGTGTACTGTGCTTATCCTTTGCCACCCTGTGCTTTGTCATATCCTGAAGGGAGTTTTATCTCACTGCATGGTGCTTTATCTCCTGTTACATGGGTACTTCTCCCTCATGGCTCCTCAAGGGACATGTGCATTTTCCCTTTCCTCTTGTCCTCATCTCCCTCTTTAGGAGAGGGACAGTTCAGAGCCAGCTGCTCTTACCAGAAATTGGCACAGTACCTGGCAGTAGAAGGGGAAAGCCTTTGAAGCTGTGAGTAGGAAGGAGAAAGGACCCTCTTGGGACTCCGGTGTGTGTTTCCTAGGCATGGCCACAGGCTCTGAAGTCACGGGTGGCAGGAGGGAGCCCCTTTCAGCCCCAGGTGTGTGGGCAAGAGGCCGCCTCGCAGGTGGGGGAAGCCGTGGCACTCCTGAGCCATCTGGCGCAGTTTAGCCATGCTCATGGGTTTTGTTCCTTGTAGTCCCCTATGGAGGTACAGCAGGGAGTCAGCTATGGCCCAGGTCCCCTTTGTAGTTGCAGAGGAAGTTGCTGGCTGGAGATAAGACTTCCAAAGATCCGGCCCAAATCAGACTGGATGTCTGGCACTGGGCTGCGGCTGCGCGAGGAAGTCCTTCGGCATCAGAGTGAAATGAAACGCGGGTCAGAGACTATGGGGTCAGAAGACAAAAATTGCTAAGTTAGCTTGAAATTCCAGGTCAAAAGTTTTTCCTCCTTTCATTAAACACAGCAAAAGGCATTTCTGATTACCAGGGATACTGATAATGCAGTATTCTAGAGATCCAGATCCTTTTGTACTCCGGCCTTGCACTGCTGTGTGTGCTCTGAAGAACTTTCTTGAGATTGAGACTGGTACATGAAAACAATATTCCCTGGGGTTTTGTGCAAGAAAACTGGCATATTTTAAAGCAAAAAAAGTATGGAAAACCATGATATAGCTATGTTTTTTACTCTCTTTTAAAATGACTGTATTATACCTAATAAAAATTCCTTGATCATATGCAGGGTGAGAAAAAACCCTGTATGTTCCAGGGCCCCCTGTCTCATACCCAAAGTCATCCTGGAAAGGAAAGGGGAATGTTCCCCTTGAGACCATTCTCCCTCTTTACTGTGCTCTTCTAGACTTGTCTCCCTCTCAATGACTTCTCTTCTTCACCTCTTGTCCTGTCCTTGCCCAGGAACTACCTCAGGGACATTAGCATTTGCCCTTATTGGAGTTTCAATCCTTTTTTTTAGGCTCTTTTCCCCACTTCCCTGCAAAATGGACTTGCTGTTGGTCTGTAAAACCCCACGAGATTTTGGTTGTCTCTTGAATGGTTCAGTTTACTGGCTTCAAAGCTCTGAATGACACAGCTTTCTGAATCATGTGGCTGACAATATCCTCTTCAGATTTTTGCTAGCAGTCCAAATTATAAATAATAGTTGTAAGATGCGTTTGCAATCAAAGTACAGCATGTTATTTTCTTGGAGCCACTCTCGCTGCTGCCATTCTGTCTCGTTGTGTACAATACTGTATTTTTCTCCACGTTTGAATGTTTTGGTTCCATCTGAATTAAAAAGCCATAGAACAGCTTTCCCTCTCAGACAGTGGAGTCCCTCTTTATGATGTTTAGCCATTTCTGTTGGTTCATCCCTTTGAATGTACTTTTCCAATTTAGCATTTACCAATTTACCAAGGACATTTACCTGTCCTTGTTTGTCTGTGAAGTAACTTCTTGATGAGACTGCAACCCAGTGGCAGCTTGCCAATATTTTCTTAGTTTTTTCTTGGAACATTCAGTTTAGGAAGTGGACTAATTAGCGCGCAAACATTGTTTAGCAGAAGAACTCCAATTAGCACTGTTTGGCCTGGCTTCAGCGATAAACAAAGTTTAGATGCACGTCAGTGTTTGTCCTAACAGTTTATAAAGTCCATTTTGTGGTCCTAGGGGACAGCACACAGCAGATACATTAAATAGTCACTGCAGTTGAGGCCATGAGAAAAAGCTTGCTGTGTCAAGCTTAATAGGCTGTGCATGATACATTAGTGAGCTACTTTGGAAGTTTTCCATTAATCTTAATTATTCTGAAATACTAACTAAATCTTTACAAATACGTCTTTTTCATGTTATTGTCTGTCTGGTTCCATAGGAAAAAATATTATGACACACACTTCAGTCCTTGTAAACTAATGGAATTTAGGTTTTCAATGTGTATTTTTGTGTTGCTGTATTTTCTCCCTGTTTTGTTAAAGCCTAAAACTAAGCTAGATTCTTATCAGTACAAGCATAGGCAAGCTTCTTGCCCCAAGAAAACAGCTATCCTCGTTTTGGCATGACAAAATTAATACTGATAAATGGGTGGAATAAGCTTGGACTACCCTTACAGTAATATTGCAGGTAGCCAAGTGTAGAAGCATACACTTGGTGGTTCTATGGGAGAGATGCTTGTCCAGCCATGATGGGCGTATCTGTAAGAAACTGAAGACTAGAAGGTTGTTGAAGTGTCAAATAAGCATTCCTCCTTCCCTGCTCCACATGCCTTAGTTGCAGTTTTGTTGACTTTTTTTCTGGTTGTCCTGTGAATTCCTTGAGCCTGTGTATGAGCAGGGGAGTTGGAGAGAGTGGATAACTTCATGTGCCCATCCCTTGTGTCAGGACTTCTAATTTATTATGTAGGCAAACTGGCTCAGAGGTTGATACCAGTAGTGATGTCTTTTGATCATAGTCAGTATTAGATGACTAAAGTAAATATGGAATATTCTATGGGTACTAAAAATATTTGAAGTAATTGACGTAATCCTAACTCTGCGTGAGAGAAGGATGCATGGAAGCAGCTGTTAATGTTTTGCTGGATTAGCTCTATTTGTATTACAGAAATTACTGTGACTAGAGGATCACACAGGACAGGTCTGTTCGTAGCTGTGTAGTGGCGTGAAAATCTCTTGGGTTTGCTCCTGACAGCAGTACACAGACCACAGAGGCAGCCCAAGAGAAATCAGAGTTTTCTGCTGGAAATCTTTCCAACCAATTGAAAGGCATTGTTAAAATGTCTAATTCTGATTTCATCAATTAGTTAACTGAAGAATAACAGATGAAAATAAAAGAAAACTATTTCCTTTCTCCTTTAGACAAAGAGACAGATCCAGAACTTCTAGACAGCCATGGAAGGGTGTCTGTTCTTCACTGCAGGGTTGCATGTATATTACTTGTCATTAAACAGGCAGGATGTGAAGCTGCCCTTTTCCTCAGCCCTGGGTGGTTAACTGAGAGAGTGAAATAGTCCACTCACCAGGGAGGGAGGAATCTAATCCTAATATTTAACTATTTATTGCACTTCAGTGTCACCCATGCTCTGCTGTGGCAGCTTCCTTGTGTATGGAGTCAGTGGATGGCATTCTTGATGCTCCAGCTGCAAAAGGATCATGTGTTCCTCAAATTAAATTTGTTGCAGGTTTTTTATGGCAGTTTGAGAAAACTCTTCCTTCAAAAATAAACACCAGAATCTACTGTTGTTCCTGAAAAGGATGGGAGGTGACTGGGGACATGGTTTAATTACTTGTTAGCTTTAACTAAACACATTCACATTTTCTAACTTTTTTTTCCTTTTATGAATATTTTCATGCTTTGTATAATATACTTTCTAAGTTACCACTATGTCTCCTCATTCCCTACTGTTCTTCCATTGTCTCCCTCTTTCTCTTCCTCTCATGACTCCCCTCACCAACAGACCAGATATTCATTTAACAGTTTTGTGGTTGATGCTTTACTCAAACACTTGAGGTGTGAACGTGCCAAGGGCCTATTGAAAGATTTACTCCTTGAAAGTTGTTTTGTCTCCTACAAACAGATTCAATAAATTAACTTATAATTACATTAATTAGAAAATAATAGACTCTTACCTGACATCATGTGAAGATACTTCAGAGGAGTAGCCATGTACCACTTAAAATTCTTTATTTGATTTGTAGTAGTGGAGTTCTCTATGAGTTTAGCACATTTAAAAAGAAGTCTTTCAATATGTGCTATATGAAAACGTGCACATAAATTAATTTCATTTTGGATGTACAAATTTCCTAATTATTCACATTTGTAAATGTGGTTCTCACTTGCAGTGAACTGATAGATGGTGTCTCATAAATTTCCAATTTGGCCAAAGTTTGTTTGTGGTGGATTTTTATTTGTTTATTTTTCTTTTAATTACGAGGGACCACTCTTGGGAAGTATTCCAAAGACCGGGTTAAAAATGAGCTGTGATAAAAAAGGTCCCATAAAAGATGGGAATTGACTGATGGCAAGGTAAGTTGATAAAAATTGGTCTCACATCAGAAAGTAAGTTATTAACTGCTTGATTTTTCTTGAGGTCTACTGTTCCCATGGGCCTTGGAAACTTTATTGGGGTTCTAAAACAAAATACACCCCGATTTAATTCCACGACATGCCAGGTTGGTGTTGTGTGCTTCTCCTGCAGGTTTTAAAGAGACTGCAGGTGGTTTTTGTTATACTTGCAGTCTTAACTGTGGGGCTGTATTCTGGAATACACCTTTGTGAAAAAAATTTGAGAAGTTACAAACCATTAGTGGAAAAGCCTGTGAGTGATACCTAAAAATATAGGTGGTTCTCTTCACTAAAATAGCTCAGGAGCTCACATTCATACAGTCATGGATGGTGTTTGTACATCCAAGAAACAGGTGAAGCAGTGAGCAGCTGTGGCAGCACAGGTTAAACTGTACAGGAAACTCAGGGTGAGCTAAGAATTACATCCAAGTTTCTTCAAGTCCAGTAACCAATTTTGCTTAACAACTATTTTATGGTTTTTTCCCCTCCCTGTTGATTTTTTTTTTTTAAGTCAGCTACAGAACAGGGCTCTAGTGAATTGAGCAACAACTCATTTCCTTTGCGATCACCAGGAAATACACTGAGCAATTAAGGGTGGCTGGATGGGAAAAAGGCTTTTATTTCACTGAGATACAAAAGTTCCCAGGCTTTCCTGGCTTTTCAGCAGCCTTCCAGGTGGTCTGACTTGGAGCTAAGTCCCCCATGTTCCGATGTCCATGGTAGCAGCAAATTTGAGGAAACAGGACTGACGGCCTGAAGGATTCACATTTTTTTCTCTGTGTTTCATCATTTAACAGCTCTTGTACAAATCTCAGCTTCTATTTCTTACCTGTTTCTTTATTATCTAGATAAAGAGCAAAGAACTTCCACCAACAGCCTATAGATTCACAGAGTAGTTCCTTATTAAGAAGGAATATCTCCCAGTAATCCTTGAATTCTCAATCTGTGTAAAGATTAACAAGTATGGGGCTGTGTTTTAAGGGAAGGTGACCATCTGCTGATCTTGTTTTGCACAGAGATGCTCAGTGGCTGTATTTATTTCAAATGTTGACCTAAAACTGTAACGTTTCCACACAATCTGAGCTCTATGTGACAGCAAGTTGTAGCTTGTTAAAATGCACTGTGCCCACTAGTGTAAAATGAGAGTATCAGGATTTCATGTGGAAACATGACTTTGGCTTGAAACTGATACCAGAGATTTACAAGATAAAAAACCTGAAAACTCCAGCAAGTCCTAACAAAATACTCTCTTTAAGTAATGCACACTAAGTAAATATTATTGTTTATTGGAAACCCTTTCCCTATTAGAGTCTATTTTGCTGTTTACTTCTCTAAGATCTGAATAATAATGCCAGTACTATTTTCTAGGAGACCAAAAAAAAAA